>JANBXA010000366.1:48030000-48415000 GCA_030556225.1 Cricetiscus sungorus | reverse complement strand
CTCTTCTTCTTCTTCTTCTTTTCTTCTTCTTCTTCTTCTTCTTCTTCTTCTTCTTCTTCTTCTTCTTCTTCTTCTTCCTTCTTCTTCTTCTTCTTCTTCTTCTTCTTCTTCTTCTTCTTCTTCTTCTTCTTCTTCTTCTTCTTCTTCTTCTTCTTCTTCTTCTTTCTTCTTCTTCTTCTTCTTTTTTCTTCTTCTTCTTCTTCTTCTTCTTCTTCTTCTTCTTCTTTATTCTTCTTCTTCTTCTTCTTCTTTCTCTTCTTTTCTTCTTCTTTTTTCTTCTTCTTCTTCTTCTTCTTTTTTCTTCTTCTTCTCTTCTTCTTCTTCTTCTTCTTCTTCTTCTTCTTCTTTTCTTCTTCTTCTTCTTCTTCTTCTTCTTCTTCTTCTTTTCTTCTTCCTTCTTCTTCTTCTTCTTCTTCTTCTTCTTCTTCTTTTCTTCTTCTTCTTTTTTTCTTCTTCTTCTTCTTCTTCTTCTTCTTCTTCTTCTTCTTCTTCTTTCTTCTTTCTTCTTCTTCTTCTTCTTCTTCTTCTTCTTCTTCTTCTTCTTCTTCTTCTTCTTCTTCTTCTTCTTCTTTCTTCTTCTTCTTCTTCTTCTTCTTCTTCTTCTTCTTCTTCTTCTTCTTCTTTTTCTTCTTCTTCTTCTTCTTCTTCTTCTTCTTCTTCTTCTTTTCTTCTTCTTCTTCTTCTTCTTCTTCTTCTTCTTCTTCTTTTCTTCTTCTTCTTCTTCTTCTTCTTCTTCTTCTTCTTCTTCTTCTTCTTCTTCTTCTTCTTTCTTTTCAACTTTTTCTTCTTCTTCTTCTTCTTCTTCTTCTTCTTCTTCTTCTTCTTCTTCTTCTTTTCTTCTTCTTCTTCTTCTTTTCTTCTTCTTTTCTTTTCTTCTTCAACAATCTTCTTTTCTTCTTCTTCTTCTTCTTCTTCTTCTTCTTCTTCTTCTTCTTCTTCTTCTTCTTCTTCTTCTTCTTTCTTCTTCTTCTTCTTCTTCTTCTTCTTCTTCTTCTTCTTCTTCTTCTTCTTCTTCTTCTTCTTCTTCTTCTTCTTCTTTCTTCTTCTTCTTCTTCTTCTTCTTCTTCTTCTTCTTCTTCTTCTTCTTCTTCTTCTTCTTCTTCTTCTTCTTCTTCTTCTTTTCTTCTTCTTCTTCTTCTTCTTCTTCTTCTTCTTCTTCTTCTTCTTTCTTCTTCTTCTTCTTCTTCTTCTTCTTCTTCTTCTTCTTCTTCTTCTTTATTCAGCCTAGGCGAATGACAACCCAGGCGCGCCCAGACCCAACCAACCTGACCAGACGAACCCGACCCGACCCAGGCCCCGGCCAGACCCGAACCGACGGCAGACCCTTGGCGGTCCAACACCCGGCGCCTGGCTGCCTGCCTCGCCTAGCCTAACCTAACCCAACCTGACCTAGAACTTTCTACTATTTTTCTATCACTTTGCTTTAACTACCTGTTCTTCCTATGGAACTTTACTTACGACTACTACCTGCCTCAACCATGGGCCAACCCTTACCATCCCAAATTTACATCGGGGACCAGGTCCTTCTATCTAGCCCAGACCAATGACCCTCACCCCTTTCCCCTAAATGGCAGGGCCCTTTCAAGGTAATTCTTGTCACTCCAACAGCTGCTAAGCTTGAGGGCCTTTCCCACTGGATTCATTTATCCCTTTACCTAAAACCCTTTACTTCTCCACCCAAAACTCATCCTCACATACAGCAACAACAACAGGACCCGGTTCCCTTAAGCTTTGGAGGACACAGAGATCAACTGCACTGCCTCGTAATCTAGAACATTAAAGATTCACTCCTGTAACCTCACCCTGTCGGGTTGGGAACCTCATGCTTTCTTCCTGTACTCAGGCTGACCTAAACTCTACTTCTAAATATACCCCACTCATCAATCCCCTCTTTATATATCCCTCAATAATTTACTCAAAACTTCTAATCTAACCGATTAGCTGTTGTAACAGGAATCAACAGCAAAACACCACAGATCTAGAGACACAAATCATCAAACACTCGTGCCTCCTAAGTAAAGGTAACATTTCTAACATGAGTATGTTGCTAATGTATCTAATATTTATGTTTTCACAAACCCAAAGGATTCTTGTAAGTTACAGGGAGCCAGATGGGACCCACTTAAACAGGTCAGATTTACTCCAAAGAAATATTACTCAACTTTTCCTGGCCTTGGGACTTCCTTCCCTTGTCTTGGGACCCCCTCGGGAGCCACTCCCTCATCTTGCAACTCTCTCATTAAGTACCAGGACCTAAGAAAAACTTATTTTCTAAACTTAACCTTGTCCTCTGCTCTTGCCATCTTGCCAGGCCTCAAAAAGGCACCAGAGTTCCATACAGTCAGGACTTCGATGAAACAACCAGCTACAAGGACATGGCAGCAGCTTCTCAGATCCCCCAAAGAGAATCAACACACCCAAGTAGGTAGTAAGCAATCTTGAGAACTCAACATCCTTATTCCCTAACCAGCCACGACCAACACCCCACCTTTTTAATAAAAAGATGTGGGAATGTTGGAAACAGGCATTCTGCTAACCCTGCCCCGTAAGGATGGGTGGAACATGCATGGCCATGTCACCCCTATGTCACTCATTACAGGTCTGCGTAGGGGACTCAGCATGCTGAAGTTTCCCTTTTAAAGCAAGTGCCGCACACCCTCACTAGTTCTCTTTCATGCTTTCAGGTGGCCACAAGCAACCCCCCCTTCTCTTCTCTCCACCAATAAACACTACATGGGCACCCTGAGTCTCATGTTTGTGTTTCATTGGCAATAAGCTGTAGCAAGAGAACAACATGGAGTCTAACCCCAAGTCTAACCTTGAGTCTAACCCTGAGTCTAACCCTAAGTCTAACCCTAAGTCTAACCCTGAGTCTAAACCAGAGTCTAAACCTGAGTCTAAACCTGAGTCTAAACCTGAGTCTAACCCTGAGTCTAACCCTGAGGTTAACCATGAGGCTAACCCTGAGGCTAACCCTGAGGCTAACCCTAACCCTGACCCTGATGCTAACCCTAACCCTAACCCTGACCCTAACCCTGAAGCTAACCATGAATATAACCCTGATTCTAGCCCTGAGTCTAACCCTAATACTAGTTTCTCAAAGTGGAAATTCCATTCGGCTTACCTTGCCATTTTGTCATCATCTCTCCTCTTCAAGGCTGAGATCTTCAAAGAGATTACTGCAGAGGAAAGGTTCAGGGCACTGTCCTTGTCTTCCATCCATTGCTCCTTGTTTGTCTTCTGGTTAAACAGTCACAAGTCAGGTATTTCCCTCCTTCAGTGCCTTGTCTTGTGTTCCACAAAGAAAAGTAAAATGAAATTACAAAACTGAACAGAAATGATATGCACAGGCATCAGCCCAAGCCCCTCTTGACATCCTGATCCTGATTTATTTGATGAGTAGGGGAGAACAAGTTGTGCACTGGCTGCTGTTGCACTAGCATGCACATGTTTGGGAAGACAGCATAGGTGAAAAACTGAGCTCCATGCTCCCTGATCAAATGCACCTGAGCAGAGGACTGGGAAGGGAAGAGCATGAAGGGGGAAGGAGGCAGGCCGTAGACAAGGAACCAGAGGGAGGAGAGGAGCCAGGGAAAGCCTAGGAGGAAAGCATAGAGACTGGAGAAGGGAGTTGGAGGAGAGAAGACAGGAGGAGTAAAGAAATAGTGCCAGGTGTGGGATGGAAGAAACTTGAGAATAGGATAAGGCAAATTATCCACAAAAGGGTATCAGTACATATTAGTCATACATACAAACAACAAATGCCAGTCAGCCAGCCAATTAAAAATTACCTGGCACAGCCAACTTCATCTTTCAAACATGCTACAAACATACACCTAAAAGTGATGCTGAACACCCAAGGAACAAGAGCAGCCTGTGGGTGGCAGGAGGACCTCTCAGCCCCCTTTAACCCTGGGTACACATGGCCTTGGGTCAGCCCAGAGCACTCGCCATCCCAAGGGCAAGGGACAAAAAGCTGACTCCTGTCCCTTCTGACCATGGGGACCTTGGCTGGTCAGCCTCTGGGGAAATAAATGAAGGCAAGACCTTTCCAACACCCCAAGAGAGGTGGGAGAAACCAGCCCATCTCCTCACTATAGCTGCTGAGGCCTTGGTTTCAATGAGGACCCTCTTTGTCACTCCATCAGCTTTCCAGTGGGGAAAGGTGGAAATGGGACACCAAGTTCATGTCACAAAAGACTTCAGAGGTGAAGTGAGAGCTTGATCCTTAAAAATCCCCACGAATAAACTAAAAAAATACCAAAAAGATGGCAGTATAAATATATACTGTGTTGATCTTTTCTTCAATGACAATTATAATTTGAATAGAAAGTATTTTAATAATGTAAAGTTTCTAAGCTTATTTAAACACTAGTGAGCTGCCTCAGAAGGAAAAATGTCTATGGTATGCAAGACTACTAACCTAACCTTGATCAACATATGAATAGGGCTAAAAGAAAACCCACAAAGTTTTTGTCCAGAACCAACATATTTGTTACCCATTCAAACCCATAATCACATTACACACAAACACACACACACACACACACACACACACACACACACACACACACACACCAGACATGTTTCTTAAAAACTAAATTTGTCTTTACATTACCTGGCATTTCTAGATAATTCCTTTGGGAGGCAATACTTCAAGGTGAGTACCGAATGAATAAAACTGGAACATGGAAAAAAAAAAGCAGGAATGTTAAAAATTTATACATATCCATAAAACAACAAACTATGCTATGAGATACACAGTTGATTAATGATTATTTTATTTTATTATATCTCTACCAGACAGATGTAAATGCTGTTTTGGATACACACATGAAGTATTAAATGTGTCTTATATTCTCTTCTATTAAGCATTTTAATAATTGTTAAAACAGGGTAACAAAGGAGCACGCATCGAGGGTAGATCAACTATCCTTGATCTTGAACTCAGAAGGCTGAAACATGAGACTTATGAGTTCATAATGAATCCCTGAATAATTACTGACATCCAAGACAGGATGGATAACAAACAACATTGTCTGAATGGAATTTGTGATAAGAAAAACAAAACCAGAACCAAGAACACACCACCCTTTCACAGATACCTTTATGTGAAAAATATTGATAACACTGACTAATATTTAAGTAAACAATGAACCACTTACATCATGGGCAACCCATTCTGTACATTTCAGCAGAAAAAACAAAACTGCCTATCATCAAGTGAAAGCACAACAGAATTCAAAGAAGGAATGTATGAGCCCACAAACTGATGGAATACATGAGCCAGCAAATAAACCTCAGTAAGTGGATTTGCCACATATACAGGATACTTCAATACCTACTACAAAACTTTCAAAATCAAACAACAACACTGTGATATCAACCATCATACTTGAATGAATATAGTAAACAATATACTTGCTTCAAGGCAATAATGAAAGAGATAAAGCAGATATTTTTCATTGAAACTGAAGTAAACCGTAATATGTAAAATCTTTAACATATTGTTTACATGAATAGGATTTTTCTGATTCTCCCTATTTCCTAATGTCAACATAACATATAAAGGTGTACAATAATATAGAGCTAGAGATATAGCCAAGCAGTTGAAACTTCATTCCAGGACGAAGGTCAGTTTTTGACAACTTCCTACTACATAGGATCCAATGCTCTAAAATACTGACAGTGATAAGGACGGGGCTGATTAGTTAAGACAAGTCCCTGACCAGAATCCAGGTGAGGTTTCTGAAACATTCTGTAATTCCTGTTAGAAATAAATACAGTAAGACTAAAGGGTTTACCGTTCTAAGCACATGCAAAGACACACTGACATGACAAAATAAAAATAAACAAAAAACATTAAACATTTTCAATCACGACTATTTTTCTTTTGTAAGCATTCATTCCTGTAACCCAGTTGTTGAGGCATATAAAGGCTTACCTAGTTTTTTTGGGATCATGAACTAATTCATGTAACAGAAAGAGTGTAGGCTTAAAATCAAGAGAAATCAATACTTCCCAGTTGGTGGTATCATCTAGGACGATTTAGGAAATGATGCCATGCTGGAGGAAATGTGTCACTGGGCATATGCTTTCATTATTTACAGAGGCACACCATTTCCACTTCCCACACTCTGGTTCATGCTGCAGGTTGAGGATGTGAGATCTTAGCATCCTGCTATAGCAGCCATGTCTGACACCTGTCACCATGCCCCTTTCATGATGATGCTATATCCCTCTGGAACCCAGAGTCAAATTAAACTCCTTCATGAGTTGATGTTGACATTGTTTTATAACAACAGAAAAGACACAAAGAACCGTCATTAAGGTTTTATAACATTTATTTATTTCATGTTATCGAAGAGGAAAACTGAAAGGATCATTAAATTTGTAGTGCTTTGTCCATGAGTTTGCAAATGCAAACAAAATAAAGACTGGCATTTGTAGACACTGTCAGATTATTTTCTCTGGAATACTCTTGGGTAACTAAAATGTGTTGGCTAAAGATCTTATGAAATATGTTATAGCCAGACTTTCTTCTGTATGAGGTTTTTTCAGGTACTCAAAGACTATTGTGATATGAGTCTGCTTTAACAGAATGATCAAACACTAACAGTTTTACTCTTGTATAAAAACTACCCCAACGTGTAAAACATTACCACACTGACTACATTTATAGTTTCTCTGGAGTATGAGTTTTTTCATCATAATTTGAGACTACAATAATGCCCAAAGGCTTTAGCACATTACTTTCATAGTTTCTCTCCAATGTGTTCTTGTATGCATTAAAATCTTACGTGATGTGAAAAGCTTTATCACATTAACTATATTCATAGGGTTTCTTTCTCTCATGCATGTAGTCTTTTATGTTAGGAGATTGTCCTGTGAAACAGCTTTACCACATTGATTACATTCATAGGGCTTCTCCCTAGTATGGGTTCTTTTATGAAATTTGGAGGATTCTTGTGAAAAGGCTTTCCCACATTGATTACACTCATAGGGTTTCTCTCCAGTGTGGCCTATTATATGAATTTGGAGATCAGTGTGTTGTGAAATGGCTTTCTCACATTGATTATATTCATAGGCTTTCTCTCCAGTGTAGGTTATTTTATACCTTAGAAGATTATTATGTTATACAAAGGCTTTACCACATTGATTACATTCATAGGGTTTCTCTCTAGTATGGGTTCTTTTATGAATTTGGAGGACTCTTGTGTAAAGGTTTTCCCACACAGATTTCATTCATAGGGTTTCTCTCCAGTATGGGATATTTTAAGCACTAGAAGACTTACTTCACCACATTGATTATATTCATAAGGATTCTCTCTAGTATGGGTTCTTTTATGAAATTGGAGGATTCTTGTGAAAAGGCTTTCTCACATTCATTACATTCACAGGGTTTCTCTCCAGTGTGGACTATTTTATGAATTTGGAGATCAGTATGTTGAGAATTGGCCTTCTCACACTGATAACATTCATAGGGTTTCTCTCCAGTGTGGGTTATTTTGTACCTTTGAAGATTACTATGATATGCAAAGGCTTTACTACATTGATTACATTCATAGGGCTTCTCTCCGGTATATGTTCTTTTATGTGTTAGGAGACTACTGTCCTGTGACAAGGTTTTACCACATTGATTACAATTATAAGGTTTATAATTGGTTACATTTATAATGTTGGTTCTTTTATGAATTTGGAGATGACTGTTGTGAAAACATTTACCACACTGATTACATTCATATGGTTTCTATCCAGTATGGATTCTTTATGGATAATTGGCAGAGTTAAAAATTTTAACACACCCATAAAACACTTGAATATATCTGTATGCATTAATTTTACAGTTTGGTCTAATTGTAAAAAAGAATCAGGTTTTAAGGTTCTATCACTGTTTACACTCATGTTGTTTCCCTTCACTAAGGGTGGTTTTGGATCTTTGAATACAGCTGTGATGCTTCACATTTATAGCATCTTTTTTCTATATTGGACTTTTCACATATTTGAAGAGAACTAGAAAAACTCATAAATTTTCTTATAATCTGAGTCATAATACATTGGTAATATGAACCAGGACAAATATACATACACATTTCGAATATACATGGGGCTTTTCTGAAGTGTGAGTTGGTTGATATATATCCAGTGAAGCTGGAAAAGCAATTACTTATAAACTTGTATCACATTCAACAAATCTATTCAAAGTGGGGGCTGCTACATACCTTCTAATTGTTCTGACAGAGATAGAGGGGTAAGTTGCTTCTTTTGATATCCTTATGCTAATATGGCTTGTATCAAGAGTGACATATGATAAAGGGTTTCCACATTGCATAACTTTTGTAATAAGTGGTATAAACTAAATGGATTGCTGGTTCAACAGCAGAGCTATCATGGGGCTGTGATTGAAATGATGATATCTGTTAAGGCATTGTTTCCTTGTCTACTCTCTTTAAAATAATGTCTTGCAAACACAATTCACCTAATTGACACTGAGATATATGGTTTTGTGAGAATTTAATAATCATCAATGCACTTTAAGCACTTTAATTACACTGTTGCTGTCTTTAAAACGTAAAGACACCTTAACATTTCTTGAGTCATATTTGTATTACCTTGCACATCAAAATTACCTTCTGTGTAGCCTAAAATAGAGTACCAGAAAATGTCTGCTATATTATTGGAAATTGTGCAAAATTTAACTTATTACCTTCAGTAAACCTTACAATCATGCCTGATTTATTCACATCATCCTTCCTCAGTTTGACTTGTAATTACAGAGGAGCATCAATAACCAAGAAACAGTCGCCCCATTGTTTTAAATTGTGAAGAAAAATTCATAGTCTTACCTATAGCAGTGAGGTGCCTGTAGGTCTCCAGCATCACATCTTTATAGAGATTCTTATGGGAAGGATCCTGCAGAGCCTACTCTTTCAAAGTTAAGTCAACATGCACATTATCATAGATGACTGCATTCTAAAATATAACTTAAATGTATGAAAATAGAAGTGATACTAACACTATAAATCTATACTTCCTTGAAAATTTAATTATCATGATTCCCACACTTATTCCATGACACAGAAATTCTAATGTAATCACCAAGTCACTGAAAAAGAAAACTGAATAGGAGGATCACCTCTGTCATTTCTAAAATGCCTATTAACAAACACAGAGAGAGAGGCAAACAGATCAATAGTAATCAGTGCACATCAGAGACATTGCATGAACAATTACCAACCACACGAAAGACGGGCAAACTGGGTATACAAGCCCATGCCTTTAACTGGTTCAGGAAACAGGGAATACTCTAGTAGCTGATAAATCAAGAATTTGCAGTTGGCATCATATTTTTGGAAGCCTCATTCAAGTGGTTCTGAGCATATGGTAATCAAATCACTAAAGTGTAAATATTAAGAAAAACAAAATGCCCTGGGCATAGAGAAAGAACTTCAGTCCATTGAGGCTGGAGACCCCAGCTGCTGTGAAAGGCTAAATTCATTATTAAAAGTATATCTGAGTCTACTTTCCACAGACCTGAGTGAACTCACACCCCAGCCTCAACATCTACAAAAGACTACTATGATGACACCATATGGTATAAACCAACTATGCATGATTCTTAAAGACATATCTGTGCAAACTGTGAAAGAAGAAACCTCTTCAGGAATTGTTTCATCTCCATGATGACACCTCAGGTCTGGAATATTGTATTTCTGATTCTTGGTTTGGCCCCATTTGACTACCACTTCAGCCATAACACAGGGTCTATATACGCTGGTCATAAACCAGAGATGGATGGCTCTAGAGATTCAACAGAGTACCTGATGCTTTATATTTAGCATTTGTCTGTTCATAATGTTAACATACAAAAAAAATAAGAAACAACATTGGATGCTAATTATGAAGATTTCTGGACTCTCAGTTCTTTTCATTAATAAAAGAAAATCCTCTCCCCCAGCAAAGAACCATATTTTCCTACTTAATACTGACAGGTTAGGATAATGCTATACAAAGATTGCCTTAGCTCAGAGTCCTACAGCTCCAAACCTACTAATACCCCCTTTACAACATTTTTGTTTGAAAGTGACAGTGTTTACTTTTATTTCTAAATGTATTTTCAACTTGGTACATACCAAACCTGGAGAAAATATTACTATCCTGTCATCTATATTATCACAACCATTTTGAGTAATACTTTTACATTTTAGTGCCTGAGATTTATATATATGTTAATAATTCTTATATGTGGTCCTCATTGGCACTATGTATGACTCAAGGACTAGGGGACCTTCCCCCAATAAAACTTCCTTCCCATAAGCTCAGTCTGTATAGTATTTGTCCCTCACATGCCAAGGTTTGGAGCCACCTGCCAAAGTACCCTCTCTCACTGTATTATAACTTTGGTTCCTTTTCGTTCTGTTCTTTAATTTTTATTAAATTGTTTCATTTATTTTACATACTGGCCAGTTTCCACTACCTCTTCTCCTATTATTCCCTCCATTCACCTCCCATGTAGACCCCATACACTCTTCCTCCATATCTCCTTAAAGACTCCCATGGGAGTCAACAAAGCATGGCATAAAATTGAGGCAGGGACAAGCTCTTCCCCCCTGCATCAAGGCTGGAGAAGGCAAACCAGCATGGTTCATGATCCCACTGTAGGGAGCCCCCCACAAACAGACCAAGCTGCACAATTGTTATACACATACAGAGGGCCTAAGTCTGTCCCATGCAGGCTCCCTAGATCTCGGTCCAGAGTCAATGAGCTCCATGAGCTCAGGTTAGCTGTCTCTGTGGGTTCTCCTGTTGGGACCTTGATTCTCCTGACTCCTCCTCCATGTCTTCAACTAGACTCACAGAGCTCAACCCAGTGCTGGACTATGGATCTCAGCATCTGCTATCATTAGTTATTGAATAAAGGCTCTCTGATGACAACTAGGGTAGTCACCAATCTGATTATAGGAGATGGCCAGTCTTAGCTGGGGTAACCATTGTGGATTCCTGGGAATTTCACTGGCACTAGGTTCCTCCCTGACACCAAAATGCCCCCCATTAAGATATTTTAGTTATTCTGCCCATCTCCAATCCAGCCAACCAGATTTCCATTGTCCTAATCTTCCCCAACCACCCCCACTTCCACCAATTTACCCAGGAGATCTCTTCTACTACACCCAGCAAAACTTTTGATCACCATAGAAAGAGAAAACAAGGTATTTCATGACAAAACCAGATTTAAACAATACCTATCCACAAATCCAGCCCTACAGAAAGTACTAGAACTTTCAAACCAAGGAAGTTAGCTACACTAACAAAAACACAGGCAATATATAGTCTCACACCAGCAAAACACAAAGGAAACATGCAAACACACAAACTACCACCACACACACTATGTCACCCAAAACCAAAAACCACAAGAATTAACAGTAGCTTGTGATCAATATCTCTTAATATCAATTCACCAATAAATAAGACACAGGGGAACAGAATGGATATGAAAGCAAGATCCATCCTTCCGTAGCATACAAGAAACTCACATGAACTTGAAAGACAGACATTACCTCAAAATAAAGAGTCAGAAAAAGATTTTCCAATCAAATGGACCTGAGAAGCAAGCCAGTGTAGTTACCCTAATATCGAACAAAAACTAAAATCAAGAGACGGAGGACATTTCCTATTCAAATGAAAAATCCATCAATATGAAGGCTCAATTATTTACATTTATGCCCCAAATACAAGGGCACCCACATTTTTAAAAGAAAAATTAATAAAGATTAAATTAGAAATCAAACCCCACACATTAATAGTGGGGAACTTCAACATCCAACTCTCACCAGTAGACAGGTCTGCTAGACAAAAACTTAACAGAGAAATAAGGGAAATAATAGATGCTATGACTCAGAACTTCATAGTTTAGTAAAATCTTCCAATCTCCAAGAGCATTTCCTGTTTCCCTTACAAGGCACAGGGTCCTATGTGTGCACATTCAATTACACACTCAATGTCCTGCACAGCCAACCCTTTCCTTCATAGCTGGGAGGTCCTGCAACCAAACACAGGTCACATTCAAACAGTCTCTGTTGTTAAACAAAAAGAGGCCATGGATGAGAGCACAAGGAAGGGGCTATGGGAGGCCTTAGGGCAAGAAAGAGACAGGGGAAATAATGTAATTATAATCCCAAAAATTATTTAAACAGTTGAAACAGGCTTTTGGCCATGTGCTCCAGAGACTAGGGATTTGTATTATAGCACACCAAGTACCACTCACACTATTTCTCTCAGGGCGACCATCTTAAGCATGGGGGGGGGGGACAGTCATGTTAGAGATAGCAACACCATTTTATCCAGTTCTACTATTTATGTAGAAATGGTATGACTACAGTAATTTTGTTTCATGATAAGTTCTGTTTTTTATCAGATTATTGATTGCCTTTTCCACTCAACTAAGAAATGGCCAGTCAGGACATTTATGGGACATCTAAAATTGATTAACTAACTACACACGGCTAATGCCAAGTACTCTCACAGCAGGAAATCTTTCTTCTTCCTGCCCCTCCCTTTCTGTGCTGTGATTACACCTGCTTTACAGTAGGTAAATGAAATTCTTACAGGTTCCCACTTCATTTGTAAATTCACAATAAAATTTAGAGAACTTGGAAGATATTCATTTACTGGTTATTTTTCCTTCACAGAGACTAGTCAAAGCCCAGCATGGACAGAAGAAGCAGAATTAGGTGTTAAAAGCAATATGATGTGGTGATCCACAACCATAAAATTATTTTCAGTGCTACTTCATAACTATAATTGTGCTGTTATGAATTATAATATAAACATCTGTGTTTTCCAGTGATCTTAGGCCATTCCTGTGATAGGGTCATTTGATTCCCCCAAAGGAAGCTGTGATCACACAGATTAAGAACCACTGCTCTAAACTGATACATATAAACAAATAAAAGTATTTAAGAAAAAAGGGAATGAGATTCTTAAACCAGGAAACAGAAAACAGAAACAACGGGATTATGGCAGTGATGCATTTAAAGAAAATGAAATTTTGAAAATGTTATCAATAATTGATTTTTTTTAATGAGATAAAAAATAACAGAAAGAACACTTAGCTATAATGACTTTGAAACAGAGTAGGCACTTCCTGGTAGGGAGAATGCCATTAATAACACATTGTATGACTTTGTCCCATGTGAAATGTTAGCTACTGAGTGATGCAAGCTGACACATGGAGTTACAGCCAATGGCCTGTGTCTCAAACCTCTGAGCTGACTTAACTGTGTCAACCAGGATTGCACATATCAGCATAGCAGAGTTGGCTAATTGGAAAATGAATATTTACTAGTTCAACCTATCCTCCCTAAATTGTACACACACCAATTCTGTCTGTCTTCATGTTCATGAAAGGAATTAATACATGCAGGGAAATTACAGAGTCACTCACCCTGCCCCATCAGGCCCTTCTTTATGATGGAGACCCCTCCTGTGGCTCAATGCCTTAAACTTTTGTCTGCGATCTACCCATTGTCTACTCTGTATCTTCCTGCAGTGTTCCCAGTACACTGTATTGTTTACTCTGTATCACTCTGCAGTGTACACAGTACACTGTATTGTATACTCTGTATCTTCCTGCAGTGTACACAGTACACTGTATTGTCTACTGTTTCCCCTGCAGTGTTCCCAGTACACTGTATTGTTTACTCTGTACCACTCTGCAGTGTACACAGTACACTGTATTGTCTACTCTGTATCATCCTGCAGTGTACACAGTACACTGTATTGTCTACTGTTTCCCCTGCAGTGTTCCCAGTACACTGTATTGTTACTCGCAGTGTACACAGTACACTGTATTGTCTACTCTGTATCTTCCTGCAGTGTACACAGTACACTGTATTGTCTACTGTTTCCCCTGCAGTGTACATAGTATACAGTATTGTCTACTGTTTCCCCTGCAGTGTACACAGTACACTGTTCCTCCTCTTCTAGTCTGAAGGAAGAAGCCAGGCTCCACACACAAATGCTTTTCCTGTTACTGCCCACTATGTGACTCAAACTGGAAGTTTTAGAACTCTGTGGTGCTCCAGACCTGTAATGTGAGAATTTAGGGAAATTAGTCAGGAGGATAACAAGGACAATGCACTGAAGGACTAAAGACAGGGTTCCCAGGCCACCTCAATTAACATAGGAGACTTTGTCTCAAAACCAAGTTTCAAAAAGACTGGAGAAGTGTCTGCTCTAGAATTAATATAACTTTATGGCACACCAGGACTTAATGTTGGTTGTGACCTGCAATGTCCCCTTGAGCAGCATGTTAGAGGCCTTTGATGGGGAGGTGGACCTTATGGGTGTTTTTAAGTCAGGGGTGTCTTTTGTTATGGGAATGTAAAGGCTGATTAATCCTGGTGAACATTTACATCTTATCACACTCATCTCTTAACAGGTGTGGTAACCATGCATATCATTGGGGTATTGAGATACAACCCTCTCTTACCTAAATTCTACTGTGTGTGACGTCACGTCTCCTAAGAAGTCACTACTCCTCTAATCAAGGTTTAGCAATAGCACACTACTCTACACTGGAAATTGTAGTTCTAAAACCTGGAGTCAGATATAGGGGTTAATGGTGAAAGATCAGAGAAGTTGAGCAGCCAGCCCCTAGTTCTTACCTCTACTGAACCCTCAAATCAAAGGAAGGATCCTTTCCCTGTGAATCTTCAGAATGAACACAATGAGCTTCCCTCTCCTCCTGCCTTATATCTCTCTCTGCCCAGCAATATTACTCCTGTCTCTACCTCCAAAGTACTGGTATAAAGGATAAAGGCTTGAGCCCCCACCACCTGTCTCCATTTTTCTTTTGGCTGAATCAATCTACAGGGTGTAGCCCAGGGTGGCCTTGAACTCACAGATATCCACCTACTTCTGCCTCCCAAGGGTTGGGATTAAAGGTGTGGACCACCACACCTTTATCTTCAGATAATTACTTCCTAGCTCCACACTCTGATCTTCAGGCAACTTTTTGTTTTTTATTTTTTAATTGATTTATTTTAGTTAGTTAGTTAGTTAGTTAGTTAGTTAGTTAGTTAGTTAGTTATTTGGTTTGATTTTTCAAGTCAAGGTTTCTCTGTGTAGCTTTGGAGCCTGACCGAGAACTGGATCCAAGTCACAGAGATCCACCAGCCTCTGCCTCTCAAGTGCTGTGATTAAAGGCGTGTGCCACCTTTAAAGCACAAACAAAATACCACCACACTTGGATATTTCTAAACACAGTTGCGCTGCCAACCCTCTGTGCAGACACTGCCCCGGGGAGTAAAGTTATTTATAGGCTGCCAACCTGGCCACGCTAGGCTACACAGAACCATGCTGGACAAGGCGGGACCAGGCAGGAATATGGTGCCCGGCTCCCACTCAGCCAAGGGAGAACCAAACACACGGGCTTCGAGCCTCAGCGGGACACTCCACCTATTCTGGGGACAGCGCCCTCACTCACCATGACCATGGGGAGAGCAGCCCGCGGTCACTGTGACTGCCAAGCATGGAGACGGCGGTCCTCACTCATAGCCAGCCTCTCCGCACGTGGGGCAGGGGCCCCGCTCACCCCGGCCCAGAGCTCCTCCCCTGTGAAGGGCAGCGCCTCTCTCACCCCGGCCACTGCTCCCCGCTCACCCCGGCCACCGCTCCCCGCTCACCCCGGCCACCGCTCCTCTCTCACCCCGGCCACCGCTCCTCTCTCACCCCGGCCACCGCTCCTCTCTCACCCCGGCCACCGCTCCTCGCTCACCCCGGCCACCGCTCCTCGCTCACCCCTAACCCTCGCTCCCCCCGGCCACCGCTCCTCCTCTGTGAAGACAGGCTCCTCGCTCCCCCCGGCCACCGCTCCTCCCCTGTGAAGACAGGCTCCTCACTCACCCCGGCCACCGCTCCTCTCTCACCCCGGCCACCGCTCCTCGCTCACCCCGGCCACCGCTCCTCGCTCACCCCGGCCACCGCTCCTCACTCACCCCGGCCACCGCTCCTCTCTCACCCCGGCCACCGCTCCTCTCGCTCACCCCGGCCACCGCTCCTCACTCACCCCGGCCACCGCTCCTCGCTCACCCCGGCCACCGCTCCTCTCACCCCGGCCACCGCTCCTCACTCACCCCGGCCACCGCTCCTCGCTCACCCCGGCCACCGCTCCTCGCTCACCCCGGCCACCGCTCCTCACTCACCCCGGCCACCGCTCCTCGCTCACCCCGGCCACCGCTCCTCGCTCACCCCTAATCCTCGCTCTCCCCGGCCACCGCTCCTCCCCTGTGAAGACAGGCTCCTCACTCACCCCGGCCACCGCTCCTCACTCACCCCGGCCACCGCTCCTCGCTCACCCCGGCCACCGCTCCTCACTCACCCCGGCCACCGCTCTCCCCACCGCTCCTCGCTCACCCCACCCTCCTCGCTCACCCCGGCACCGCTCCTCACCCCGGTTTCTCACCCCGGCCACCGCTCCTCACTCACCCCGGCCACCGCTCCTCGCTCACCCCGGCCACCGCTCCTCTCTCACCCCGGCCACCGCTCCTCTCTCACCCCGGCCACCGCTCCTCACTCACCCCGGCCACCGCTCCTCGCTCCCCCCGGCCACCGCTCCTCCTCTGCGAAGGGCAGCTCCTTGCTCTCCTCGGCACCCGCTCAGCATGGTGCGGCAGCCGACCAGCACTCCCCACAGAAGCAAAGGCACAATTTGACCTGACTTCCTCAGGTGAAGCGCTGAGGCGAAAGCCTGGCTCCCGGAAGATCCCTCCCATCTGACTGGCGGGTCAGATGGGGGCTTTGGTTGGCTAGTGAAGGCTGAGAGACAGCTCCAGGTGTGCAGAAGGTGCGGACCCGCCCCTGGATTCACCTCAACTCAGACTCCACCCTTAAAAAGCCCGCCAATTTGAGGCTCCACCTCCAGGGCGCTAATAACCCACGCTTCTGAATACAACTTCTGATTCCTGATTTCCTGTTCTCACTGGGTCACCCAGGAATGCTTTGCTCAGATTAAACATGGATTTCTTAATTCAGTCTAATTAAAGTTCTGCATCACCAACCATGGCTTTCCTACACCTTTCCACTAACCGGGATTTTTAAACATAATAGGAAGACTGCTCTTGGTTTTCTACAGACACTTTTGGTACCTGCTCATTATCTCAGCGGCTGTGGTACGGGGAGGACATGAAGGCAGGGCCAGGACAAGCAAGGAGCTGGGCAGGCGGGAAAGGGGAAAGGGCTTGTGGCGCCTCGCGGCTCTCAGGAACACCCCCACCCCACTGACCTCTGCTGCACAGGCGCAGAAGGCGCTGCAAGCCCCTCCCTGGACTAGTACACAGGGAGGGAGGCTCTGAACTACAGGTCCCAGCATTCACCCCTGTAAAGCCTGGTTGCACTGCAAGGTGGTGCCGAGAATTCAGCTGTGAGAACGTGAGTTCACTTAAAGTTACCATGCACAGCTGAAGATCAGTAGGCACGGGCAATAGATCCCAAACGCCTCCAGGTGCGTTTTATTTCCCCTCACCCCTACCCAGAGCCGTCTCTCCTGAATTGAAATGAGATGATGAAATGAGTGGGGCTCCCCACACACACACCCAGCACATAATTCCCGTTGCTCCCTGGACTCCTGACCTCTACATTTCATTCAATGCAATAGTCCAGCCCTTCAGCTCTGGGAAAGTTATTTCCCTTGTGTTGTGGTTTCTGACTGATTTTCCCACTTCCCTCTACGAGCCACCAGACCTCTCCTGCCCTACAAAGCAAACCACTCTGGAGGTGCCTCCTCTCTCCAATTCCTTTCCACCAGTTCTTTCTGGGACACAATCCCAGCCACTGCTCTGAAGCACTTTATTAAAGTCCTCCTTGATCTTGGAGTGAACCGCTGAATCCAGTGATGGGTTTCAGCTCTCATACTGCTCACTGTTAGCAGTAGGAGACCCAGTTGATGGCCTCTTGAGTGACAGGGTGTATGCACCCTCTTCTGCCACAGCAGTAACTGTTAACAACTATTTTGCATGCACTTTGGCCTTTGATTTGGGATTAAAAAACACCTCGGAAAGAGTAATCCATAATTTTCTTTATTATAAATGCAATATCTTAGTAGCCAATAATTAACCGAGTAGACATCACTGAATTTAAGCATTGGAAGTAAGCTGTAAAGTAGATTTATGACGTTCGCATGTCTGTAGTGCAACATATTTCTCTTATTTATCTGTCTTTGTCAAAAGGCAATTGTGAGTAAAAGAAGGATGTGGGGGTTCAGCTCTTTGCCTGACTGACATGTAAACTGCTTACCCAAGCTTTTAAATTTTGTTTAGTTCTTGTGATGATACCATGGCTGGGCCGGGGACTCCTGTGTATAAGGTAGCATGCTTTACTGTCTCAACCTTTGTGGTAGCTGAGGTTTCTGGATCATGGTTACAGGTACCCCACTACCCAATTTTAAAGTAAACTTGTAAAGAAAGGGTGATACTTATTATATAATTATTAGGGTTAGGGATTGATTTTTTTCCAAACATTTTAGAGGTTTTCCCTGTGTACTAGTGTGTATGTATCTTACATCTGCTTTCGATGCTGTTTAAAGTTGCACTTGCAACTTTTTTGTCAGTCCAAAAATATTTCCCAAATTGAAATACTTTTAAAATCTTTTAGGTTATTGCTTGCTAATTCTTGTGGACTAAGTATAGATATCAAAGATGATAAGGTTTTGATTTGTTATATTTTGGTGTGTAGTTTTTGTGTATGTCTGTGGGCTCCTTCCTTCCTTCCACAAGATTTCATGAGTGCACACTCATCTCGAGCTCTCTATGTAGCACACAAGAGGACTTTGCCTGTGTTTGGTTTTTTTCTTTTTGTTTTTAAGGAAGAGTCATAGTATTTTGCCTAGACTGGCCTCAAACTCTGGCTATCTCCCTGCATTAGCCTCCTGAGTCCTGGAGTTACAAGCAGTTAAATCTTGAGCTCCCAGTCCCCACCGATGGCCAATTTTTTAAACTAGGTGTCACAGAGGAAGTGTGGCAGTAACTTCCAGCCTAGCCAAAGACACTTAACAATTGCACTCTGGAGCTTTACTGAGGTTACTTAATTTGAGGATTTCTTTTTAGTCCTCAAATTAAAAAACAAATGCACTTAAAAAAAAAGAATTTAGCCTGGCTGTGGTGGTTTAACCCTTTAGTCCAAGCACTCAGGAGACAGAAGCAGGTGGATCTCTGAGTTGAAAGACAGCCACAGTTACAAGGAAAGACCATGTCTCAAATATATATATATATATATATATATATATATATATGTGTGTGTGTGTGTGTGTGTGTTTAGTTATTTTAAATTGTGTGTATATATGTACATGAATATACAAGTGCCCTTGGATATCATGAGAAATTGTCATCTCTAGAAGCTGTAGTTACAGGCAGTAGAGAGCCACCAGGTTTGATGGGTAGAAATAGAACTACAGTCCTCTAGAAGAATAGGAAGTACTCTTAATGTGAGCTATCCTGCTAGCACAACATATTCAGTATTATCAGTTATTCTGAAGATTATTATTATAATTATTATTAGGCACTACTACCTTTCCTGTATGCTATTATTTCTTTTGTTACTTACAAAATATTTGAGCTATAAAAAGTTATAAAGAACACTAACTGTGGAGGGGATGGCACAAGACTTTAGTCCCAGCACTAGGAAGGCAGAGGCAGTTATTTGATTTTTGAGACAAGCTTGGTCTACAAAATGATCTCCAGGATACTTTAGGATTCACAGAGAAACCCTGTCTTTAAAAGCAAACAAATGACCTCTGTAACAAACATGTTTTTATTTATCCCCCTAAATGATAAATAAAACATCTAAAGTGTCCTTACTGTCCTCCTACCTTCAAGCCTTGCCTTAAGAGATTTTTCTTACAGCCAGGCGTTGGTGTCACATGCCTTTACTCCCAGCATTTGGGAAGCAGAGGCAGGTGGATCTCTGTGACTTCGAGGCCAGCCTGGTCTACAGAGCTACTAGCTGTTCCAGGACATGTTCCAAAACAGTACAGAGAAACCCTGTCTGGAAAAACCAAAAGAAAAACAATAAATTTCTTTTACATTTTTTTACCAGTAAAAATTGTTTACATTGTGTCTGTCATGTAAAATAATTTGGGGATAAATTTAACCTTTTCTCTATCAAGTAGTATTCTGGTACAAATCTGTTATTAACCTTTAATGACCAACATATGAGGTTTTCTCAGGCTGCTGGGTGTTAGATCCAATCTGTGTTGTATGTGTGTTTGGTGACAAGGTCTCACTACATATCTTTCTGGCTCAATTGGCTGACCTCCTTTGTAAGCCTTCTAAGTTATGGGGTACATTTGTGAGCCACCATGCCTGATTTTGATGTTGTTATTCCTATAATCCAAGGAATCATTGCTAAAGTCAATGTTGTCAGGTTTTTTATTCCTGGTTTCTCTAAGTTTAACAGTGTTGGGTCTTGAGCCAGATGTTGATGGTGCACGCCTTTAATCCCAGCACTCAGGAGACAGAGACAGGCGGATCTCTGTGAGTTTGAGGCCAGCCTGGTCTACAGAGCGAGTTCCAGAACAGGTTCACAAAGCAATACAGAGAAACACTGTCTCGAAAAACCAAAGAAGCAAAAAACAAACAAACAAACAAACAAAAAACAAAAACAAAAAAAACAAAACAAAAACACTGTTGGGTCTTAGGTCCAAGTCTTTGGTCCACTTTTAGTTGATTATTTAGTATATGGTTTTAGGTGAGCACTCAGCTTCATTATTCTGTATGTGGGTACCCACTTTTCCTAGCACTATTAGTTAAAAAGATTGTTCTTTTCCCAATTAATGGTTTTTGTCACACTTGTCTAAAATCACTTGCCCATATACGAAAGCGTTTGTTTGTGGCCATCTGCTCCATTGTTATATGTCTATCTGTCTGTCTATGTCAGTCCCAGATAGTTTTGATCACTTCTAACTTTAGAAAAAGTTTTAAAATAAAGAAGGTTTACTGTAGTCAGGCCTTTGGTTTTTTGGGAGACTTGGTGTTTTCTTCTTTAAAACACTGGGTTCTTAGTGTCTTCTATATAGGAATCCTTTGCCATGTGAAGAGCTAGACACACACACACACACACACACACACACACACACACAAATCTTCTATTCTGTGGATATGTAACAAACATCATTTCTTTTGCTGAGCCTAAGATTTTCAGTTTAATGACATCTTTTGCCAGATGGTGGCACTGTTTCCTTGGCAACCAGACTCCTACTCAGAAAGTGCCTGCCATGAGGATAGCCTGCAGTGTTGCAGCTACTTCTTTCTCTGCAAGCTCTAGAGCTTTAGGTGGAGAAGAATGGTCTTGGATCCATTTGAACCGCTATCCCTACAAGGTGTGTGTGTGTGTGTGTGTGTGTGTGTGTGTGTGTGTGTGTGTGTGTGTGTGTGTGTGTGTGTCTGTGTGTGTGTGTGTGTGTGTGTGTGTGTCGTGTGTGTGTCTGTGTGTGTGTGGTGTGTGTGTGTCGTGTGTGTGTGTGTGTGTGTGTCTGTGTGTGTGTGTGTGTGTGTGTGTGTGTGTGTGTGTGTAGTGAGAGAGAGAGAGAGAGAGAGAGAGAGAGAGAGAGAGAGAGAGAGAGAGAGAGTTAATTGCATCCTACTTGTGGCCATCAAGTTTTGCAAGAAATATTTGTTGAAGGTAATGTCTGTCCTTTGTCAAAAGTATGTTTTCATTTGTATCTTGGTGAAAAATCAGATGTCACTGATTCCATGCAATCACAATGTCATCAGTTTATCCAAGTATCTGGATGTCAATAAACTAAATGCTATTTCTATTACTACAGATCAACGATATTACTGATGTCTGGTGTGGTAACAAGATATGAACTACCTATTGTGTCTTTTTTGAGGTACCACATGAATTGAGATTTTTTAAGAAAATTCCCAGAGAGTCTGGCTGGTTATACCCTCTGGAGTCTGGAGTCTGGCTGTGCCTGGCCTGATAATGATTGCTATGACTAATTGGCCTGGGATTAGCAGTCCTCATCCCCTACCAATGCAGACAGAGTGCTGGGATTACAAGTTGGCCTCATCACACACACCAACACTATGTGTATAACCTTCTTAAGCATACAATTGAGCAAAGATTGACCAGGAACACAAGAGGCACGTGCTGATTTCTGGGAGCTTCTTAGAGCCTAGTAGAGCAGGTTTCTCTCTCTGCAGATGGTGGGCTGTGACTACAGAGTGAGTTTTCTAAGTCTAGCCAATGCACTTCTCTTTTAATGAAGGCAAGTTTTTTGTTTGGTTTGTTTGATTGGTTGGTTGGTTGGTTAGTTGGTTGTTTTGCTTTGTTTTTTGGTATTTGGTTTTTGTTGTTTTGTTGGTTGGTGGTGGTAGTTTTGTTTGTTTGTTTGTTTGTTTGGGGGTGTTTTGTTTTTGTTTTTTGTAGGGTGTCAGTGGCCATCGGGGCCCCAGCACAGCTAGGAGACTGTATTTTGCTGTGTTTTCAGCAGGACCAACACAAGCCTGCAAAGGGATGCCACGAGAACCTCTGGATTCCAGCTTCCAGCACAGAACAAAGACAGGGTTTGCCCTCCTCCCTGGGAGAGTCCCTTACCCTCTACCAGACTTCCAAGCTGGCTACCAGTCCCAGAAGCTATTCCACGCCTGATGTACAGTCCTTACCCAGTGAAAATTCCCCTGACATGGGGTAGCAAGGCAGGGACCAGGACTGCAGGTCTGCCAAGGCCAGGAGCTCATGAGGCTGGGGCTCTGCAGCTGTTCTTTGTGAGGCATCCCAAGCCTCTTTGTTCAGCACAGACCAGAAATTTGGCTGCATAATACAAACACCACTTCCAGGAGGATGACTTACATATTAGCTACAGTGATTTACATCAGCATCTCACGCGATGCAGCTTGGGGACAATGAGCCAACGGCAGCCAGCCGGCCATGAAGTCTTAAAATGTCTTGGTTCATCTCTGCTGTAAAATCTTGTACCGAATTGGTTTCCCAGAGACAGTTTTTCAGTCTTACATAGTTTAGAACAACAGCGTTTGCTTAGTAAATTGGTGACAATGAGGCAGAGCCTGTCTCAGCCAGTGGGCTCTCCCTTTTCTACAGGGAGAAGCCCTGCTGTCACTGGCTACCTTAGCGTTGGCCCAGAAAAAGTGGGCGGGATGTGAGGCAGACAGCAAACGATTAAAATTATACTGTTTTCTCACAGCAAATGCTGCTGTGAGAAAGAAAAGGGTGGACACATCCCGCAAGAAATGGACAGAAGGCCCATCATACTGCAAGAATTCAAAAGCCGCAGAAGTGTGGGCACTACTGCACTGAGTCTCTGGTGCAGAAACCACTAATTAGGCTGCTGAGCACCTAGGGCGTCTCCTTGCGAAGCTGTCCTTGTCCCTACCAGGATGGAACCTGGCACTGCTCATCAACTACAGCTTGGGCAATGCTAAAACTCACAGTGAAATCCAGAAACAGCCATGATGGCGACCCTCTAGCTGTGCTGGGGCCCAAATGGGCCTGGGGTGGGGGGGGAGGGGAGACTTGCCTTTAGCAAAGGGGAAGTACACCGGCTAGGCCTGGAAAACTCTAAAACTCGCCTTCACAACCGGAGTAGCCTTATGCAGAGAGAATCTGACTCCACTGAGCTCTATGAATCCTGCATTTTGTTTGAAAGACAGGAAATTTCAGGATATTGTGGGGATTTAGGGGATGGACTCCATGTGAATTACGACTTTTAAGAAAATTTCCAGTCCTGCTCGGTGGCCAGGACTGGGTGCCCTGGAGAGACTGGCAACCGCTGAGGGTGGAGTGCCTGGGTTACAGGTTGGTGGACTATACCTTTGTGCCCATATTTCAGGGATTCACCTCTCTTAACAGTCACCCTTAGTTCTCAGAAGCTCTCTGGCCATCCTCCCCTCAGAAGATTGGAACCTTGTGGGTAGAACACGAAGAGAGGGTCGGAACCGTGAGGGAAGGCACCAAGACAGGGTCAGATCTTGACGGAAGTGAACCAAAAGACCGTTGGAGATTTGAAGTGTTAGGGGAGGCACTCAGAACCGTTGGGAAGGGCTCCAAGAGAGTTGGAAATCTGAAGGAGAGGTGCCATCAGAGCACAGGCGGGCCCCAAGACAAAGCTAGAGCCCTGAGGTAGGAGCATCAAGAAAGGAGAGAGAGAGAGAGAGAGAGAGAGAGAGAGAGAGAGTTAAAGGAGGGTATAAAGAGATGATGGAACACAGAAGCAAGGTTGACAAAGGAGGATCTGAACCCTGAGGGAAACAAGACAGGTTCCCCAAAAGAGAGAGGACATTTAGAGTGGAGGTGAGAAAAGAGGTGACAAGACAGAGTTAGGTCCTTGATGGAAGGGCTCCAGAAAAAGTCTTAGGTACTCACAGTGACACCCAAGAGAGTTGCAAACCTAAAAGAAGTGTACCAAAAGAGGTGTGCAGGCCTAATGAAGGGCATTAAGAGAAGTTTAGATGTGTAGCTTTTAAGGAAGTGCACTAAGATATGGTTAGAGAAATGAGGGATAAAGAGAGGAGTCAGAGGGTCAGAGAGAGCCTTGATAGAGGCTACCAAGAAACAGAGTTCTGAGGGGTTAGAAGAGAGGGCCAGAACTCTGAGAGAATTGTATAAAGAGAGTTCATCCTTAAGCAAAGGATTCCAAAGACTGTTAAAGCCCTGAGAGTGGGTCAAAGCCTTGAGAGAGGGGAGTCAAGAGATCCTCAGTGACATAAGGGAACAGGAATTGTGCCAAGAATGGGAGTGCCCTGAAGGTAGGGTACCAAGAGAGTCAGATCCCTGAGAGAGGAGTTTCAAGAGAGGATCAGAGCCTTGAGAGAAGATTGCCAGGAGAGCTTCAGAGCCTCAAGGAGAGGTGCAAAGAAGGGAGAGGCCAGAAGGTGTGGCTGAGATGTTGTCAAAACACAAAGGGAAGTGCACCAGTGCACCAAGAGAGAGAGAGAGAGAGAGAGATTTGGAACCCACCAAAAATTGACCGATGAGGGTGGGAAGTGTCTAGACCTCAGGGTAGCTAACAAAGAAGGTTGGAGCAATAAAGAAAGGGTACTAAGATAAGTTTAGAGCCTTGAGAGAGGTACTCAGGGAAGTTTGTTGCACTGAGGGAAAGGTGTCAAGGGAAAGTTGGAGCCTTGAATTTCAGTTCCCAGAAATTTTGAGTAACGAAGAAAGAGCCTAAGAGGGGTTTAGAGTCCTGAGGGAGGGTTCTAAGAGTGTCAGAGCTTCTTTAAAAGAGCACCACGTGAGGTTGAAAGAGACAGGAGAAGCCTTGTCATATATCAGGATATGGTTGCAGACCTGAGGCAGAGATGGTAAGGGAGGTTGGAGACCTGAGGAAATGGTACCAAGGGTAAGCACCAAGAAAAGGTCAGAGTGAGTGAGGCATTAGTGAGAAGTACAAAAGAGGTCCAGAACATTGAGGACAAGAGACCTAAGTTTAGAGCTGTGAAAAAGAGATCTACAGCCCCTAATGGAGGAAGGTGGAAGTTTGGAGAGAGGGGCTTCTGGAGGGGATCAGAACTCTGAGAGAAGGGTGTCAAGAGAGGGTCAGGACCCTCAGTGGAGTGGTCCCAGAGTTTCTGAGCACTGAGGGGAGGATGCCAAGAGAAGGATGGAGCCCCAGGAGACTCTTGAGAGAAATGTATGCTGAGAAGGTTCATTAGAAGAGAGTGTCAGAATTCAAGAGAGAATGAGAATTGTGAATAGAGATTCAGAGCCTGAGAGGAGAGTTCCAAGAAAAGGTTTAGATCACTGAGTGTGGGTTCTAAGACACTTGGAGCACTAAGGGAAGGACCTAAAGTCAGTGTGAGAGCTTTCAGAGAAAGGTGTGAGGAGAGAGTGAGAGACATCTTGGATAGGTGCCCTGTGAAATTCAGAACATTGGAGGAGGATCACCAAAAGAGATGTGGATGGATTAATGGGGCCAAGAAAGACTCAGATACCTGATAATGCTAATAGGCTAGGTACTTAGAGAAAAACTGGTCAATAGATGTTCTAAAGCCAGAGGGAAAGTTATCAAGAGGAGGAGGCTTGTAGGAAGGCACAGGAGCTGCTCAGAGCCCCGAAGACAGAGCTCCAAGAGAAGGTCCCAGCCCAGGGTGAAGGGAGCCAAACAAGGCTGGATTCCTGAAAGAGGTGCACAAATAAAGGGTCAGAATCCAAGTGAAGGGTGCTCAGATAGACACACAGAGAGATACAGAGAGACAAACAGAGACAGACTCAGTTGGAGCCTTGGGGGAAGGGCATCAAGAGAGGGTTCGCCCCTGAGGGAATGGTGTCAAGAGTTGGTCAGAGGCTTGAAAGAAGGACACCAGTATGTTCAGAGGCCTGAGGGAAGGGCTCCAACTGATGGTCAGAGAGGATCAAAGATGATCATAGCCTAAGAGCACAGGTTCAATAGAAGGTAATTGGGAAACTGAGGCAGACAGATCCTAAGGGAAGAGCAGCAAGAGAGTGCCAGGGTCTGAGGAGTGATAACAATAGAGCCCTGCAAGAGAAATGCCAGGTGGGAGGTTTCAATCTTGGGTTGTGAGTGGGGAGGAAAGGGCACTCCTGCGCTTGAAGTTTGAAGAAAGGAAAGGAGATACAAAGTTCTTTGTGTGTGGACAGTCTTTAGGATGGTCTCCAGAAAGAGGATGTTGCCTCCAGAAGGGCATTCTAGAACATTCCCCTGAGCACAGACAAGTCCAGGGGGCTTGCAGAGCTTGAGTAACTAAGCTGGAACATTTCAGAAGGGCAAATCAGATTTCAATGAAGCAACAAAGTTACAGATATGAGATGATTAAGAATGAGCAAAGTTTCCAACAAGAGTAAGGTAACCTTAAATCCAATGTTAGGGTGGAGAGGACAGGTTGGGAGGGGAGGATGTGGAGTATATCCATGGGTGGAAGAATGTCTATAAGGAAGAAGATGGCAGAACCATCAGGACTGTTTCAGAAGTGGGAAGCAATATTCATGTAGGTAGCAAAGCAGGATGGAGTAGCCAAGGATCTGAAGCTCCCACGGTAGGACCAATAGGTTATGCTGCTGAGGTTGAGGCCATGGCCATAGATGACTCCTCTGTGCATTGATGCTGAGGACACAGACATAGATCAAGAGCCTTGCTCTTACAACTGGCCATGATTCTCTTCACTTTCAGGTTCACCTGTGTGTTGGAGATTATGCTTCCTTTCTTCTGGTTAATTTTCCTGGGGCTTTCATGGATAGACACCAGTGTCAGCAGTACCAGTGTGGGGGACAACAGTACCAGTGAACTGGGCATTGCCATCCAACCTAGGCAAGGCAAGTATGATATCAAGACTCCCAGTGTGTTGGATGGAAGGAGACTCCACCTAGAGCTGACTAGGGTTATACGACTTGTTTGGAATTGGGCTCACCAGAATCAGGTGACAAGCACTGAGCCATCTCATTGACCCTTTTGTTGTTTGAGACAAGATTTGTTTCTTTACTGTTCAAACTCTCAGAGATAGCCCTGCCTCAGTCACCCATGCCCTGAGATTATATGTGACCCAGGACATTTAGCTGCTGCCACTGTTAAACAGCTCCAGCCAAATTACTAAGGAAGAATTCAAGAGCCTGTACATTCATTCTCATGCACTGGGTGAACTTTCTTCAGGACATTGGTGGTTCACACCTATAATCCCAGCCAGCACTCAGGAGACAGAGAAAGATAGACCTTTGAGTTCAAAGCTAGCCTTGTGCACAGAGTGAGTTCCAGGACAGCCATGGCTACACAGAAAAACCTTGTCTCAGAAAACCTAAAACAAAAGGAAGCTGGTGTCTACACTGGGCAGCTCTGTTCACTAGACATGTATCATGCTGTCACATTGACACTTTTCCATTTCTAATAGCCAAAACAAGAAGGGGAGTTATTTACTTATTATTTTGCCTCATAATAACTTTCTTTCATCATGTTTAGACATGGTTTTAGCATGTAGACGTGCTTATAGAGGTAATCCTGAGATTCAACATGGTTGAATAGACTGAAGGCTCCCACAGAGAACTGCTGACTAGGAGACCTGAGGGAACATCTGCCCATACCACTTCTTGGCAGGGACAGCAGGTGCTGAGTCCAGAGAAGCCCTGGAGGATTGTGGTGTCCTGGGTGGCCACTGTCCCACAGAGGGATGGGCATCTTTGAGGAGCTAAACTGTTTTCCATGTGATTGGCCTTATAGAAAAAGGAAAGTTTCTTGGTGGATCCACTGCTGTCCTGGGACCTGGTCTGGTTCTGCCTTAGACTATGCTAGGATGTGAGGTCTGCAGGCCTTGGGGTGGCTTGTGTAGAGGACTGCATTGGGAAGCAGCTCTGAGAGGAGGGTGGTGGGAGTTTAATGGTGTAAAGACTTCTTGGGGAGACACTCAACAGGGGTTTTTCTTTCTGCAGATCTTGTTATGAAATGTCATTTTTGTACAACAATTAACAGTTTTAATTGCCGTGACTCAAGAAACTGTCCTCATGATTCTAGACGCTGTGGGACAATTGCTATACGTAAGTATCTGTTTTCTGGCACCATGTAAATAAGCCTATCTGCACAAGTTTAGGAGACAGGGTCAGTCTGTTCTCTCCGCAACCAGATGCACCAATCTTCTGGCAGCTCCTTGGACTGAAAGGCTGTTCACAGGCGCTGGGTTCAGCCTACTGTGTATCTGCTCATGAGGCCAAGGGCCTGTGGTTGATAGTGAGCTCATAGTCTACACTCCCTGAATGTCCAGGGAAGGAGAATACTGTGGCCCCAGGACTTTGTTACTGGGCATCTCTCTATTCATATGGGCACACACACTGATTCAGCTTTGCTGAATCCTTGCAGGTATGTTGGTTTCTGATCTTGTGCCTACACATCCTTCATTATTTACTTTTCTATTGCTCTGCTAAACAGCCTGATGAAGATACTTTAAAAAAAAAAAGGGTGGGGCATTTGATTAGGCTTATGTGTTCAGAGGTTGGAGTCCATAATGGTGGAGGAAAGGTGTGATTGCAGAAACAGCTAAGAGCTCATACCTGGAGCTGCAAGCAGGAGACAGAGAGAGCTAACTGTGAAAGGTGCCAGGGTATTGCAATCTCAAAGCCTGCCCCCCACCACTGATGCACCTCCATGTGGCCACACCTTCTAATTCTTCCCAAAGGATTTCAACAACTAGATACCAAGTATTTATACATTTGAGCCCATAAATGTTATTCTCATTTACACCACCACACACTCTCAACTAGTCAGATTTAAGCACTGAGGTACAGAGTTACTCAGGGTGATGCCTGATGATGAGATGCAAAAGCTAGGTCTGAATCTGGGCAGACAACAGGCAGAAGAAACTTTACTTAAGTAAGCAGTAATCTGTTGTGGAGGAGACAGGATAGACTCTAAAGAAGATGTAAAAAATCCTCAGTCATATATATCAACTTACACATGGACTTGGGAATGGGCAGGGCAAGGGGCAGTATTTCTAAAATGTAGGCAAACAGGCATTCTGAAGTTTTCATTTTAAATGTGCCCTGCCATGGTGTCTAGATTGAATGGCACAAAGGCTATACTCACTATGGCTCTAGATCGGGGATGAAAGAACATTGTCTGGGAAGGAACAGACAACAATGGTCTTAGTACTCCTGAGTTCATGTGGGTGAGGGGCTGCTTGGTTCATGATCACGGGGTCCTGATGTTGAGCAGCAAACAAGTCTCAGAGCTGTGGATGCTAAAGTAGTCCAGGTGACTTCCACAGCAGAGGAACTAAATAATGGCTGCAGATAACCAGGGGAACAACCAGCAGCAAGGCCTCAAGCCTTCAGCCCAAGGCATCCAGTAGGGGTGTTGCCATTGGGGCTCAGTTCACACAACAGTAGTTGGATGAAACCAGTGGTGATGGAGGTCTTGTTCTCTATGGAGCCTCACTAGGAGTGGGCCATCTAATCTCTGCTGGAGAACATGCCACCAAGGGCCCCTGTGCTTTGGACATAGAAGCCAACGCTTGGACAGCCAGGCAGAGGGTTGGGGAGGACTTCATCCTGAGGTCATGAATGTGAGCACTCCTCTGTGCCCTTGATCATCTCTGGAGTCTCAAAGAGCAAAGCTTCTGGTCACTGTTTCCTTCTAGACCTTGGTAATTAACTTTAGAATAATATTAGAACCAGCACTGAAGAAGAATTTCATTAGCATTGCTGTATGTCCTGAGACTAAATTGTCACCTGGGGAGGAACAGTGACAGACATATGATTGTCAGTGTGGAATTTGGTGCTGGAGCAGTCAGGCCCTCTTGTGTACCTGGTCCTTTTCTATCAAGCATTCTTGACAATGTCTTGTTGTTGAATAGTACTTTTGTACACTGTAAACAAGTGTCACTATATCTGGTTCAGTAAAGAGCTGAACAGCCAATACCTAGGCAGGATTTTCAGGGCAGAGGGAGTGCTGATAAGAAGGGTGGAGTCACCAGCTAGATGAGGAGGAAGCATGAGATGTAGGATATGAGTTTACAAGTCATGAGCCATGTGGCTAGTTGTGGTTGACTGTGGTGTTGGGTTTACAATGAAGATGAATGTAGTAACTCTCCTTCTGGCATCCTTTCTAGGTATGAACTCTCGGGAGCTCCTAGTCTTCAAACATTGCATGAAGGACTGCCCTTTTGTACTTATTCAGCCTCCACCAACTGTTTTATCAAGAAGGCTTCCAAACACCAATAGCTTCTACTATTCCAACTGCTGCTCAGGCGTTCTTTGCAATGACGGAGGACCTACTAATGTAGAGAGGGACTTGTTACCCCCTCTTATAATTGAGGAAAATGAAGTTGCCAGAGCTGTGTCTCTGGAGGAGTCCAACCTTCTCCTGACCCTTGCCTTAATCCTCTCCAGCAGCATACTGACCTGAGAAACCCTCCCTGGGGTGTAATCATCTTCCCACAGTGATAAGCAAGTTTGTACTTTAATGTTTTCTTGTGTAGCAGAGACAGTGTTTGGGACATTTGTTGTGTCCATTCATAGCTTGTTGTAAAAAAAAGAAATAAATGCAATGGTTGCTGAAAATGCCCTTGGCTATGTTTTCTTTCTGTGTGGGAGCATTCTGCCTTGTCTCTACTCAAACCGGCTCCTTCCTCTTCTGTTTCCTTAAGATTTCCTTTGTGGGATCATGGTTTGAGCTGCTTGACACCCTTTAAACATTGTAGTATAAATACTCATCTCATTAGATATGAAGATAACCCACACCCAAATAGGGCCGCATACGAACACACATGCACAGAAAATAAAAATGAACCTCAGTGTGGGAGAGACAGGCCAATTGCAGAGGAAGTTATCCCACACCATAGGGAAAAACAGATGGGACTGTCAGGCCCAGTGGTTAATATGCCAGTAATTTTCAGGCACAGTTCCCGTGACCTAAGGACTGAAAGAATTTAGCAAGTACTGTCACTGGAGCTTAGCTGGAACCTGTCTTAGCATACATACTGATTGGCATAAGAACACTTCTGTCTTTTGTGAAAAAACACCCATATACCAAGACTGCCTGATGCTTTGTATCTACCTAATGGCACATTGATCTTGGGGCTTCTTGCATCTACAGCAGTGAGATATACCCTCGTTCTCTTGCATTTAATAGAGTTGCCAAATGAGGCTTTGCTTTAAAATAAACACATGTCCTTACTTAAGGTATTGGCAGCAAATAAGGAGTAGATGTGAGTTTTTGTCATTCAGCACAACAAAGTAATCTCACCATAAAGAAACCAGTAGGAAAATGGATCACAGACACACATGAAAGGGTCATGAGAGATAGATAGATAGATAGATAGATAGATAGATAGATAGATGCTAATATGCCCTAGAAATAAAGATATTTGTTCAGCACAGTTCATTTTAAATAAAAATAAGACTAAAAATTACACCAGGAGCCTGTGTGAATTGATAAGATAGAAGACAAAGCACAGATAAAAATACTCTTCGCTTAAAAAAAAATGAACATGGCCTCACACATTCATTTATTATAACATGAGTGCAAAGTTATCCAATGATAGCTGCAGCAATTGGGGAAAACTGCTCTACACTGAGGATGCACCTAGCCCTTAGTCTTTCTAACCCCATTGCTGGAAACCTGCCTTTGTGGAGACTGAGAGTGACATGCTAAACAACTCAGAACTGCATATGAAATGTAAGACACTGCCCCAAATGTTACTGTTATGTTAAAGGACATGCTGTATTAAATTTCAGCTACAGGAGACATGCAACTGTGAAAACCATGAGATATATTGTCACAGGATCGCAAGGTAGAAAGGAAGCAAAAGAAGCAAACTGATGAATTTGGCTGGAGTTCTATATGGGACAGCAAGATGGAAAGTCCGCAAATACTTCTTGTGCCAGGTGGAAGATGCTGCATTCCTTAAACTTGTCACTCGTGTAGTGTATGTGTGCTTATTCATTCATGGAACTTATCTGAACACAGACTCTGGCTCAGCGTCTGCCCCAGGTAGCATAGGAAGGAAGGTCAGAGTGGCTCTCTGGTGTTCAGCTCCCAGGAGAGAAGGGTCCTATCGAGTGAAGAATAATTGCAGTGGGGTCAGGCAGAGGGCGCTGTTTGTGGGGTGTGAAGCCGACCCTGAGTCGCCCCTCTGGATGGACCTCATTGAGACTGAGACTTGTGGAGTTGGATTGTTCAAGAAGGAGCATCATTGGCAGCCTGTAGGGGGCAGTGTGAGGAAACCGAGCCCAAAGCAACTGAATCGCCGACCTCGCCCTCAGATGCCAGGACTGCTGAGGCAAGGACTGCTGAGGAAGTGAGTGTGGCTGGGGTTGTAGGCAAAATTAACCACTCATCACTCAAGTCAGCAAGTGCCTCAGAGCATAGACTATGTGGGGCAAAAAGTGTGAGGAAGGTTCTGAGGTGTGAATACATGGGGGCCTGCAGAACAAGGAGTGAGGGTGGCGGGGTAGGGGTGAGGTGGGGCCAGGGGAACGGGGAGTGGGTCGGGACCAGGAGAGGAGGAGAAGGTTCTGTGCCAGGCAGACCTGGGACATCAATGAGCAGAGCTAGCCACTCCTCTCTTCCGCAGGTCCAGGAACCCTCTGGAGATCCTAGTCCTGCTGGCCTTGCAAACAGCCATGGGCTTACCATTGGCACAGACCAAGCATCGCTGTGCCCCTAGAAGGAGCAAGATGCTAAAGGTTAGTGACTCCAGAGAGAGTCCATTGTGGTAGGGTACACTAAAGTCCAGTAATGTGAGAATGGAGATCATGAAGGCTAAAGGGTGGTTGGGGGTCAGGAGGTGGGGACACGGGCAGGAGTGCCGACCAGGAGTAAAAGGGTGGGGGTATAGTGAGGAAGTGGGGGCTGTGCTTCTGATTTGGAGCTCCCCTTAAGGCAAGCTTGGGTTACTCATTCTCCAGGGACCCTGGTCTGTCTCTCCAATCACTCTTCCTTCTTGAAAAAAACCAAGGCCACCCTGACCTCTGAGATTCAGCACTGTCTGAGGATGGGGAATTTGTGGGAGAGGGTGTCTCCATTGTTTTCCCCAAACTATATCTGCTCTAATCCTGAGCCAGGGGAGTTTATATTGCCCATCTAGAATGGGACCTAGAAACAAGGAGTGTGGGCCAGGACAAAGGGTGGCTGTGGAATCCTGGGGTTGAAAGTAAAGGGACACGGGAGGTGTTGAAGTGTATGTCCTTCAGAATTTCTGAACACTACAGTGTCTGATTAGAATGTGGGTTCACGCAGCATGCCCAGATGTGGAGGACCACATGAAATGAAATCCCCAGCAGACAGGTGAGGGAGCCTCCAGACAGATGATGAGAACTTAATGTCATGCAGACTGTGGGTACCGAGAGTTGGGGATTCCCTGGACTTAGCAGACATTTGGATGACAGGTTTGGTACTGCAGAAGGAACAAAAGTCCCATTTTCTCTCTTTTCTAATCCCTCACTTCAGAGAATATCTCCAGTCACATCTGTGAAATAGAGAACAGCTTTAACTGCATGAATCCACAGGTGTGTCCTCCTGAGAAACAGTTCTGTGTGATGGCTGCCATTCATAAGTGTTACCTTCTTCTGGGTGCTTCCTAGGGTACTGTGGGCAGGACAACAAATGCTGTCAGGAAGAGGAGCTATCAATCAAAGGAGACCATTAAAAACACCAAGAAACAAAATAACAGTAACCACAATAACAAAAACACAAAACCAAACCAAACAACAAAAATACTCAATAGGAAAAGCCAGGGGATGCAGGTACTGGCCTCAGTGCTGGGTAGCACAGGCCAGGCAGGAAAGTACGCAACAGCACCAGTGGGGCAGCAGGGCTAGCATGCTAGGAGAATAATGAGATTTATCTGTATTTTCCTTTAAAATATGAAGCTCTAATGATGGTAAATGCCTTACTGAGACTAGCACCTAGGTAGGTTTTATGAGGGACAGTTACAGCTTAATGTATATTCTTAGGGAAGTAGCCAGTGCTTTGGTGTTTGCAGACTGACTCGGTGCCCTATGATTCACTACAGAAATTCTGGATACAAGAAGGGCTTCCCAAAATGGATTCACAGAATCCATAGCATCCCACCTACGGTGAGGGATTTCAGTACTCGAGCGTTCAAATTCAGTCCCACCAGCACAACCACACACATTTCCCTGTGTGTCTGTGTTCTGGGAAGTTTGTAGGATGATAGATCATCAGACAGGACTTAGCTCAGCTAACAGGAACTTGATTCCTTAATATGGAAAAATATAGCTTGCACAATGAAAGATGACATTCAAAGGCTAGTGTCTCAGCTGGATTTAAGTCAGGATGTCCAATGTGCCTTCCAATATAAGCCTGTCTGTTTCAGTCACTTGGGTCAATCCTATGATTTAAGAGTTGAGGATCAAGCATCTTGTGTTTCCAAATAGAGGAACATCCCCCTAGCATGTAGAGGACCACAAAGTCCCCCCTAGGGCAGTGGGGCCTTCTTTCCCTGAGTAGTGGCTCCTATCCTCTGACCGATGCTCTCATTGAGTAAGAATCTCTAACAGGGTCTCAAGGGGTACAGATAATCCAGAGAGGCTCTGCTATCAGGCCCTAGAACTCATACAATTTTTCCCTTCCTCTCCTATTAGGATTATTTGAACGTTTCTACCATTCTTCAAAACAGTGCGCCAGAGTCTGTCCAGTCCTTGCAGTTTTTGAAGAGAAATAACCTGTTTCTATATCTCCTGAGCCTAAGCCCTCTGTGGTCCAAAAACCCTTGCCCTTCATATACACAAGGTGCTGCAAAAGGAGCTTGTGTAATGAGTGTGGGCCAAACATCCTGAGGTTCAAAGAGCACCCTAGAAAAGCCAGCGAGAGAAGACACAGATACACTGAGCTCTTCCTCACTGGCTTCATTTTCCTTACTGCTCCTGGTCTCACAGACCTCAGCCTGCTTTACGCTACAGACAGACCTGGAGCTTGCCTTGTGGGACATGAATTCCCAGTATCCTGTTGTACCCTTCTAATAAATTTGTTTTTCTTGTTAACCTCTTCTGTTGACTCCTGTGGTCTCTGGATGGGCTGGTAGGAAGCCAGGCTCCACGGCTGTCAGCCCACATGCTCTTTGACTTCCATAAGAGCCATGGCAGGTCTTGTCACAGTTTGGCTGGCCAGTGCCTCTGAAATTAAGCCTTCTCTGTTCCAGTGCCTGCTTGCCTCTGAGTTGGTGGAGAGGAATTTCATTCTCCTTTACAGACACAACATACACATAGACCATGGATTACAGGGGGAAAGTAACTGGTGGTAAACATCCTGAAGGAAAAACTCCTCTTGACCGTCTAGCCCAGTATCTGACACATGTGCTTCCATTTGTAAATGTCCACCATGGATTTTTCTGGCATCTTAACTTTGGGCCAGATTGATGTCAGTTGGTATATGTTGTCCATGTTTCTAGAGACTTCAGCCATCCATATGAACTGACCTCTACCAAATAAGGACTCCCTGCCACAGATTTTAACTAATGTCAGGGCAGGGTTTCTCTATACGCTCCATATCCTTTATGGTCCAAGGTACCTGGGTGAGGGAGGCCTGGAGAACCTTCTAGGAAAATCTGTTTACTGTTTCTGAGGCACCTCTGTCATGCTAGTCAAAGTCTTATGGGCATAGGGATCAGGACTGGAATTGACCTCTAACATCATCTGTCCATCACAGGCTGTGAGTTCACACCCCACAGGTGATCCACCTGACAACATCACCCAGGCCATTCCTACACTCCTGGGAGGTTGGTGCTGTAAAGGCAAACCAAAGTTGAGTATCCTGAAGAAAGAGGTTTGGGCAGAGGGTATTGAAATGGAAGAGAATAAATATTATATCCTGTTAAATCCAAGTCAAGAGACATCAGCTGGAGATCAATTGCTCAAATGCATGAGCCTATGGGGACATTTCTCAGAAAAACCAGAGCAAGCTGTCCCTGACCCCAATGAGCCCATAGCTACTTTGAGGTTCACTTTAAAAGTTCAATTGATTTAGTAGTTGAAACACTGTCCAAAGTCTAAAGTCTCTACTGGGATGCAAGGCCATCTCTTAACTGTGAGTCCTTATAAAAGTAAAAAATCAAGTCATGCATTTCCTGCTGGGCCTAAAGAGGCCTGGCCACAAGGCCTAGTGGAATTTCCTGAGTCTGGCTAAAATTTGGCAACCCTTCTTTGGCCTGTAACCTCCATGTGGGAGTGACTCAGCAAGGCTTGATGTAAGACTACTCCCTACCTATTTAACTGCTAGCTTGATGGAATATTATTGGCCCTTTCTCTTCACATCACATTACCCCATCCTAAGATTCCCACCCCATACCCCAACCCTATATAAGTCCCTTCTTGATGCAACTAATCAAGTTCCTGCCCTGACCAGGCTCCCTACCAAGTCTGATTGTCCTTGTGGTGGGCAATGGCTGGGGATTGGGCAGACAGGGCACTCACCTTTCCTTGGTCCTCTCCTCTGAGGGAGGAATTGTGGAGAGATGACCTCGCATTTCACACTTACAAAAGTACAGATTAGCTGTGTGCATTCTGAAAGGGAGAAATAGGGACTGTCCTAGTTTCATCTGTGTTGCTGAGGAAAAAAAAAAAAAACAAAAAAAAACAGCCCAACAACGTCAACATAAGAGGCCAAGGGTTTACTTGGCTTACAATTCCAAGTGACAACCTGTCGTTGATGGAACATCAAGTCAGGAAGTTCAAATGGCTAGGCACATCATATCCACAATCAAGAGCAGAATCATGTACCTGAAGTTCACGTGCCTTCTCTCAGCTTGATGTCTTTACTCTTACTAGGCTCTCTTACTAGGGAATGCCACTGCTCACAATGGCCTGGGTCTTCCCATATCAATGAACTTAACCAAGACCTATTCACCCACAGACATGTCCACAGGATGACCCATGTAGACAGTCCCTCACTGAGATCCGCTTCTCAGATGATCCTATGTAGTGTCAAGTTGACATTTGAACCATCACAGGGACACAGTAAATGAGGGTCAGACCAAAGCAGCCTGGAACTCAGAGGGGCAGACATCAAATGCTTAAGTTTTATGTTTGGTTGGCATCTTGAGCTCAAGATGGCATCACCAGTACTCAATGGGCTTGAGAAATCCTTCCTCCCTAGGGCTGTTGATTGCAGGACAATATCTCTATCAACCAAGTTCTGCTCATCACCTGAAGCTCTTCTTGGCAGACACCCACATTTCTGGCATCTCCAATATCCTGGGGTCCATTGTAGCTTAGGGGTCCTCCTCACTGCTTCCTGCACAGCCCATTCAAGAGTTTCATGTGCACAGCTTCACAGCTTTCTGGAAAGTTAGCAGGAGCTCTTTTATGCTCTCACTGGTATACCTTACAGCCCTCCAAAATCATCATCATATGGATGATGCCGGAGTTCTGCTGCCACCTTGAGATACAGCCAAGGGCGTGGTCTCTGAACAACTGCCTGTATGAAACAGGGGAAACATTTCCCTAGAATAGAATGAGTTGCATTCTGCCCTGAATCTCAAAAAAAAACTGAATGTTTAAGCTGCCCAAGCTTGGGTTCTGAGTTTCTAGATGCTGATCCTCTTATTCAGGTGCAAGGAAAAGAAAGGGTTTTCCTTATTTGTCAATCTCTCTAATGTCACACCACTGACCTTGTCTCCACTGTGTACAACATTAACTCCGTTTATAGCCTTTTCTTCAACTGCAAATTTTCATGTCTTTCTTCTTCCCTTGCTGTAAATCTAAGAACAGTGAGCGACCAGGCCCAACCTCAAGGTTGTGCTGTCTTGAAATTGATTCTGCAGTGTCTGCATTCATATTTGCAAGGAATGAGTAGAATGCAGCCAGATGCTTCCTAGGCTATCAGAAATCCTCTAAACCCATTCACAACAAAGTTCTTCCAGTCATCTAGAGCCTCACAAGGCTGGACCTCACTGTCCTAATACAAGAGAACACGAGACAGGATTTATTTTAAGACTTTGCAGAAGTGAGTTCCAGGGTGGAGAGAATGTCAAAATGTGGGGGAGTAACTCTGCTTCCTATGGTCCCTAAACTAAAATCTATTCCTACTATCTTTTTCCTACACAGGCTGGTCCTCCAGAGAGTTACCCTCTTCTCATACTGAAGTAGCACAGCCTCCAACCCCAAGTCCTTGTTTTCCTGGGGCTCAAAATTCTCCTCCCTCTCATTTGTGGACACATGGATTCAGTCATGTAGCAGCCTGTGTGCTCTCTTCAGTCCTCCAGTAAACTGAGAGCAACTAGACAAGCAGGCTGCAGCTTTTAGAGACAGGAACCTACTGCCTCCACTTCTTTGTGATCCTCTACGGACTCTAAACACACCTCATCTGGAAAGCAGAACATAAGGATCCATTTCCTATATTAATAAAGAGAACTTGGGTACCACAATGGTTAGGACTAGGGGATGAGCATGGGGACTAATTAGGAAAGGCTTAGAGCATCAGGTCAGAAGGTGAGATCTGACTTGACCAGAAACAGAGGGAAAATGCAGGCTTCCCTTCAAAGTCCCAGAGGGGGGTTCCATCACATCAAAAGCTTAAAGCAGGTGAATAACAAAGACAATGGAGCCATACAGAAAGACCAGGGTGAAGAAGGGAATAAAGGAGAAAAAGAGCCTGAATTTGAGATCATTGCCAAAATCTAGTCCTTGACATTTTATTCATAAGTGGAATGTCCCAATCCCTGTGTGAAAAGCTTTGGAAGTCACATAATCCCTTGGGTCAGGTGATGTCTCTAAAGGCAGTTATTCACCTGCTTTAAGCTTCTGATGGAACCCCTTGGCTTCCAGAATGCTGGTGTACAGGTTCCCAGTAATTGGCCTATCTTTTACATGGTTCTGAGGGGTATGTACTCAGGTTCTCATGCTTGACCAAGCCATCCAACTACCCTATGATAAATTTACTTAATTGTCAGTTCTCAATTTCAAGGGACAATTTTAAGAGAAGACACTTAAATGTGACTCTGAACAGTGAGTGAAACCCATCCTTTTTATCCAGGCAGATCTTCAAGGCAGGGTCACTCATTCAAGGCTCCACAGCAAGGCAGAATGTACCTCTTACTGCTGTCAACCTGGAAAGAGAAGAAGGCCTGTGCCCTGCCGTGGAAATTCTTCAGGTGTCTATGTAGACTCTGCACTTGACCTCAACCCCCACGCTGCAACAGGCATTGCAGATACAGGAGCAGGTAGAAGGCCATCTCTTTTTCTCTACCTCAAGCAGTGCCATTTCCCTGAAAATAATTCTAGGACAAGCACAAGGACTTATCCAGAGTTGACACTCTCAGTCAGCAATTCTGTCTTTGAGGCCAGATAAAAAGCCTGTGACATGGACAGAGTAAGAAGCAACAGCAATGACACTCAGGGCAAAGGCAGATGTGTGGCTGGCAAGACCCTGGCAGTGCCTGCACATAACAAGGGCACTGGGAACCACAGCAGCACTGGCCCCCAAAACACTGCAGATCTTTGAAGCCATACCGCAGTACTCCAGAAACAGGAGGCTGAAGATGATCCAGATCCTGAGGGAGCAGGGCCAAGAAAACCTGCAGCTGGAGATGCATCAGGCCTTCCAGGGGTTGGGGCCCATTTTCAGGTAAGGATCTTCTGGGCCCATCGCTGAACACAGTCAGAGCTTCCTGGCCCTCTGCTTGCTGAGGGTCTGCAGGAATGAGGTGCTGCTGCAATCCCCAGCAGGTACCAGGCACTCCCTCCTTAGGAAAACAGGGAGCACAGGAGGTTATGGCCTGACTCATGGAGACCATGATTCTCCACATACACAGAGAAAGGCACTGCTCATCACTGAGAGGACAGAGTGCCAGGAGGGCACACAGTGGGAGAGCCCTCCTGAAGGTTCAGCAAGGGCTAGGTGAGAAAACACCCAGTCAGGGCTGTTTTCAGGGTGCTCATGTAGAGGGCACTCCACCCACGGGAGGGCTATGTTCTTCATCCCATAGGTACAGCATAGGAAGAACACAGATTGTGTCTGTAATGTTGCCAGAGGATGCTGAGAAGATATCCCAGGTAGACAGTACACAGCCCTGCCGCATGCCCTTGGAACCTTGGGTAGCCCAAAGAGAACACATGGCCTGAGATGTGGAGTGGTCATTGGGAAGGAGCAGAGAGGTGAGACTGTAGTCCTGAACTGGCTGAGGTTAATGTGATGACCATTCACTGCCAAGCATTGATTGGTACAATGTGATGGTGTTTTGGGGTGTGGTGAGGAAGGAGATGGTAAAATAGATGTAAGAGAACTATGCTTCTCCATCCAATCCTTGTTCTGAACAGGTCTTCCCTGGGTATGGCTCTGTTTCCAATAGCTTATAGCAACACTCCAAGAAGGTTAGGGTAGGGAGATCCACTGGCTCAGGGCCACAGCCATCATCTTCCCCAGCCTGATGTCTCACAATACAGTCTCACTTCCCTAGGAGCACCTTCACCCAAGGAGATGTGCTATAGACAGTCCCGGAATGAAGGTGTGGAGTGGAGGAAGTTGGTGGCTCTTGTGGGATCACCACTAAACATTGAATAGTGACAGAGAGGTGAGTGGCCTACTACAGCTGGGTGCACATCTGGAGGCAATTGGCGCCTCCTGGTTGCTTAGACTACGTGAGCAGCAAAGAGCTTATTACTAGTGGCAGAAAACAGGAAGTCAGGTTGGAGACAACCTAAGAGCCCTTAAAGTCAGTATTTTCTGGGGGTGGGGTAGAGCCATGTGTACATGTATCTTGCACGTATAGTATATATTTGTAGTATTTAACTTGTTACTATTTACTTGAAAGTGTGACCATGTGATGAGTCCAGATATAGGACCTCACTCTCTGAAGGAATGTCTATTTCCCTTCATGTCCAGGGCTGTTTTCTTAGGTTTATGCACATAGGCACTTGGGTGTCACACAAGTTTTTAGGTACTGTGTGGGTATGTGTATGTACTCATGAGCACTGTCAATTTTGAAGGACAGACTAATGTAATCTGTGTGTGTCTGTGTGCAAACTCCTGTTGTCATTCACTGGAGAATCTCATGGGAGCCCTATGTCCTGGATTGTGGTTTGTGCCTGTTGTAAATGGTCCTCTGCTGTAGCTCCTGCCCTAGGGAGGATGAGATCCCTTGGCTGAGACAGGCAGATGCTGGTGACTCAGAGACAACACATTGTTCGGGATTGACATGGTTGGTGAGCTCAGCTAGGGCTTCTCCTCTGTGTGCAGGCAGGTGCAGGCCAAGTGGACAGAGCTTGACAACACAGTCTCCTTTTTCCATTGCTGCTGATGTACCAAGTGCACCGTAGACTTAGTGAGCTCTGTCCAACACATGGAAGCTATGTTTGTAGAAAGAAGTGGGAACAGGACCAGCAGAGCCTGCTTCTGAGCCTGGCACATCTTAGAGGCATAAAGATGGGAATGGGCCTGGGCCGGGCCTATCCTGGGAGGTGTCTGTAGCTATGTTCTGTGCCCTGCAGAAATGGGCCTGGGTGCTTCAACCGACTGAGGCTCAACCCTCATGTGCTGTCACCAAAGGCCGTTCAAAAGTTTGCCCCTATGGTGGACATGGTAGCAAGGGACTTCTTAGAGGCCCTGAAGAAGAAGGTGCTGGTGAATGCCCATGGCAGCTTCTCAATAGACTTTCTTTCCAGTGTGTTAAACTATACCATAGAAGGTATGTGGCCTGGGAAGGTTCCAGCATGAGTGGTATAGGAAGGGCATGGGCCAAGAAGAAGGAAAGGGAGACAGCATTGGGACCAGAAACTGCCTATGCTCAGTGATATTTTCTCTGCAGCCAGCCACTTTGTTCTTTTTGGGGAGCGGCTGGGCCTCCTTGACCACGACCTGAACTCTGGTTACCTGAAGTTCATCCATGCCTTGCAATCCATGATGAAGACCACCCCACAGCTCATGTATTTGCCCAGTGGCCTGATTTGCTGGATAAGCATCTGGGTGTGGGAAGAGAACTTTGAGTCCTGGGATTTTATCTCTGAACAAGGTGAGGGCCACTACCCTGGTCAGTACCATGAGGCACAGGACAATGGTCACATGAGTCCCATTAACCTTCATTTCCTTCAAAGGGATGTGACTGCTAAGGCCCTTATCCTGTGATTTCACAGTGAGTTTAGGGTTGTATTTAGCCAGCAATGGTGAGGCACACAGGCAGGAAGACTGAGGTGGTAGGGACATGATAAGCTAGGATGATGTATGAGAGGTCTGACACAGCAAAATGATTCCATGTTTTCTCTTCTATGGTCACAAAATGTATCAAGAATGTGTATCAAGAAGTGAAAAGGGGTTGCTCACAGACCTGGAGTGTCATATCATAACTGGTATCAGAGGGTGCTCTGCCAACGGATGCCATCCAGGCCAATTCTCTGGAACTTACTGCTGGAAGTGTGGACATGGTCAGGACCCCTAGGAGCATAGCTGCTACCCTGACATCCCCTGGTGCCCCCCCCCAAGCATAGTTCCCTCCTCACCTGTGTCATAATAGCCATTCTCTGTGAAGCCAGTGAAATGTCTGAGAAATGGAAACGGAATGGTAGCTGGAGAGTTTGTAAACAAGGTCTACACATCCAAGTCCAGGCACAAGTCAGGTTAGAAAACCACTCAAGCGCTGGGCATTGGTGGCTTATGCATTTAATCTCAGCACTCAGGAGGCAGAGGCAGGCAGGTCTCTGTGAGTTACATGTCAGCCTGGTCTACAGGGCTATTTCCAATACAGTCCCCAAAACAATACAAAGAAACCCTATCTCCAAAAGTACAAAACCAAACCAAACCAACCAACCAAACAAACAAACAGAAAAAAGAAAAACCACACAAGCAGCAGGCTACCCGTCACTTCTTCCAAGACACGAACATGGTGTGGGCCTAGGAGGACAGTGAGCACACCAGAGTCCTCTCTTGCACCATGGAGCAGGCACCCTTGTCAGTGGGAACTTGAGGTAGCTGCAAGGAAAACATGGCTAAGCAAGCGACAAACATTCAAGTTGCCTACTGATGCAGAAGGGAGAAGATCACAATGAAGTCTCGTTGGAAATGTTCATCCAGGTACAAATTTCCAGTCTGTCAAAGATTAGCAACAGAGTCCACAAGTTCTAGTGAAGAAAGAGAAAGAAGAGAGGCCCCAATGCTCATATCGTAAAGTAGTTTTTGGCAGGAAATGAGGACCAGCACATGGCTTGTGGGAGTGAGAAGCCAGAGCTACAGGAATGGAACAGACAGAGACCAGAGAGCCCATCAAAGGGAGTCACCAAGACTTGGGGATGTAGCAAGCTACCCAAACATGGGATACAGGCCCAGATCAGGCCAACAGGGATCTGGTGTCCATTAGGAAGGGTTAGGGTTAGCATAAAATCAGATTTATCATTCAGCAAGGAAGCTGGCCAGTGACTTCAGGGAAACCCCTAAGAGATGTCTTTTGTGGGCCACATCAAGGAAAGAGACAGTTTGGGTCTTGAGGCTCAGGGCTCACACCAGTCAGGAGGAGTCAGTGTGAAGAGCTATGACCCATTATAGGTTTAGAAAATAAGGGCAATGGCCAGGGGCATGTGGAGAGCTGATGCAAATCAGGTATTTGGGAAGGTAGATGAGAGATGCAGTTTCCTTTAGTGACAAAGAGTCCACCTTAATGGGCATCAGATCAGATTGTGAGCGCCCAACTCTGAAGTTGCTGTGGTGTTTGCCAGGAGTGGGGTGTCTGGGATTTTCCCTCAGGATGTAGGGCAAGAATGTAAAGGGAACCTTTGAGGAGGAGGTAAGGGCTCCGAGGATTCCACTTTGCTATGTCACGCACAACTCCAGAGAAGGGAATCTTTACAGTAGGAATGCCATTGGGAGGGTCAGGCTTGGTGTCTAAGATTGCTCCCTGGTTCCTGCAGACATCAGTGCCCTTGGTAATGACCCTGTTTGACCTGGCTCAAAACCCAGATGTTCAGCATGCAGATTGGCAGGAGAGCCTAGCAGCTGAGGCCAGCATTACTGCAAATCCTCAGAGGGCTATTTCAGACCTCCCACTGATGGCTTAGTAAGTGTATTGGTCCTCTTCCTATTGCTCTGATAAAAACTGACCAAAATCAACTTGAGGAGGAAAGCATTTAGTTCACATTATGGCTTACAATACATTATGAAGGGAATTCAGGGCAGAAATACAAGGCAGGAACGTAGAGGCAAGAACTGAAGCAAAGACCTTGGAGGAATTCTGCATATTGGCTTGCCTCCCATGGCTTGCTCAGCCTGCTTTCTTATGTGTCCTAGAACCACCTGGCCAGAGAAAGCACTGTCCAAAGTGACCTGCCCCCCTTAATCATTAATTAAGAAAATGCTCTATAGACTTGCCTATGGGCATTTTCTCAACTGAATTTCTTCTTCCCAGATGACTAGCTTGTGTCAAGTTGCCAAAAAACAAAAAACAAAAAACAACAACAACAACAAAAAAACTAACCAGCACAGCAAATAACAGCCCTTTCTGGCCAAGCATGAGGATTTGATTCAAGTTGCAAGCACCCAGTTTTTAAAAAATCCAAAAAACAACAACAAAAAACCTACAGATGTGGTGTAGGTACCTTTATGTCCATCCCTGTGGTAGGTGGAGACAGAAGGTTTTGGGGGGCTTGCTAGCCACCATCCTCGCTCTAGCTTCAGTGAGAGGCCCTGTTTTGAAGGAGGCAGACAGGTAGAGAGTGACACTCTCCACTGGCTTTCACATGCTCAAGTAGATAGGAGGACACACACACACACACACACACACACACACACACACACACACACACCAATCAACAACTGAAAAATTAAATGTAAGTGGGTGATGAGCTGTTCTTACTCTTCAGGTTTAAAAAGGCAGAGGATACCCTCTGGAGCTCCTTAGATGATCTTGCCTATAAAGGACAGAATCCATAGGACAGCTACAGTCTGTCTGAAGGTGTCTCCAATGTACAAACGTGGAAGGTCAGAAGGGAGAAGGAACTGGGATTGGTATGTAAAATAAGATTGTTTTTAATTTAAATAACTTAAAAAATAAAAGCTGTACATGGATGCTCACAGTAGTAGCATCAGTAATTGTCCCGAACTAGAAATGAGCCAGATATCCTTTGGTAGATGAGTGAGTGGCCAAACCAACCATAATCCTCTTACACTATAGACAATTAGTCAGCAGAGTGCAGATGACCCTTGGATGCCTGCAATGGCCCTGTCATGATGGCCCTGCTAACAGCAAAAATACCACTCTCGGAGGCGTGAGGCCTCCCAGTCTCCCAGCTTTGTAACTGTACTAGTTCTGAGAGCTGCCAGGAAAGCTAAGCAGTTAAAGTTTAAAGCACAAAGAAAGATTCCTTGCATAGCACTGAGGGGTTTGCCTCCCAAGCTCCCGTTCTTTTCTCTACCTCTCCCTGCACTTGCTCCCTCTCTTTTACCCTTGGAGCTCTCCTTGCTTCTGTCCCACTCCTCTATTTGCTTCTCTAGAGCTGGAGCCCTGACAGCAGGCCTTGCCTTTGAGGAGGCAGGGCCTGGACCTCAAGAATATTATGAAGGTGAATCTAGAAACCCAAAGTTAGCTGGCCCTAGATCACAAGAGCCTGTTGTAAAACTTTCAAGGGATTTTATGACCTTTGCTAAAAGACATCACTATTGAAAGTGAGATACCAGGTTGGCTATCTGCACACAAATGCAGTACTAAAACCTTAGCATTTCTGATTCATTGCCTTCCTCACACTGTTAGCTGTGCAATTAATGCTGTTTGTAGCTAAATGCATGAACTGTGGGGTCTCTTCAATCCCATGTTCAAACTCCTTGGCATGATGGAAATATTTATACCGTGTGTGCTGGTTAGAATTTGTCAACCTGATACAAGTCAAGATCATCTGGGAAAAGGAAATTTTAATTGAGAAAAGGCTTCCATCTGTGTATGGGGTATTTTATTTTTTCAATAATGATTACTATTGGAGGGCTGAGTCCACTGTAGGCAGTGCCATCAACCCCAGGCAGGTGGTTCTAATAGATATAAGAAAAAAAAATCAAGTTGAGCAAGCAGTGAGGAGCAAGCCAGTAAGCAGCATTCCTCTATGGTCTCTGCTTCAATTCCTATCCCCAAGTTCCTGCCTTGACTTCTGAGCCTGACTTCCTTTTGTGAAGGATGGTAAGCCTTAGGGTAAGGTCAATCCTTTCCCACACAAGTCATGGTCATTATCATACCAATAGAAATGAAGATGCTGCAGAAATAGACAAATACTGAGATCTGGTCTTCACTGGTTTTTGATCGTCTAGACAGAAGAAGACAATAGGGAGCTGGGGAGATGACTCAATCCATAAAGTGCAACACAGCTTGAGGACCTGGGTGTAGATGTCCAGCATCACTGTACAAGCTGTGTTGGATTCATATCTGCAACTCCCACATGGGTGAGATGGAGACTCGGAAGTCCCTAGAGCTCCTTGTCCAGCCAGCCTAGCTGAATCGGGGAGACTTCATTGGAGACTGTTTTTAAAAGAAAGGTATCTGGAGAGTGGATAAGAGTACTTACTGTTCTTGCAGAGGATTGGTATTGGGTTTCCAGCACCCACATGACATGACAGATCATAGTTGTCTCTAACTTCAGTTCCAATACTCTCTTTTGTACCAGGCATGCGCATACATGTATGCAGGTAAAACCCATATACATAAAATTAAAATAAAACTAATCTTAAAATAGAAGGCACACAGGAGAAAATGCAGGCATGAAGCAGTGGCCTGCTACCTGGCACACTGAGCTTCTAAATAAGAAGCATGGCACACCATGCCACTGAAGTCAGAACACTGAATACTGAAGTATCATGAATAACTGGTAGCTGGCCAGTAGTGGACAAGTCTGCATTGTCCACGTGTCCTGTAAATTGCTCCTTCTGCATAGAGACCCTGGTGATCTAAGTGCTCACTGTCCACTCTGAAGAAATGTGCTAATGGATCACAGTTGGTAGGTTTCCACTATATGAGTGGTGCAACAAAGTAGACACTGTTCCCTAAACCATCTCCAGAGTGGTTTATTTCCTGGCTCTTTTCAGACCCGTGGACATTTCAGTATTGGCAAGGGATGCCCCGGTAATAGCAGCAAAGGTGAAACGTGACGAAAAACATTCAGTACCAACCTCTAGTCTTTAGATGTGGACACTCACATATACATGTGCACCCCCACTCATGTGCACATGCCCAAACAACATGTATACATACACACATGTGACAGCATATTAATAATGCAGGGCTACATTGTGCAAGCACAAACTGTTCTTCCAGAGTTGAAAACTTCTGTCCAGCTCAGCAAAGGAATCACCTGGGTTCCCACACGTGTTGTCTATCTCCTCATTTCCAAACTTGCCAGTTGCTATTTATGCCCAAACAGATGGTTCTCTGCAGATGTGAGAAACATCAGTGAGGTCCGCTGAGAACCAATCACAGTGTTGGCATTTACAGCATTGAGCCTTGTATGTTTATCACACTGGGACATTGCATATTTCAGGTAATAAATTTTATCTCAGCAGCACTGTCCTTTATAAAGAAAATATTTAGGGCTTATGGTTCTTTGGTTCATGAGTGTGTCACTGGCTTCTGGGCTATGGTAGTAAGGCCACCTTCTGTAGATGGCATGAGGATTATATACAAGAGAATATACATGTAGGGTTTTATACATGTAGAATTATATACAAAATAAAAGGATCACATGGCCAGATAGGAAACAGAGCAGTTTGGGAACTAGCCTTGCTCTTCTAGAGCAATCCACACTGTGAGAACTAAGTAGGCTACCAGGAGAACTCCTTTAATTTTTTATTTATCTATTTTTATGTTTCTCCTGTGTGTGTCTATGCACCATATGCATGACTGGTATCCTTGGAGGCCATAAGAGGATGTTGGATCCTCTGGATTTGGAGTTACAGATGATTGTGAGCCACCATGTGGGTGCTGGGAATTGAACCTGGGACCTTTGAAAGAGCAGCCAGTCTTCTTAACTTCTGAACCCTCTTTCCAGCCCTACATTAATCCTTTTTGAAGACACTACCCTCAATGATCTGTTTCCATTGTCTAAGAGTCTGCTATCTCTTTGTCTCACCTCTGTGAACTAGGTTTCCAACACATGAGGCTTGGGAGACACACTCAACCCTCATTTATATCATGGCACTGTGGTCCCTAGATCCTCTAGGTACACACAGGGAGAATCTGTGTCCCACCTGGAGACCTCTGAAAACTCCTGGAATCATTATGTCTGATGCTGTTGCTAGACCTGCACCTCTGTGCAGATTCTGTAGGTGTTGAGTCCTGCTTCCCCTGGAATCTGACCATAAAATGAAGGTGATCAAACAAATGGCTTATGCGTGAAAGGACATGTCCAAGGAAACAAGGAAGGAAATGCATTGTTGAGCAGGCCACTGCTGTAGGACATGGGCCTCACTGCCCTGTGGGAAACTCATTCAGACTCACCCCTATTGAAAAAACAAATTCGGCAGTGTCACCATCTGGAGGTAGTGGGACCCTCTTGGGACGTCAGTTTCCTGGTGTTCCTGGCATGTCAAGTTTGCATTGTGCAAGGGTATGTGTATATATGCATGCATCTCTGTGTGAGACTATATCTTGTATTTGCATATGTATGTCTGTATAGGTGTATCCTGTGCAAATGTCTGAACATGAATGTATGACAGAGATGTGTAAGGTTTTTGGATGTATTTGAGTACATCGATGTCACAGCTGAGTTCCTACTGTTGTGCGGAGGTACCATGACCACAGCAACTCTTATAAAAAAAAAAAAAACCATTCAATTGAAGCTGACTTATACTTTCAGAGGCTTAGTTTGTTATCATCTTGGCAGGACATGGTGGCATGCAGGCAGACATGGTGCTGAAGAAGATCTACATCTTTATCTAAAGATAACAAGTGAACTGTCTCACAGGACATAGCTTCAGCTTGGGAGGCCTCAAAGCCCACCACCTTAGTGACACATTTCTCCAGCAAGGCCACACCTCCTAATAGTGCCACTCCCTTTGGGGGTCATTTTCTTTCAAACCACCACAACAGGTAACAGTCAATTGTGTGTAAATAAGAGTCCAGTTCGCATACATGTGTGACTGTGTGCATGCATGTGTGGATATATTACATGCATAAGAGCTTTTAGATATTTATTTTTATGTGGGAGTCTATGTACCATACCTGTGCCTTACCATGGAGGTCAAAAGAGGCATTTGATTCCATGCAACTAGAGAAACAGACAGTTGTGAGCTGTCATGTGGGTATTGGGAACCAATCCTGGGTGCTCTGGAAGAGCAGTTAGTGCTCTTAACCACTGAGACCGAGCTATTTCTTCAGTCCCATTTGTAAGATTGTGTGTGTGTGTGTGTGTGTGTGTGTGTGTGTGCATGCGTGTGTGTTATGGTGAATGTGTCTGCATGTGTGAGTGTATGGTCAGGTATGGATGAATAATTGTCTGAAATGGAGAAGAGAAATTCCCCCACCCCCATGGGCAGAGTTTGAGTAGCAGAAGACAAGGTGGGCCTCTCCCTGCAGAGGGACATGAAATGTACTTCATGTTAGTTTGACATTGAGTGCCAGGATTCAGCTGCAAGAGCATTTTGGAAAAATACTTGTGAAAGATGGGAGGGTGTGAGAGTGATGTCTGTGGGGCCATCATGCAGGTTTGGTGGATACAGTAGAGAGAGGTTCCTGGACAGTGGGACCTTCTGAGATGTTGGACAGACCTCTGGGCCTCTGACCAGTTGTCCACAGATGGTTGTATGACACTCACCTGCTCAATTGTTTGCATGCAAAGCACTCCCCCAAAGGCCCGTGTGTTAAAGGCTTAGTCCCCAGCCAGTGATAGGTGGATTGGCTCATGAGGATGCCAGCTTCATCAGTGATTAATCTGCTGATATGTTCACAGTTGAATGAACTGCCAGGAGGTCATCAAGGGAGCAGTTAACAGGGTAGGCTTGTGAGGGGTCCCGAGACCATTCTTCCATATGTCCCCCTATTTTCCTTGTCACCCACCATGCCTTTCCAGCATGATTTTATCTTGCCACAGACCTAAACCCCATGCAGCCATGTGACCAGCGACCACTAACCTGAAAAGATAAGCCAAAATGAACCTTTGCTCTCTTGAGTGGTTTGTTCTGGAGATTTTTGTCCCAGTGATGGAACATCAATTAACATAGCACTTGGGGGCTAATGAGCTGAGTTCAAAAGGGCAGTAGCTAGGATATTTGTCCACTTACTCCCAAAGTTTGAAGGAGCCATACTTGCCCAGTAAGGATGCTGGCAGCCAAGCTTTGCACCCAACCTTTGGGCGTGGCTCGGGCAACAGCTCTACATGCCATGCTCTGGTTGACCAGCAGAGGGTGATAGAGGGAGCCTGTAATCTAGTAGCACCACCTGCCCCTCAGCCCCGTGGTAAGCAGGAAAACCCAGTGCCCTGCCCAGAAGGTGCCAACATTTTTATCTGGCAATGGGGGAAGAACCATGAAGGGTACCATGACCTGAGAAAGGAACTCAGGCAAATGTCCCCTAAAACAGAAGCTCATTCACAAAATTTTCTGCCCGAAAGGAACAGCCTGTGCATCAGGCAACTGTCAGGTTACCCCCTGAAGTTCTGGGAACTGGGAGGGCAGGCAGAATGTCCTTGTTTACACAGCTGTCTCCTGCAGAAATACCAGCTACTTCCCAGTCAGGAGCAGGACTGGTACAGCCAGCCGCCCCAGGCACCTGAAACAAATTATCTGTGTTTTTGCCTCCCACCCCTGTCTCCCCACTAGGAGCCATCAATGCTCAGGGAGTAGGCAGCCAGGATATGCCTGGGCAGGCAGGAGCCAGTATAGCAACTGTAGCATTGAGTGAATCTGGAACCAAGACAGGATCCCCCAAGATGGGCTGAGGGAAGCTGGTGTCCACCCTTACGGGAAGACAAGTTGGCTGGGAATAAGCTCCCAGATCCCCTTGACTTCCTAACTTTCAACCAACCTCACAATCTAAATCACAGCTGCCATTTTAGTCCTTTGTGGGGTACTCTATACACTTTGTTTCTCCCAAGCTTTTCTGAGATCTCAGATGACATCTATCAATCTTGGTGACCTAGGCCAGGGCTCTGTGTGACAAGGATCAGGGCCAGTATGTGACTGGGATAAGAACTCAGAGTCTGACCAAGATCAGAGCTCAGTTATATGTGAACAGAATCAAGGTGCAGTGTATGATCTGTGACCAAGATCAGAACTTAGCTGTGACCAGGATAGGGGCTTAGGGTGTGACCAAGGTCAGAGCCAGTGTGACCAGGTCTCAGGTTCAAGCATACCTGGGAGCCAGAGTAATCATTATGGATTAATGAATGATGGCCTGAATTGTGGCCTTTGCTTCATTATCTCAGCATCTTATCTGCTATAACAAACAATTTCTTTGCCTTCTTCAGGTTGCTGGAGAGATCCTATCTTTGCCTGCAAAACAAAACCACTTCCAAGGCATCTTCTGGCTGCCAGAGCAGCAGCCACTCCCACTCTAGCCTGTTTGAATATGAGAAGGGTGACGGTTGCCCCACAGCTCATTTGAGGACACAACACGCCTAAATCCCTGGCCTTCCGTAGACATTGCAATATTTTAATATCAACTTTCCCTTTTGCAATGGTTGTGGATTCACAAAGACAGTGTAGCTACTGTTTCCTACATTCCCAACCCTCAGCTTTCCCTACACCCATGTTTTAGATTCCTGTTGTCTGTTCATTAAGGTTAATGAATCAGTACTGGCCCAAAGTTTTTGTGCAGTTCTCTTTGGTTTTCCCTAAATGTCTCATTTTTGCTGCAGAATCCTATTGAGAGCCCCTAACACTTCGTAATCATGACCCCTTAAGCTCCCCCTGGAAAAAGGTGACTGGAGATGTTGCTTGGCTTCCTAGGATCTTGTGAGCTGCCAGTACTGGCAAATAGTGGAGACATTGTAAGCAACTAAGGGATTATTTATTGTGAATCAGTGGACAGGCATGGGTCATACTCAAACACAGTGGTAGCTTACACAAGGGCTTTAAACTTTGGAAGCTAGCGTGTGGAATGAAGCCCTGTGTTGCTGTGCTGGGTCTCTAGCCTGGTGACTTTAGATACTGTGAGCAGCCTATTCTGACAAGTCCCCAGCACAGGTAGAAAAACGCAAGGTGGAAGGGTGGGAGGAAGCTAGGGTCTCCAGAATATACAAGAACAGGCCTAGGCTCTTGATTCCCAAGGAGGCCTTGGGCTTTTGACAGGGAGCCAGAATTCTTCTGAAGTGGACTTGAACTCCAGACGGGCAGGGACGGTTGACCCACACCAGGTTCTTTCATCTGCCCTGCACTTCCCATGAGCGGCAGTCCTGTCTCTTGATGGCTTCTGGGAGTGGAGGCTAATGCCAGACTAGAAAGATAAATGTTAATTATGGGCTAGCTAAGAGAGTCTAGGCTATAACTAGCACCCATCTATCTGCATGGGAGTGGGATTCAGGTGGCTCATTAGCTTAACAAGAGGTCATGGCAGAGAGCTACAGCCTCTGCAGAGGAGCCCAGCTTCATTGATGGGCAGTGTAGCACTTTGCCCCACGCAAACAACAACATCTTTGCCTCTTAAAAGCCTTTTGAGGTTGGTTGGGGCCAGAATCCATCAGTTCCCTCTTAGGATCCTTGCAGATCTCCAAATTAGCTCCCCTGACTTGAGAGCCATCCTGTTCAATCCAGCTGACATTGTCAGCACAGAGCTCTTGGAAGCCATAAGATTCCGATCTGTTTTTTTGAGGTTTTCTACTTTCAAGATTCCATTTACACTCTACAGTGCATATGCCTTGCGGCTTCTCCAAAAAAGTACCATTGGCCCCTGGCCCAGCTGCTGTGTGGCCATGATCACTTCTGTTAATGTGGGTCCCACCACACATGTGCACATAGGCACCATCCCAAGCCCCTGTGCTTGCATTCTTTATCAAGGATTCCCAACCTGGTACCGAGAAGCTGGAAGCTGGCTCATTGCCTAGAACAGGGGTATCAGTTTTGCCTACTTCTGATGCCTCTGCTGCTCAAGCTCTTTTTTTTCCCTCTTTCACACAGAGCCTCATAACTTCATGGGTACAGGGATGGAGAGAGGCTAAGAAGCAGTCCTGTCCAGGTTGGGAAGAGCGAGAACAGTGTTGTCCTATCAAATCACTGGAGGTGTGAGTCAGTGGCAGCTTACATATTCCTGGAGGTGATATGTCCCCGTACAGAAGTGCCCATCTGGGGTCCACCCACTGGAAGTGTTAAAGCCCACGGGTGCAGCCTTGGGCCTACCTCTTTTTTCTCTAGGGGCTCATGCACTGCTGGCTAGCATCAGGGTTGTTACATCACACCACTCCTAATTGCCTGGCCAGCAGAGCAAGGAGACACCCAGACTTGGCAGCTAGCTTGATGGCACCCCCGGAAGTTGAGTCCCGGTCCAGGAAGGGCTGAGGCTGCTGTGTCCAACTGGGCCCTGAAAGCTCACTCAAATCCTTTCCACATGTAGGAAGCTCAGAGTGAACATGAGCTGGTGGAGTGGGTAAACAGAACAGTGCCTGGGGGACACCAGGGGTCACAGCCAACAGAACCTCTGGTGTGCAGCATATCAAGGTCCTTGTGACAGGGAGCTGGTCATAGACCAGATCCCCATAGCCCTCACAGGGCACTCTGTAGGCTCCTGACAAAGGTCAGTTCCTCTTTGCCATTTAGAGGCTGAGAAAAGTGGAAACAAACATGCCCCAAACCATGAAGTTTGTAAAGAATCTGAAAAACCATTCAGATAAGACTGCAGAGCTGCTTGGCACACAGGATGTAAGGCCAAAGTCTGGCTCTACAACCCTGGTGCTGAGGTCAGAGAGTCACTTCCCTACTCCCAGGAGCAGACTCCAGTCTCCCTTTTCTGGGAATGCAACCTCACCTTCCTTTGATCCACCACTATCTTTTGTCACTCACAGCCCAGTGAGGCCCCCAGGATCTTTATCCAGACCCAAGGGAGACAGAAAATAGGCCCTTGAGCGTCTAGGCTTCTAGGAGACATCTAGAAAGGGTTCTGGGGCTGTGTGGGCACCTCCCAGGCGCAGGCCAGGGGCAAGAGCTAAGAAGAATGTTTGATAAAGGTGATTTTTCTGAGAGGGTGTGTTCTGGGCACAAGGCTATGCCTGGATGAGGGTCTGAAGGTAGAGGCATGGCCTACTCTAAGGGTTGAGGGAGCCAGATTCCACAGGCACATATAGCAGGGGGGACCAGGAAGTCTAGGCATGGGGAAGCCTGGGCAGGGCCAACCATAGGATGGGACAGGAGAGATGGTAGGAAATGTGAGACCCCATCTCTCAGCCTCAGACTCCAGTAAGACCCCATAATATAAAGTTATTTCCTGTCTCTCCTGGGAACCCTGGGCATTCATTGCACGTCTCCCAAAGTGGGAGCCAGATGCAGGGATGGGATATGCACCAAGCTGTCAGTGCACCTAGTCTTCGCCCTGATGAAGCTCCCTGACCCAGATTAGCCTCTGCATGGGCGGACCTCCAGGCTAGAATTAACCTTTTGACCTGATCCTCAAGAACTGTATGCACATTGAGATTGAAGCGGCCAGATCCAGCCTACAATATGCCCCCCCCCCCGGTTCTGCCATTAAACTGGGTTTTGATGTGAGGAACAAAGCAGGGGGAGGGACTGTGACACTCTGAGACCCCTCAGGGAGAGCCACATGTTTCTCACTGCCACTGCAGACCCTCTTTATTTTCCCTGATGCAACTGGGGTCTCCTGGAAATTGCTGAAACAAGAGGCTTCTGGCTCGGGACCAAAGGGCAGGTTAAAGGGCATCTTGGAGGTGGTGCTGAGGGAGCCCGGGGGACATGAGTCAGGCCACTCCTGCCACCCCAAGCTCATCCTCCAGCCAAATTACCAGGTTTTCCCAGGCACTCACTGGCCTTATAAAAGTGCTCTTTCCCTAGTGGCTGCCAGTTGCTGGTGGACTTTCAAGATGAGGACCCTCCTGGTGGTGTTGCTGCTGGCTGTTGGGTGTGCTTCTCTGGGTAAGGCACTGGATGCACCTGGCTTGAATGAAGTTAGGCAGCCTCTGGGAAGGGTTCGGGAGCATGGGGCAGGTGGGACTTCTGAGCTGAGAGAGAAGGTGCCATTTGGAGTGCTGGCCTGGTGAGGAGGCTGCAGGGAGTGTGGAAGAGGCTCCTATGGTGGCTCCCTGACCAGCCAGATTCAGAAACTTTTTCCTTTAGATATTATGTAGTACCTTTTTTGGCTCTTTGTGTAGGGGGGTATAAGAATTATGGTAAGAAACCATAGGTGCATGAAGGGGAAGTACCCCTGGATACCACTTGTAAGTATTGGGACCTGGGGTTTAGTGAGAATGGCCAACTATTCTCCCTCTTCCCAGGATGAGGTGCTCAGGAATCCAGGATTCTTGGTGCTTAAAAGGGAAGGAAAGACATTAGCAAGACAGACTGCATGGGCAAACACCTCCAGCACACTCTGCCCTGACCCCGATGACCTGGTTTAGGGACAGAAATGAGGCCGGGGGTGGGAGGGATATGCTTCAGTCTATGATTATCAGTAGAATAATTATCATCTCCAGGATAATTAACCCCATCAGTTTCCCCTGAGCTTGGGGAGGGGGCGGAGGAAGAAGGAAAACAGCCTTGGGCAGCAGTCTAGCCATCAGGTGCTCAGTAGAAAGATGGAGGGACAGTGGGCAAGGGCTGGAAAACAGGGAGGAGGTCAGGGTCAGATTTGGTGGAATTGCTTAGAACCCAAGGAAGATGCAAGAAAGGATTCAGATCAAGGACTCCAATCAGGAATGACAACCCTGGAGGCAGGAAGCAGCTACAAGGTAGGAGGGCTGAGTCAGAAGGTGGGGACACTGACTGGCTGGGACACTTTTGTCCTCAAGGCTTAGCTTTCCTGGGAGGTTGACCTTATAGCATTCTTACAGGGTGGTGCCTGCTGGAAACTTGTTGGGGCTCTGAAGGAGAACAGCCCAGAAACTCTCACCAGCTCCTAGGGCAGAGGGTCTGTGGGGACCACAATGATAAAACTGAGAATAACCTAGGAGTATCTCCCCAGAAAAACAGGACTGGGGACTAGTATGCAGAGATCTGCATGGGGTGGGAGAGGATAGCCAGGAGACACTGCCAATGAGAAAGCCATTTTTCCTGAGGGTTTCAGAGACCCTAACCTAAGAAGTATATATCTCTTATCCCAGAAAGGAGTTCCACAGACACTTCCCAACTCTGAACACAGGGCCTCCACAACTTCAACACTGATGATTCTTATGTGGGAGGTGTCATTTAATTCCATCCAACAGGTGTGCATTGCCAATGACACCGGTTGCCTGACACCCTTACAGAGAAATCCCTACAGGACATTCCCCTGTCCCCTGTAAGACACTTCTACCAAACACATCTGCTATTCAATACCCTTAAATTAAAATCCTACTAGACACTCCTTATAGGACAGCCCTCCCAAGGCCTGGCCACAAAGACATCTGTCCAGCACCCCAGCCTCTGCACCAAAAGCCCTGGCAGGTCTTGCTGCAGCTGAAAGGTCCTTGCAAGACTACAAGCTGGCCTTGTCTCTACAGCTCCATACTTTTGGCTGATGCAACTGTTCCCAGCCACACATAGAAATCCACCTGTGTGGGCTCAGATGTGGGGTCCTATTGTACCCACTCATAAACCATGTTGCCTCTCATGAATCAATATGGAGTAATCATTGTGCCTTCTGCTCCAGCTGTCCTTGCAAGAATTTCGCTGCTCAATGATTCAGCCATGCCTAGGTATCCTTTGTTCTCTCAAGGGCCTGTCAGTTTTTGCCGCCAATGACACAGCATCTGGAAAAACCCATCTTTGGAGCCTGCCCACTACCTAGCACTTCAGCCTTCAGCCTGGAGGTGTGAGCTACCAGCAGGCCTTAGGCAGAATGGGGCAGAGCCAGCTATTCCTTCCGTCCATGTGAACAGTATCTAAGTACCTACTGATGCTTAGAGACGCAAAGTCATTAGAGCCAGCCTGCCCTAGCTAGGAAGCCAGCTTTCCCTAGCCCTTGAAACTCCCTTCAGTCGTCTTCTAGGAAGGAAGGGCTAGGAGCCATGTGCATTATGAATTCTCTCATTTAACTATCCAAGAAAGCTGAGAACACTGTTATTCCCATGTTATAGGTGAGTACAACATGTATTTCAGTAGGGATAGTGAGGATTAGAAGTTCTAAATTAGCCCTCTTTATATTGCTTCCTACTTCTCCATCCTTTCCGCCATCCACCTTTACTCCTCCATGCATGCACCTATCCATCAATTCACCTATGTATTCTTCTAAATATCCATTTGCCCATGAAGTTATCCATCCATAAAGTCTTTCACTACCCAACTGTTCATCTATCTGCCCATCCACCTATTTGTCTATTCCTCTGCTCATCCACTCACACATGTATCCATTCATTCACCTATCTGTATAGCCATAAAACCACACACCCATTCATCTATCCATTTGCCCATCTAGGTATCCTTGCTTCACCTTCTATCTGCCCATCTACTCATTGAACAGTACAGACATCCATCTTCCTATCTATCCATCCATCCCTTCTCCAACCCATCCATCCACACAACCATCCATCCACCCACACCTTCATATGTATACACGTACATGCATCTACCTTCCCATCTGATCTCCTGGTTTAGCTGACAAGGCTCTACTATTCACTAATGTTCCCGTCTCCTTAACAGAGAGATCAATTCAGAGCAGAGAGGAAGCTTTAGACAGAAGATGTTTGAGTCTAGCCTTAGGGCAGCATGCCATCACACTCCACATCTGTCTGTCACTCAAGGTGACACTTTGATACCAACATACACAGGGCCAGAGGGGACAGAGGGGCAACGGAAGGAGCTCTCGAAATCACTACCAAGAAGTTCTAGCTCCTCAGACTCTCCCAGAGGAAACTCCTGCAGGGAGAGGAGGATCAGTGAGCATGATCTCGTGTGGGCCACTAGGCAGGCAGCTGGGCACTTAGTCCCAGCCCCAGCCCAGACTGATGGCCTGTGCTTCCCCCCAGCCCGGGCCCTGCACTGCCATGTGTGCTGTGGGCACGAGAACTGCGAGTCTCTCGTGGAGTGCGCCTTGACGGACAAGTTCTGTGTGATCACTCGGGCCAGTGAGTACCCTGGGCCACACAGGCCCCATCCCGCCTCACCAGCACCGCACAAGCACTTTCTGGCCCTCTTTGACCTCTTTCCATCCTCTACATCAGAAGCCCTTGGAATCCCCACTCCAGACTCTAGGGACACTCACTCTCTAGTCCACACTTTAAATTAGGCTAAAGATTAGGAGGGAGGAGGGTTGGGTATAGGCTAGCATGTTTAAAATACCAACATCTCACCCTGTTCTTCCAGGCCCCTCCTGACCCTTCCTGCTCACCCAGATCCCTGTCTCCAATCAGCTGGCCATAGCCTCTGCCCCTGGGTACCCTGCCCTTATTCTAGAAGTCAATCCTGATACTGACAAGTACTCTCATTTCCCAGGCCAGGCCCTCTCCTTTATATCCCACTGTGCATCTGGTTCTCTCTTGAGCAGTGGGGCTGAGTTGAGGCCTAGAGCTTGCATATTGGGCTGTGATGGTGACTGTGATGGGGTTCAGGCTTGATGCTGGAGTATAGCTGGGAATAGGGAGTCACTTATCCCAGAAGAAAACATGGGTGTATCAGAGAGGTTGACAAACATTTCAGACTTTTAGGATCCAAGTGGACAATGTCACCTCTAAGTCTAGAAAGGTTTGGGGGCACTCTCTTTGCTTTTGCCATTGGCATTGGGTCATGAGGCCACGGGCCCCGGTGAATGGAAGTTGCTATGATCACTGGGCAGCTCCTTCTGAGATCCTATTCTGGGAGCCAGGGAAGGAAACCAGGTGGCTTTACAGTGGCCCTGGTCTGTCCATCAGAGCAGCTTCCCACAAAGCCCAGTAGTGACACAGGCACTTATAGCTCAGACTTGGAGCTATTTTATGAAAAGGTGGTGCCCTGGTGGAGGTCACTCACACACCCAGCCCAGAATATGCCATACTCCTGTCCATACCCTGGCTGGTTCTTGTGCTGCTTGGCTTACAGGGCTCTAGGAAGTAACATCATATACTCCTCCACTGCCTCCAGGACCCTCCTCACTCTGCAGAGGAGCACCCTTCCCAGAGGCAGGTGCCTTTAGTTAACCAAGTAGTGCTGCAAGAGGCAAACCACTAGTGGGATGCAGGCCCACGATTGCCCAGAGCACAAGGCAAGAACAGTGTGGATGAGATGTTTGCCCAGCAACGGTGAATGCCACATCAGAAACCAAAATCCAGCAAAGACATAAGCGGAGGGGCTCTGCTGAAGCCAAGATGGAAAACAGTGAGGGCCCACAAGTACCCAGGAATCAGAGCGCCCCAAAACTCCATCCAAGAGCTTCTCTCAGGCACTCCTGGACTCCTGTCCTGCCCCTGCCCTTGCTGGCATTTGCCCCTTGCTGGCCATGTGTCTATCTGGCCTGTCGTGTTTCCATCCATCTCCCTGGCTGTCTACTGACTATAGGAACACTGAGATATGTGGCGTCATTCCCGTACTCCAGGACCTCAAAGGTCACAGTCGAGCAGAGTTGAAAGGTAGACTTCAGAAGGCAGCAGGAAGCTCCCTGGAGAAACAACATAGGTTGGGGATGGGGACAAGAGCTTTGATTAGGAAGAGTCCGCTGTGGGTAGAGTGAGGCACCTGTTCCCGCCCTCATCTAGTGAAGTGACATGGGCAGGCCAAGGGCCTTCCTGGACCCAAGGTGAGAAGGGAAAGGGTTGCAATGACACTAGTGGTCTGCTGCAACCCCTGAGTGCCAGTCAGATGGGGTTTGGGAAGCACCTAGCTGCTGGGTTTCCAGGGAGAGAGAACATGTTGATTACCAGTGCCAGAACCTTCTCTCTCTAAATCCTGGGCAGGTGATGGTGCCATGGTGTCCGTTATCTCCTAGAAAATTTCACACACAGCCACTGTAGCTACTTTACTTTTGTCTCATCTGGGGCTGCAAAGGTCCCTAGTTTAGAATTGAGCATTTACTGCAAGATATGAAGAAGTCTGGTGTCCCTTTTGCCCCAGGAGGAGGCTGTGTCTGTATGGTACTTCCTGGGCCTGGACAAGTAGCCGCCACTAGCACTACCTGCCAGTGTACTTGGGTTCTCTTATCCAGAAGCAGCTGCAATCCACTCCGAACCCCTCTGTTCCCTGTGTTGCCAATTCAGTGTGGCACTGAGCTCAGCCACTAACTACTGCCAACTAATGATTATCATGTGCCCATACTCTCCTCTCATCAGCACAGCTCTCAAACTATTCACAAATTCCTCATTATCCTAAAGAAGGGCTGAGGCATAGAAAGATCTGTGTTTTCTATGTGGAGAAACTGAGGCATAGAAAGATCAAGCATCCTGAGATAGCTACCCACCTCCCTCACTCAGTGTCTGTGCTAACTGCAGGCCAGAGGACCCTGCTCACGGATCTGGAGTCACAGCTACCAGAATCTCTGATCAGTGCAAGTTAAGGGAAGCTACTTACTTTCCCAAGGGTTGTGAGTTTTCATGAGTCCTGTTGTCCCCACTGTGTGTACGCAAACACACAGCAACTCATCCCCTTTTGAGCATGCAGACAGAAAGCAAGTTTTGCCCAGTGGTACTTCCTGAGACGCCCTCAGCCCTGGTCAACTTCTCCTCTCCTAGGGGCCCCTGTGAGTCCTGCCTCTGATTTTCTCATGGATCATAAAACCTAAGGGCTGCTGTGCTGGCCAGGGAACCATGGTCACTCAACCTTGTCTGGTCAATCCCAGTCCCAAGAGGTCTGAGAGCTCAGTGGGGCACAAGATATTCTGGTATCTGAAACCTGGAAGAAATGAGAAGGAATGGGTGGGGAAAAGAGAGAAGAGGATTGTAGAACCAGATATCTCTCGGGAAAGGAAAATAGAGGGAGCTGAGGGACCCAGAAACTGAGGGAGGAAGGGAGGGAGGGAAGAGTCTTCAAGTCAAATATCAAAGTCCAGTTCACCATAAAAAATAAAAACATGTTCCCACAGTCACTGAGGAAAGACACCCACTCACAAGGTTCTTTGGGACATCCCAAGCTGCCACCTCAAACATGCAGAGTCCCAGGAATTACCTCAAAACATGTGGCCCCAGGCTGCAGGACTCCTGAGAGCTAGCTGGGTAGTAACAGCTGTGGGGACTATGGTCACAATACCCATGGACATCCTTCCTGTTTCCACAGCCAGCCCTGGAGGCATCCTGGTCATGAAGTCCTGCTCGCCAGCCTGCCCCAACAGCACTGTGTCTTCCGATGGTCGCGCCCTCTCTGTCTTCTGCTGTGAGGGCAGCCAGTGCAACCGCAGCGCTGCCTCAGGACTGACCAGCAGCCTTGGGGCCCTATGGGCCAGTGCCTCTATCAGTCTACTGTGGGCGCTGCTTCGAGCTGCCTGGTGAGGGCCTGGGTGCCTTTCTCTGTTGCCAGGGGTCTATTTGTAGCCTCATCAGCATACTACACCCACCAAGCCAGGCTGTTAATCTCTCTTCCCATTTTCCCCAAGACACACTCAGTATTCCCATCTCTCTCAGGAAGGAAGCAGCAGCACCTGCCCCCAAAGGTTCCAGCTCTCCTCCTGTCTCAGGGAATCCTCCAACATGGCGCAAGAACACACCTTCCCAAGAACCCCCACTTCTATGAGATCTCAGCCCTTTGCTGAGTCCTGGGAGTGCCTAGCAACCCTCAGTGTAAAGAGCCACCGTCTCCCCCAAAGCCCGCCACCCTCATTTCAGATGCATCCAACAGACATTAGGCTTTGCATTTGTATTATCCTCTCGACAGGACCCTGTACATGGCCATCTGAACCCCTGGGCCTCTTCTATGCATGAATCGACCCTGGCATGGTGACATGATTGTAAGGTTTGAGCACTAGGATCCTTCTAGCTCCTTGTATTCTATGGCTACCAATATTCACTCTGTCCATCCACCCACTTACTCACCCCTCCATCTCTTCATCCATCCACACATCCATGCATGCATGCATACATGCATACATACATACATACATACATACACCCATACATACATACATACACCCATGCATCTAGTTATACAGACCCATCAGAGTCTGCCTAATAGGGCCTTTCAGGGTCTTCACCTGTTAGCCAAGTTTTCCAGTCCGGGGACCCTAATAGTTCCTGTCCAACTGAACACAAACTTTTAAAGGGTCCCCTGGCTGTCCTCTGTGTGGGGTGGGCAGAGGAAGCTGGTCACCTATGACTTGGTGTCAGGCATTGCAATAGGTGCCACCCTCTCAGGGCATGGGGAAATCACTTTGTCTCCCTGGAAACACCGTTTTGCCAACCCTTCTCTGATGCTGTCCTAAGAGAAAAATAAATGTGTAAGTCTACTTGCTCCAAGGTGTTGGGTCCAAGGTGTTGGCATTTGAGAGAGGGCCAGGAGAAGTTCTTAATGCAGAAGCCCAGGAACAAGAGTGGTGCCTCTGTCCTGTATTCTGCCTCCTGGGTTCACACTGGGTCAAGATAGAGGGAACAGTCTTCTACCACACCCCAAGTGGGGGTGCTCACAGGGGTCCCCTGATAACCCTTCTGAGCTGTCCTTCTGATGTCCCTGATGCTGCTACTGTACTGGCAAGGTACTCATACCCTTCTCGGTGCCCCCCAGGACTCCCTGGTTGGTGGCATGGGAAACCCTCGTCATTGTGGACAATCACTAGGACTCTGAGACCACCCATTACCACATCTCCTTTGGGGCTCTTCTTGAAGGGTAAAGTCAGAGACCGTCAACTCTAGAGAGTTTTGTTTCCCACCCCCGCTGTTTTGTCCTATCACTGTAATAAAATGCCCTGACAAAAGCAGCTGAAGAAAGACTTTATTTTGGCTCATAGCTCAAGGTCTAGTTCATCATGGTAAGGAGGTCAAGGCAGCCAGAGCTTAGAGTATCTGATCACACTGCACCCATAGTGCAGAAACAGAGCTCAGCCACCCTTCCCTCACCTGCTGAATCCCTAGGCAACCAGCCAGGACACACCCACTGAGTCCCTGCTTGCTACCTCCCACTTAGCCCCAGAGCCCCCTACCTCTTTCTGTGTCTTCACATATTCCAGAAGACACCTTCTATTATCACAGAACCACAGTCCCCTAGTGTTTAGGCTCAAGTGCCCTGCCTCACGAGCCCTCAAAGACTGGCCACATCAGAAGCACACACTGGGCAATGATTTGAAGCCTTGGGAACAACAAGCTGGGGATAGATCCCATCTTATCACACGCCAGCTACTGTGGAAGACAAAGTGGTGAGGATTAAGCATGCTGAGTGAGCTAAGGGTGCTGAGCAAGACCCCCCCCCGAACCTGGACATACCGCATCCCCTGAACTTCTTTGTATGCCTTTCCTGCCTGGCCAGCCTACTTCTATGGAGTCTGGGGGTCTAGGGTTGTGAAAGGTAGCCATCCAGGAACAAGGAGCCCTTTCCTGTCTGACCAGCTTTTCTGTAGTCTAGCCAGATGGGCCTTACCCTTCATGGCAGCCATTCCCCCACTGTGTGGCTGTGTCACCTCCCAGGGTTCTGCTTTCAAAAGTTGGGCAGAGAAGGGGAACAGGTCAATACCAAGCTAAAATCCCTTCTTGGTCTCAGAGGAGGAAGTGGTTGTGCATAGAACTTTCTAGAGTGTCCCCAGCCAACCCTTATGGTTCCTGGAGATGGCGTAGACAACCTGAGCTCTTTCCATCCCTCAGAGTGGAATGGGTCCTCTGGAAAACAGGTCTCCTGCTACATTTGCAACCCTTGATGACAACAGCATCATCCTCTCCCTGTGGCAAGAGATGGCAACCTTCATCAGAGCTACAAGTCCGTGCCAAAGCAGAGGGATGAACAGGCCTGCAAGGAGAAGATAATCCAGTAATTCAGACTGCCATGGGGAAGTACCAGAGCTGCCAACCCACAGTGCCCCTTTGCAGGAGCAAAGGAAGTGGAGCTCCTGGGAAGGGTCAGTGGGAAGTGGAGTGGCCAGCCTGGGCAATATTTATGGGCAGGGTAAGGGAGACTGGGCTTGACCATAACAGCACTAGGTCAGCAGGAAAGGACTCCAGCTAGCAATGTCTAGGGCCAGGGCTTTGGTTCTCGGAAAGAGATGAGGGAAAGATGGTGGAGCTGGGAATGTAGCCACAGCCCCTCAACTTGACAGACATGGGGTTGGCTGAGTGGTAGAGACAGCCAGCATAGGCCCCAAGGTCTGGAGATGGTGTAGATGGAGAAGGTTGATGCACACAGGGAGTGTCACTGTTGGCACCATTGAGGTGCTAACTTTCCAGCACAGCAGAGGCTGGGGTGGGGAAGAAGCAACTAGCACTACCCAGGGCTCAGGCTAAGAAACAACTCATAGTGGAGCCAGAAACAGAAGGCCAGCTCTGGGGTTAAAGCCATTGTGACAGCCAGTGGAGAGTTCTGGAATGAAGGCAGTGCTGTCTGTCTTTTGCATCTGCCTAGCTGGCCATCTGACCTTGCATAATGCATTCTCTACTCTGGGCACTGGCATCTCTGCACCCCAAGGACCTACCCATTCCTCGCTCTTATGTAACTCTGGGTACAGACAATACGCCTCTCTTAAGCTCTTAGGATTATAGTAGTGAAGCTCCCTGGCAGGGCAGTTTAGGACTCTCCTCCCTGCCCTGGGGCTGTCCCCACACCCAGAGAAGACTACAGCACTGTGCAAACTCCTCACAAGCAACACACTCTTGCCCTGGATCCAGCCTTGAAGTGGACTCCTTAAGGGTACTTGGCTGAGCCTTCTGATCCAACCTCAACCACCTGAGAATGAAGGAGTGGAGCCCAGCCTTCTACACCATCCATGCCACAAGAGGACAGCCACCTGCCCCAAGGGTAGCACTGATGACAGACAGGTCAATAGAGCACTAGTATGGTGAGGCATCCCTTTCCCTCTAGGGTAGGACTGGAGACTCTCTCCTCAAGTCCTCTTCCATCCTTCAAGTGACCTGTGTATCACAGGCCCCTGAGCTGCCACCCTTGATGATATGGACTCCCACACTTGGCAATCTCAGCTTTCCTTTGTCAGGGTAGCTTCTACTCTCCTGACAGCAGAGCACATCAATGGAGATCACAGGCTAGGGACAAGGTCTGGAGGGCAGAGAAGCTGTAGATCAAGTATCCCTTTTCTGGGACAAGCTGAGACCTCACTTCCACAGTCCTTGAGGGACTCCACTGGGAGCAAGTCTACACTGAGTCATAGAGGAGGGGTTCATGGGTGAGGTAGGAACTCACTCAAAGGCTCTGGGAGTATCCCAGGGATCGTCAAGAACTCACCCTGGGGTTAGGGTGCAGGTGAGAAACTGGCAAGCACTCATTGCAATCACCCATCCTGGAGTTATGAGTAACTCCCTTACCCTATAACTGAACTCAACACAAGTCTCTCCCCATTGTTAACAAAATCTGGCCCACTTAGATCTTCCTGGACCACTCAATCTAGCACAGCCTCTATTACTCCACCTGCTGCCCTAACCTATTTGTCTTCATAGGCCTTGTTCATACTTGATGTCTCAAAATTCAGTTTTCTGTCTTTACTGAAAGGCATCCTGAAAATGTGAGCTCTGTCACTTCAGGACTCTGCCTTGTATGCATGGCTGATCATACTTATGGGATGGATGGATGAATGGGTGGCTGGATGGATGGACAGATTGGTATGTAGAAGATGGGTAGGTAAGTGAATGGATGGATGGGTGAGTGGGTAAGTGGGCAGATAAGCATGTAGATGCACAGGAGGATAAATGGATAGAAGGGTAGATAAATGGGTGGTTTGATGGGTGGGTAAAGGATGGGTGGATGGACGAATGAGTGGATGGATAGACAGGTGATAGGATGGAAAGATAAGTGGCTATATATAGAATAGATGCACACATGGGTGGATGCTAAGATGGATGGATGGATGGATGGATGGATGGATGGATGGATGGATGGATGGATGGGGATAGATAGATGATGTATTGATGTATGGTGAATGGACATATAATAAAAAGGTGATAGACAAATGGATGGGTGAGTGAATGAGTACATGGATACATGAATGGGTCACGAGTGAATGATTGATAGATGAATGATGGGAGTAGGTGCTTTTAGAGAATTGCTGGTGGTGGGAAGGGTCCCAGAGAACAATTTAAGGTGTGGCAGAGCTATGTCAGGTGCCAGACAGCAGATGAGCAATACCCATGTCTAGATTTGTGGCTTCATATGTAAAGGTTACTCTTGTGCTAGAAGAAAGGGGTGTGGAGGAAGATTCCCTAGGCCCAGAGGCCAGGCTCAGCTATGGCTCCTCTTCCTGAGTAATGCTGACCAAGGTTCTACCCTTGTCTGTGTCATCTGAGTCTCTACCTGTGTGATTAAATACAGAATAGGCCCCAGGGAAACAACCCTCTCTCTGTTGTCTGACTCACAGAGCATTCCCATGCCTTGCAGAAAAGGTGATAGAACCAGGGTATGGCATGGGAAGCCAAGCCTCAGTTGCCCTTGTCTGGTGTCCTCTCCACCAGCTAATGACCACATACCCTCAGGTCCCAGCTTACATAGATCTACCTAGGCAAGTCCTCCTATAGCACCTCAGCACCCCCCATCCACCTCTCTAGCTGTCATAATCATGCAGTGCATTGCACATAGCACTGGGTTATCTTTGTCCCTCTGTCCTACTAACTGTGGCATAGGCCCTATCTCTCCCCTTCCTCAGTTTCCCTTACACCAGTAGTGACTGGGGTACAATGGGTCATTATAAAAATATTATGAATGAGAGAATAAAGTGCCTATAAGTACAGGATGACTTGGGGGGGGCGCTGAGGTGTGCCTATTTTTATACCCCAAGGTGCTTGAACACTTTCAGCCTAGGGATCTGATCTGTCTACTAAGTGTCCTCTTCAGGCCAGGAAACGACCCAGGGCTGTGCTTTCAAAAGGGCTGTGGTATTACACTGTGTCTGCACTCACTGATGTGCCTTCCCTCTGGGCCTCTCACATTCTCATGATCTCTGTGTCACAGGCATGAATGCAAGGGGGAGGGACATGAGCAGGAAGACCTCTGCTCCAGACAGAGGTTCAGGCTTGTCCCTCAACTTCCTGGCCAGCCTGCTGAGGTCAGGGAGAGGGCAGGCCAGAGAGACAGGTGACAGTATTTCCTGCCTTGCCCTGTATCCCTTCGTTCCACTTCCTGGGCAATATTCTTCTGCCAGTGTCTCAAAGGTAGAAGTCATGTCTCAGCCACAGCCCCAGGAGCTATGAACAAGGACTGGCAGGGCCCATCCATCTTGAATTACCTCCAAGTACTAGCATGGCAACCTCCAACAGGATCCTTGCTGACTGCTCCAGTAGCCCCAAGAGCTCCTGCCACCAAAATTGCACTCTTTCCTAAAGGTAAATTTAGTATGTGACTGTTTTACACTCCTGCTGGGACCCAGATGGAGATAGCGGGCTGACATATCTTCCTAGAAATCCTGCCAAGGACAAAGACCCTTCCCACTATGAACCTCATCATAAACCACACCATGTACCCCAACATGGACCTCACCTACAGCCTTCAGCTCCAAGATCTATGACCACTGTGAAGCCTGAGGTCCCTGGGGCCATGCTGGCATATAAGTGCCTCCTCCTACCCTGGGTATGAGCATGAAGGCTGTGGTACATTGCTCTGGGTCTCAAGCCCAGACTGTCTTCTCTTCTCCTCCTCCTTCTCCTTCTCCTTCTCCTTCTCCTTCTCCTTCTCTTCTCTTTCTCCTTCTCCTCCTCCTCCTTCTCTTCCTCCTTCTCTTTCTCCTTCTCCTCCTTCTCTTTCTCCTCCTCCTCCTTCTCGTTCTCCTTCTCCTCCTTCTTTTCCTCCTACTCTTCCTTCTCCTTTTATTCCTCCTCTACTCCTCCTTCTTTTGGGGTTTTTTTTGAGACAGGGTTTCTCTGTGTAGCTCTGGAGCCCATCTTGCAACTCGCTCTCTAAACCAGGCTGGCCTCAAACTCACAGAGATCCAACTGCCACTGCCTCTGCCTCCTGAGTGCTGGGATTAAAGCACTGGCTCAGACCCCCCACTTCTATTATGCCATTCATTCCCAGACCCCACAACTCCATCAAGCCCATGAGAACTTCCAAACCTGTTTTTTCCAGCAGTTTCCATGAGTCATCTTCCCCCACCTGCCAACTCCAGCGTCACCACCCTGTCATGGAGACCTAAGTTCTGTTCCCAGGGTTTGAAGTCACACTCCCTTCCCTCCACTCACGCATTCTCCCTGCATCTGATGTATTCAGGGAGGACCTGGAAATGGGTGGGCCTTTCCTATGACATTCCACCTGCCCTAAGTAAATCCCAGGCACTACCTAGCAAAACAGAGCATGGGACAGAGATGGGCCTTCTTCAGGGGCTCCTTCTAAGTCCCTCCAGATTCCACATCCTGCCATGTTGCATGATATTTTGATTGTTATGACAAATAAAGCTTTCTTGGAGTCAGAGAACAGTGCCAGCCACTCAAAGACCAGAAATTAACCATAGAGGTTTGGAGGACCATAGATAGAGAGGAGAGAGGAAGTAATAAGGCAGGGCTGAGAGAGAGGGTCTCTGCCCTTTTGGATGTCAGAACAAGAGAGGTAGGAAGCAACTGGTGGCTGCTCCCTGTTCTCTGATCTTCCGGGTTCTTACCCCAATATTTGAGTCCTGATTTTTTATTGACAAAGATTAATTAGACTAGCACAACACTGCCAAGTGCAAAAATCATTTCAAGAAGAAGCACATGGAAGTCCCCAGGGCACTTGATTCAGCTCAGGAGCAAACTAGCCCAGAGAGTGGCCCAAGGGTCTCGAGCCCAGGTCTGTGGCTCAAGGTCTCTAAGGCTCTAAGAACCTCAGCCGGGCCCAAGCCAACCCTCCCTGAAGCATTTCATCTGCTTTGCACAGATACAGAAAGAACAGGCCTAAGACTGATCTCTGTCTGTACCTAGCCCATTGCTGATAGCCTGAACCCACAGAACAGGGGCAGAAGGAGGACTCTATAGGGCCCACCCACACTACCTTCAGATGAATAGACAGAACCAGCAGCTAGGGGACAGTTAACCTTTCTGTTAAGAACTAGAGTCACGGGAGGGGGGGAGTCTTCTATGCATGCAAAGAGAGCAGAGGTAAGGCTTAGAGGGCATGGCTAAGACCTTTGTCAGTACCTTGGGGTCAGCCCCCAGGGCTCTCAGCCACAGGGGAGCAAGGCAGAGAGACAGAACAATACTTATAAGATGGGAGAATTACCACTGTGTGAAGGATGGAGTTGGAGACTTGACAGGAATGGGGCCTGAGGCCCAAGCAGAGGGAGGAAGAAATGGAGGAAAACGCCGATCTCTGCAGAAATGAGAGGCTCCACAGCTTGCTGTTAGGCCTCGGCTGATCCTGTCCTACCCTGTCCCTACCGAGTTTCCTGGGATGGCCAAGCTCACATTGTCTAGGATCTTCATCGCTCTAACCTGGCTATATCCAGTACACACACAGACCACCCCCTGCTCCCCGCCTCTCTGCCCCACAGTCACCTCCACATCTTCAGCAAGGACTTTTTGCTTCCCTGGGGTTCCTTGCCCCAAGGTCCCACTAACACTGGGCTCCGAGCAGAGAGGAACATAAGCTCTGTGCCTTCCAACCTGTGAATATCAAGATAACCAGCATGATAACTGGAGGAACTAGGAGAGTAACAGACAAAAGTGCAAGTCCACAACAAGGTGGCCCAGGTATAGACAGGCATTCAACAGGAAAAACTGAGAGGTAACAGTGGGAGAGAAGACTCAACAGTGTCAGGTGTCTGGAGCAGGAGCTAAACAGCCTACAAAGGCTTCCGTCCACAGCCAACTCTGCTCAGGGAAGCCCCAGAGGTAAGGGACTAAGAACTTCAGTCCTTCTAGATGGCAGGAGCCAGGCCTGCTCTGTGCTTCTGGGCTTGGGCCAGGAAGGGTGGGGTGAACCCTGATTAGCATGCTGCTGTCAGGCCTGTGCTCACTCCTCCCACAGCTCCTGCCCCATCTATAAAGTCTGGAGAGAGGAAGAGTCCCCACTGCTTCCAGATGATGCTTAGGATGAAGACAGTTCTGCTACTCCTTCTTGCCTTGGCTGTAGCCACTAGCCCAGGTGAGAGGCTGCACTTGGGGACTGGGAAGGGGCGGGTAGCTTTGTCTAGATACTGGACCCTCAGCAGGTTGTACCTGACAAGGAGGTCACCAAATATTAGAAATTGGAATTTAGGCTTAGAGAACACTGATTTTGAGGGATGCTTGCCTCTTTAAAACAAACTGATTTCAACGTCTTAATGAAATCATAAAAATGTAATATTTCAGAATCAAGGGATTTTGGCACTGACCCTTAGTTTTGAGGTGTTTTGAGAGAGAGAAAGAACTGAACCTATTGAAGAGGTTTTCTCCCCCACCCTCCCCACCTCACACATCTGTCCTGGACAGCCCTGAAGTGACCAAGGCCCTCTTGCTGCAGGTTCTTCGAGAATCAGACCATTGAGGCGGGAACAGCTGAGTTCTTAGCAAAGACTGGGACCATCCCAAGGTCCTCAGAGAAGGGTTCTCTCCACTCCACATCCCTTCTGCTTCCTCACCTCTTCCCAGAGGTGACATAACAAGGAACACCTTCTGTGTTAGAACAACTCTCTAGGGCTCTGAGGGATGTGCAGACACCCTCTGATCTAAACACAAGCCTTAAGCCTTGTGGGGTCCAGGGCAGGAGTTGGGGAGACAAATGACAGAAGGCCTTTACTTGACTGGCTCCCTGACCCTTCATCCTCCAGCCTGTGCACTCCAATGTCACGTGTGCAGCAGCAGCACCAACTGCAAACAACCTCAGACCTGCCCAGCCAGCTCCCAGTATTGCAAAACTGTCACCACAGGTGAGTCTCGGTCCAAGTACCCCAGGGCCAAGAGAGCAGCCCTAGGCATGATACTGGAGATGGGTGGGTCATAGTGATGGTGGTGGTTGAGAGTACAGGAGGCTCTGTGGGAGCCAGGGTGCAGGGCAAGCCAGGCCTGATGCCTTTTCCTCTCCTGTGTGCAGTGGACACTCTGACAGGGAATCTGGTGAAGAAAGCCTGTGTAGACTCATGCACTTCCAACAACAGCCAGCAGGGCCAGATCAGCAGCGGTTCCTGGGTCATACAATGCTGCCAGGGTGACCTGTGCAATGAGAGGCTGTACAACGCTGCACCTGCACGTGCCCTGTTCAGCAATGCCACCCTGGGCCTGGCAATGAGCCTGAGCTTCCTTGCCCTTATGGTTCTTAGCCTGTAACACACCACTTGGCATTTTCCTTGCCCTTTCCTCTCTGGTTCCCAGAGTCCCCATGGCTTCCTTCTTGGCCATGATGAGACTGTCTTTAAAGGCTGGGGGTTGGGTCTTAGAGGGCACTGCGAGCTGATGACGTAACACAGCGCCTGCCCCAGGACTGGGAGATTTTATCTGCTCTCCGGCATGGAAGATGGGGGCAGACAAGACTCATCACCTCTGGTTTTGTACTTGTTTCATTTATTTTTCTACTTGGAAATAAATGACCTAGAAATACGGTGGCTGTGTGGAGTGGTGAGTGGGACTGTGGAACCCCTGGCGCTTGCTATCCTGGACAAGCCTTGGCTACATGTAGTAGCACCTAGCTCCTGGCCTGGAAGACATTTCCATCCTAGAAAGGGCAGACTCTTCCCAAGCCCCATGTGGAAAGAAGGACACTGTGCCCAGGCCCCCATCCCTGAGATTCTACTTCCCCGAGGCTGTAAAGAGACTGAGGGTCTACACACAACCATGGTCCAAGGTGACCTGATTCTTTAGGACACTCAGTGGTAACTCATCCAGATGTATATGTTGGGGTTGGAGGGTGATTCAGTATAAGCTGATGAAAGGTAGCCTAGGAAAGGCTTAAGCAGCGTACAGCCCTAGGGACCCTAGGAAAGCTCATTGCCTGCTTTCTCATCCCATGGCATGGGTTCCTGCTGCTGCCTAGGCTCCTGTGTGCTGCTTAGACTTGGGCAGTCCACTGAGTATGGTGAGGCTGTAAGGCTGACTGAGGGAGAGATTTCAGCAAATTCCTTCTTGCTGGCAAGCAGGCAAGCCCATTTCACTGCAGCCACTTCCCTGCAAACCCACGGGGTTAACACCCTGGCAGATCTGCATGACAAACCCTGCCCTTTGCTGATGTCAGATGGGATGGTGAGGGCCCATCTTCCCTTCATGTACCTACACCTGAACCTTAAAGCATCCTCACCACCCTGCTTGCATGAGACGTTTGTGAGAGGTGGAGTGTAATGCAGGCTCCCTGAACCAAGCCTCAATGTCCAGGTAAGGTGCTGCTTGGTCTGTGGTGAACTCTGCTGCCTCCATCCAGTGAGTCTCTTTTTCTGAGACCTTCCAAGACCACACTTGGAACAAAATGCTGGATTTGCTGAGCCTGGGTTTGTGTTTTATTTTACACAGACTCCCACACCCAGTCACCAAAGCCTGTTATGGGGGCGGGTCTGCTGGAGAGCTACGACCCTGTCTACCAGACATGTAGGGCATTCATTCACCGTGAGGAAGAAAGATGGAGGGAAAGGTGAGGACGAACATGCTCCAACCCCAGAAAGCAGGAAGCTTCCCAGGATCCACGGGTGATAATACCCTGTGCTGGCTACCGGGTAGCTTTCTGTTCTCTGGGGCCGCCATTCCTGGAGCTGAGAGCCAAGCCTGGTGCTGGTTCGCCACCTAGTGGCCAGTAAGTCAGGCGGCGAAGGGCACCTGTCCGGGAATTCTTTGCCCAGGGTATCCAGCACTGACTGACCTTGCGGAGGACCTAAGTTGAATTCCCATCACCCACAACTGTCTGTAACTCTAGTTCCAGGGCTTCTGACACCCTCACACAGACTCACATGAAGGCAGAACAAGAATGCACATAAAATAAAAACAAAGCAAAAACAGCGTGGATGACTGGAATGCAGCCACATCACTGAAACGTCCACTCCAGCCTGGGTGACAGCATCCTTAGGGTACATCTCACAGGCAGTTCAACAAGAGGGAGAGTCTATCTCCAGCCCAGAGAAACTTGGGTGAGGGGGGACTAATGAATCTTTAATGAGCTTCCCAGGGCTTCCTGAGATTAAAGAGTTTGATTTACTTCTTCAGCCTTGTAAACTTCCTCTAGGTCCTGAGTCCTGACAAGCCTCCCTCCTCCATGTTTCAGTTTAGATGGAAAAGCTACACAACCACTGTCAAACAACAGAGTGAAATGTGTACAGGCTCCAGGCAATTGCTGGGAGGGGGCAGCCTGCAGATATCAGGGAACCCAGCATCTGAGGCTGGCAAGATGCTACAGAAAAGCCAAAGGCAGTGGAATCTCCTAGCCCAGCTCTGTCTTCTAACCTGAAGTCCATAGGCATCTCAAGCACAGCTCCTGGATGCCCCTTTATGATCCCACTGGACAGCTTCTCTGGTACTCCTAGACCTAACTTAACTTCACAACCACTGACCAGAACCCACCTGGCCACAGCCCTTGGCAGAGTGTGCAAAGACGGGAGCCCTCTCCAGCCACAACAATCCTGTATGTGTGGATAGATTTCCAAAGAGTCAGTGGTAAAACAGCAGTCTTGCCCAGTCCCAAGGCCTGCACAACAATGTGGTGAAGTAGTGACAAGACAATAACAGGAATAAGAGGAACTCCAATGGTGATCCTAGTTGGGCAGCACCCCAACAAAGCCTAGGAGCAGCAAAATCTGAGAACTCTGGATGCAATTCCATCTGCAAAGCAGCAACCCCACAAAAAGGTCTGGGCAGATTCCTGGCCCACCTAGGACAGGGAGAGATACTATTCCCCTTGCTTCCACAAAAGACATGCCATATGTGGTGGTTTGAAGGGAATTGACCCATAAGCTCATAGCAAGTGGCACTATTAGGAAGTATGGCTTGGTTGAAGTAGGTGTGGCCTTGTTGGAGGATGTGTGCCACTTCTTTATTTTTTTTTTCCTCATAAAACTGGGGTGGGAGAGTAGGGTGTGTGAAATCCTTTTAAGTTTTGGCTGCTTGAAACAGAATAATAAAAATAAAAATTCAGCGGCATAAAATACTTATTTAGTGGTGGACTTTTGATGGTGAGAGCAGCCTGTGAGCTATGGGATGCCTCTAAAACTTGCTCGCAAGTGTTGTTCATGGGTTGCAGGTGGTTCCTCTTCCCAGAGTCAGCTTGTCCACCCGGCTGGTTGGTTTGTGGGAGGAGGGCGGCAGGAGCCTCGAAGAAACCTAAGGAGAATATCCGGGAAGTTCCAGGAAGTGTGCACTTGACTCAGGATCGCTACTGTGTCACTGTGAATCTGCACATGAGTGGACGCATTCTGATGCCCAGAGGATGCCCAGGTTTAGGGCCATAACCAGAGAGCTCAGGATTGAGCCTACAGACGTTAGCTTGGGGGCAGGGCTTGGGCGGCTTCGGGGGCGGAGCGTATGTCCTGGGGCGGGGCTGGGCGGAGCCAGAGGTGAGCGGACACTGCGGGTCGGTTGCGGACGCAGAGCCTAACCCGCCTGAGATGCGGTGCAAAGGCAGCGTGAATAGTGTACAGACTCGCCGTCAGACCGCGGGAGGGACCTGGGAGCAGCCGCAGGTGAGTTGCTATGGAGACAGGGATTGTGGTGGTGAAGGGTAAGGGCGATGTCACCCCGCACCCAGCCCACGCTGGGAGTCCTCCCCAAGCAAGACTGCAGTCTTTCGGGCGGAGCTCCCTGGGCGCGGGGAGGGAGGGGGGAGGAGGCGCCCGAGCTGCAGGCCTGGCCTGATTCAGGATCTCAGAATCCTGGGCTGACACCAGGGAAATGGGTCTTAAAGGATGGGTTGTCTTCCGGGGAGTGTATTTTGGTACCCCCACCAGGGGCCCGATCGCGTCTATAAGCAGGGAGGAGAATATTGGTTCACATCCCCCCCCCCCAACAGTCACAAACACCAGACCCAGCCTGTGGAACTCAGTCTTGGGCAAGCATCGTCTGGCATGCATCCGAAGAGTCTTTAGGTAGGACCTGGGCACTCATGGCCCCTTCCGCTGTGGCACAGGACTCACACAGCAGAGCCTGCCCTTTCCTCGGGAGAGGGAGGGACTTCCACGCAGGGGAAGCAAATGCCAGAGGGACCTCTCCCCCCAAAAGAGACTAAACCTGGGTTCCAGTCTTCTGGAGAGTCTCCTGCACTGTGGCTGGCCGCCAAGTTTTCACAAGCCCCCTACCAAAAAACAAAACAAAACAAAACCTCCTCTTTGGGTTTGACATTCAAGGACCCCAGGGCCTCCCAATATTCTTTGATGTTGCTTGCCCGTTCCTCCCCTTCTTTAGCTCCCCCACTCTCACTTTTTGGTTGCTTTTGGTCTTCTGTTGTTCTGTTGGAATGCCCTCCTCCCATCTCCAGGTAAATGGAAATCAGTTAACACCCACTGAACTGGGAGGCTCTCCTGCCTGCCCCCCCTCCCCGCCCAGCTGTAATCACAAGTCTCTGTCATTGTCCATGTAGGGATGCTTTCTCCCTAGGAGACCCAGGGTTCAAGCAGGGCAAGAGCCTGCCCTGTGCCTCCATGCTTTGCTTTTCCCAAGCCTGAATTGCATCCAGGACCAGCTGCTGTGCTCTCATCTCCATCATGACACCCCTGCTCACAGTGCTCCTGGTGGTCCTGGTGGGCCTGCCTGTCGGTAAGGTGGACTAGAGGGACCCCGTTGTGGGACAGGCAGGTGGAAAGTCGGCAGGCTGGCCAGTGTTCCCTGCCTTCTGACTGTCCTGACCTGGTGCCTAGTGGGAGTGGGAGGTTGGCTGGAAACAACTGGAGTCCGATGGCAGGAAAAGGATTTCTTCCTGTTCTCTGACCCCCTTCACCGCTCGCAGCCCAGGCTCTGGAGTGCCACGTGTGTGCCTACAATGGAGACAACTGCTTCAAACCCATGCGCTGCCCAGCCATGGCCACCTACTGCATGACCACACGCACTTGTGAGTCCAGTGACCTGGAGGAGCATAGGGAGGGAGATGCCACCTGCACTGGCGGACCTACAAGCTGAGACTGAGTCTTCCAAGGCCCCGGCCCTCTCACTACAACCTTTCTGTGTCCTGTCCCCTGCAGACTTCACCCCATACCGGATGAAAGTGAGGAAGTCATGTGTACCTAGCTGCTTTGAGACCGTGTACGATGGCTACTCCAAGCATGCATCTGCCACCTCCTGTTGCCAGTACTACCTCTGCAATGGGGCTGGTTTTGCTACACCAGTGACCTTGGCCCTGGTCCAGGTACTCCTGGCCACCTTCTGGAGCTTGCTGTAAAGCTCTGTTCCCCAGGCAGACCCACTCAAACACAAAGCTCTTAAAAGACACAATTGCACCCTCTCGCTTCACCCAACCCTCTTCCTTCAGCTATAGTGAGGGCCCATGGCTGTCTACAAAAGGATTGATGACATCCAGATACCTCACTCCAAGCCCATAACCTTTCATTTTTCAGAAGGCTGATACATGGATCTAGATCTCTCTACCCAGGATCAGAGGCATCAGAGAAAGTGCTATTTGTGGGAGTGAGGGGGGGGGGTGTCAGTCAGTCAGTCAGTTACACCAATTTGAAGGAATTAGTGTCCTTCATAGCATCAGGAACCTGCCCCAGTCTACCCAGTAGAGGACAGGTCTGTTAGAGGGGGATGAAATACCATGTATTGGCTAGAAGCTAAGACTTATCAGAGCTGTCTCCTACTGAGGCCAGCAGCTGCCCAGGGCACATATGAGGGAGCCTTTTGTCATTTCTAGCTGTTAGGAACTCTGTTAAATCTGGTATCAGGACAACTCTTGGCCAAGGGTAGCTAGCAATGGCTTCATTTCTACAGGCTACTAAGAACCCTCCAGCCCCAGCAGCTCAGCAGGCCTGTTGACCTCACACCAGCTGCTGGGCCTTGAGGCTGGCAGGGACAAGGGGTCAGGTGGCCCATGCTATATGGGCATGACAGGAAGGGGACAAAGGCAGGTCAGAGTAGGCTAGTGAGATGACCAGGACAACAAGGCAGACTCCAGACAGCTTCCCAGGTCCTGTAGGCAGGTTCTACATCCTCAGGACTCTTGGTAAACTATGGGGACACAAATGCACAGGGAGCCAGATCAAGTCGTGGGTGACTGTGACTGAAGACTTCTGGGTATCAAGACTCTGAAGAACCCAACCCTAATTTAGGAGACATCGATCTACCTTTCATGCCAGTGTAGTTGACCCAGAAAGCCTTACCCTCTTCTCATGTGCCAGTGAGGAAATTCCTGAAGCTGGCCCAGACCAGGGATCAGGATGCTGGCCAGTGTCCGTGCAGTGGGATTATGGCTGACTGGGAGAGTCTTATTGGCCATCATATCCTAATGGTCACACATCCTGAATGCTTTTCTCAGATCACCCAGCTCAGGGAACAGGGGACCTTCCTCCCTGCTGTTAGGTGGATCTGAACTCTGCTGCTGAATATGATGTGGTTTTCTGCTTCAGTTTTTTCTCTGGGGACAGGTCACTGGGGAATGGGAGATAGAAGCCTGCTGATGGGCTTATCCAGATCCTCAGGAATATGAATTGTGCAGCTTTATTACAAAGGTAAATTGGGTGGGAAATGGCCCAGAGATGAGGAGACATTGACTACCCAGAGAGACTATGAGTCTCATGGGAGGTCAGGAGTGGGGAGAGAGGAACACAGGTGCATATACAACAGTGGCTACACAGCCCAGAAGGCAGTACTGGCTGTGGTGTCCCCTGAGATCCAGGCAGGATGCTGAGAGGAAGCTAGTGCTGCCCCACCCAAGCTGGCATAGAGCACATGCTCACACACACACACACACACACACACACACACACACACACACACACACACACAACATTGGGACTGAACTGTGGAAGCCACAGGGCTCTGGTAAGGAGGGTCAGAGGCGGGCCCCTGACTCAGTGGGTGAGGCCTGGGAAACATTACCCTGCTTGTGCAAGTCCATTGTCCCCAGTCAAGGTGGCATCCTGGGTCAGGACTGGGAGGAGGTCCAAGACCAGGTCCGCCCTCCCATCTCAAGGGAGGGATGTAGAAGAGGCCCTTGATTACCTGTGGCTGAGAGTGCTGCAGTGTTTGGGGGCAGTTCCCTTCACATGTCTCATGACACCATCCAGACAGCCCCACAGTGTCCACACTGCCACCCATCCCTACAGGAAGCATTGCACCTGCCTAGCCTGTCTTTGGTGCTTAGCACAGAGCCCCAAACGGTGCTCAATTAACACAGGGCCAACCCTGCCAGTAGGAGTTGCCGATTAGGGGAACAGTGCCAGATGGCCTGTCCTGAGTCCTGTCTCGGGTGGTGTGACACTGCAGGTGGCTCTGCACACTTCACAGCAGTTCTACAAAGTGTGTGTTGGGGGGGTCATGATAGGAAAAGAAACTAAGACACAGAGGGGTCTTAGTTTTCTTGGGCCATCTGACCCCGTCCTCTGCTTAGTACCAACCCATTCTCTTTTCCAGTTGCTAGGGTTCTTTGAAGCTACACACCTTCAGGATGGCCATGGCTTCATAAACCGGAAAACCTCAGAATGTAAAGTTGTAAAGGGTTAGGAAACTGAGGCCTTAGCAGGAAACATCAGAACTAGAGGTTTGAAGTTGTGGGGAGTAAGCAAGTCCTTGTGTGGGAATACAGAGAGAAGAAACATGGGATGGAGTAGCAGACTGAAGAACAAAGTTCCATCTGCTGTCATAAGCTGACTCTGCCTTTGTCAAGGACTAGGGATCAAGGCAGTGGGTGTTGTCAACCTAGGGTAAACAGTCGCCCCTCAACATGGATGGTGTCCAGGGTGGCTGGCAGTGGGGGAGTCATGCTCTGCCAGCATGTCCATGGTTGGCCTCCCCAAAGCTGACATGGAGAAGAGAGGGTAGACTACTTTCTTCATCTTCTGTAGCAACCATTCAAGCTCTGGGATGACTTCCTAGAGGAAGTCCATTCAAGCTCATGAACTCTGGGATGACTTCCAGGAGGAGGGTGGCCCCTTGTTGCAGTGCTTGATCACTTCCTAGCAAGCACCATGTCATCCTGCAGCTGCCTGCCCTGGGTTCCTCAAGCACAGGCTCTTACTCCAGCCTTCTCCTTGGTGAAATGGCAGTGACAGTACCCATTCAGCTGGCTGTTTGGGGCCAGTGACAAGCCTGAGACTTGCATCAAGGAGACCAAAGGATGAACAGATACACACCACCTGGTACTTATATGTGTCTCTGCCAACCCTAAGCTCTCACCCAGCAAGGATGCAAAACCCACTTTTATGCCACAGTTCCCTTCCCCTAGCTAGCCCCAAGTACCTATACTTCAGAGTGGCCAGTGTCATTGTTTCCCCACTGAATGAATAAACAAATGAAAGACATGTGTCTGCCTCGCTTTCCTACTTGTCTTCTCTCTGAAGGTCCCTGGCTCCTGTTCTGATATTAGAGCCAGCCAAGGCAAAAGTGGTGTTAACAGGATTCCAGGGGATTTCCAAAACTTACCCCCATTCTGTAAAGAGAGGCAGATCCATCAGTTCCCATCGATGGGCTGACAAGCCCAAGGGTTGGCTGAGGAGATGAGTGGGAAAAGACCTCCCCCCCACACACACACATACACACACACACACCCCACTGGCTACTTCTGCCTTCTTCTGGCTTGTTGATTTCTGGTCCCACTTTCTACCTAATTCTCAGGAAGAGAATCTGACTCTCCCAGCCCCTCTCTCAGAATCTCTGGCCCTTTGCCCTGCCCAACCCCCAGATTTGGGGGGAGGACCCATAAAGCTTAGAAGTAATTCAAAATCACCTGGACAGCCAGAGTAGACACATGGGGTCTCCTGCCTAGACTGAGTGCCTGTACCCCATCCAATTGGCAGTATGATCCCTGCTCTGCTATATATCACTTTTTTATCTTACCCCAATATAGAGCCTTCTAACAGCAAAGACTTGGCTTCTCCCTCCTGCTGACACTGGGCATATGCCATAGGACTCAGTTTCCTTGATACAATGCCAGTACCATCCCTTTATAGGCAACACTCACCCCTTATTCCCAGGACCGTGTGTATAGCCATGCTTCTCCTGAGCTTCTTAGTCCTGGGAGGGCCAGGACCGGACTGAAGCCTGACTTGGCAGATGAGGAAACTCTGACCTCTCAAAATCCTGGCTACCTTGCTCCACGCAGAGAGTTGATGAGAACGGCACAGTAGCTTCACCTGGCCCCAGCTTCATTCACACTTGCCAAGGGAGGGGAGGGTGGATTGCTTATGCTATGCCCATGCAGCTCCATGGTGAAGTGGACCTGCACTGAGCTTCTGGCTTGCACAGGGCACTTCTTGAGAGCCTTGGGCCTGATGATTGGGTCATCCCTACTCCACAGAGGAGGGAAGAAGGTTTGTGAAATTGTACCAGGCGCTCCCTGAGGCCACACAGCAGCAATCTCTGCCACCTCCCATCTGAGCCAGGTTGCAAGTGACTCAGGGCTGGGAGCCAGAAGCTATGGGAGCCAAGGGTGGAGTGGGATCCTTGAGCAGGTATAAGGGATGGCCAGGGAGTAACCCTCATCCTTAACACGGAGAACATGAGGCCTCTCTTCTGGTTCCTTCTGGCCCTGGTCTTGATCATGGAGCTAGGTGAGTCAGGGCTGTGGCCGCTTTCCCTACTATTCTTACTTACCATCACTGTCCATACAGCCTGGGTCACCACTCACCCTTGTGGGTACCCCTTTCTTGTCTGCTCTCCTCATCCTGGGCACCAAGACCCTCTCTACCCACCAGCCTCTGTCCTCTGCCTTCATAGATCCCTAGATCCTCTTCTCTGGACCCTACAATACTCAGTGCACTGCACAGCTTACTTCTCAGTTTGAAAGCCACCCCTAGGCCTCTCCAATTCCATAGCAACAGCATTGCACACATACAAGCATGGCTACTGTGCCCTCTTGTGGCCTAGAGCCCCAGTCGGTATGTAGCCACTCTCCCCCGATGTCCTCCTCCTCCCTCCTTGCTTAGATTCTATCTGTTCTGCCTCCCTTGGGCGACTCTGTCCACTTGACTTTAGTCCCCTCCGACTTCTATACCTCAGTTTCATTTGCTTCCGTAATAGGGACTTTAATCCTAGTGCTTGCTGGTGGCCTCTCAGAGACACCCCAAAATATACTCACTATGCATGGCCTTGACATCATTTAGTAGAGACCAAGTTCCTATATACAACCCCAACCAACACCTGAGAAAAGGAACAGTTGCTCCTATTGTTCATCAGCAACCCATGCTCCAATCTCAGCCAGAGCCACCTCTCAGAGGCCTCACCTAGTAAAACCTGTTTCAATCCATGGGTGGGGATGCTCCAGGTCTTGGGGTCCACCTAAGGTGGGGTGGAAGGTCCATGTGTACATCTCTGGCTGGAATTCACCCTTCTTGTCCCAGGCCTCATGGGGACTCTCTGACCTGAGAAAACCCGAACTATTGACTCCCGCGTGCTCCCCAAAACCTTCAGGACAGACCAAATCCACTTTGATAGTCTTGAGATCAAAGTTGAGAGACCTGTGTCATTGTCAGGGCTGACGTTTCAAAGGGAGTACTTAGCCATGGGTCAGTCACCCTCTCTGTCTTAACCAAAGCCCTAATATCTCAGGAGTATCTGTAAGCCTGAGGCTACTCTATACTGGGATCTCCCAGTCCCTTCCTCCATGGAAATCATGCCTGCCCCTCAAGACTAAGGCCTCAAGCCTTGACAGTTACAAGTTGGAGGGAGCCAGGCTCCACGTGCCTCTCTCAGCATACCACATGTCCTTCATCTTTTCTGCGTGCCTGCATGGCACCCATGGGTAATGCCACCACCCTGGGGCTCAAAGAAGCCTGGGAAGGGTGAGCTGCATCCCAAGCTGACCTCAGAATGAGCAAATAGGACCAGAGGGAGTCAGCAGTACCTGGCAACATTACAGTGGTCCTGGACATGGTGGAGTGCTGTCCCAAGGCTCATTCCATCATCTCTCTCACCCTCTTATCCAAAACTCTCTCCAAGCAAGTGCTGACCAAGGGTCTGTCTCCATGACCTATCACTGAACCCAGAGCCAATTTCTTTTTGAGAGATAAACCTTTCTGGCCTCCTTGATGGAAACACACACACACACACACACACACACACACACACACACACACACACAAGAGGGTTGGTTATTTTTTGTCCTAATGACCCCGCTCTTGCCCCAGCTCCTAGAGAGCATTCATTTATTTTCTAAACATCTCCCATGACAAACAGGGTGCTGTGTGATGGATGCTTGTGGGTCACTGAGGGATGGGAAAGGATCCCCATTCCTATCTGGAACTCTAGTGATTAGGAGTGTGGAGACAACTTAATCATGAAAACAACAAGGCCAGTCCATGTGTCAAAGGAGGACTGCCCCAGAACTGGGAGGCTCCCTGGGAGGAGATGGCCTATGAGCTGAGGCTAGCTTGTGTTACATGGATGATGGAAAGATGAGCCTGGGCAAAGCTAGGAGGCTTGGAAAGGAAGAGGAATGGGAGGTGGTACCAGTGCTGTTCTCCCCAGCACCTTTGCCTGTTCCTTTTGGTGCCCCAATCACCTGGCCCTCAGCCAGCTGCTATCTAAACCCCTTCCCGTCTGGGGAACCCATGCTCAGTCTGTTTAGTGTCTTTAACATCCATGGGACAGCTACAAACTTGGGGGCTTTTGTTGCTACCTTTTGTGTCCCTGACAAGGTCTCAGCTTGCTTTGTAGAGACGGTAAACGGTCAAGGCAAGTGGTGGGGCCCTTGCTGTGGTGTTGACTTCCTGTCTGTCCCCTGCTTCATAGTGTATAGGATGAAGGACTGGCCTTTGAGACAGGCCAGAACTGACCAGCATACTTACATGTGAGGTCTGGTAGAGGTGTTGTTATAGAAGGAGCCCCAGGGGGTGACTACTCAGTGGCCCAGCTAGGATGGGACAAGGCCTAGGAACTGCTGCTCAGTGTCAGCTCTGGACTTGTACGGGGTCATTGTTCAGCAGCACGATCGCTGCTGGAAAGTACCCAGGGATGGGCATGCACTTAGGGGTTTTGCAATTTGGGAAAGGAAGCTTAAAGAAGCAGGAGAGAGATGCAAAGAGGCTGGGAAAAGGCAGAGAGACAGATGAGGCAATCCAGAGAAAGCATGGTGGACCACTTGCCTGATTGGCTGCCCCTGAACTGAATACAAGACTAGTGTGATGTAGTATTTGTCAGGAAAATTGCCAGCAGAACTCAGTGAGCTCCCATCTTCCTTCTGCCTAGCCTTGCCCCGGATTTTCTACCAATTGTGTAAGTCCCCCATCATCTCGGCCCACCCTTTATATCAAAGGGTATCTAAGGTCCCTGAAGGTAAAGGGGGCATGGCTAAAGTCTCAGGTCCCACCCCTCCCCTCCCCTGGTCTTTAGGAGCCTGAACCTGCACTCCCCCCCCAGGGGTTCTCACCTCTGCCCCATCCAGTTCTTGGTGTTCTGAGCAGAGGGACACAGGCCAGCTGGTTCCAATAAGATCACTTTTATCCCCCACAGTGGTAGGCTGAACACCAGAGTCTCACTTAGCTCTTCCTCCAAGGTCTAGAGGGGCTTTGCAGCATAGGTAACAGTTGCGAAGCTGGGCTGCAGAGCCTTGATGAAGCTGGCAGACAATGGAAGTGAGGTGCTGGATACAAAAGTGGGTGTCACCCTCTGCAGGAATTGCTCACCGGCTGCCCGTGTCTCTGTCTACCTATAGCTATAACACAGGGCCTGCAGTGCCACCTGTGCAAGGACTTTGGAGGCTGCTCCGGCCACTTCAGATGCCCAAGGGACTCTACCCACTGTGTCATCATTGCCACCCGTGAGTGTGGTGGGAGGGGTGGGCTGGACATGTTCTTCCTGCACACAGAGCTGGCTCAATAGGCAGGCAGAGCCAGAGCCAATGTGCTGGTCAACAGACCACAAACAGAGTAGAAAGGTGTCTGGCAACCTGTCTGGGGCAGGGACTCTCAGTGCCTGGGGGTGACCCTCAGCACAATGGCCGATGTGACAGAGGTTTGTGCAGCTCAAAGATTCATAGTCTCTCTCTTACCCCCCAGGGTCTCCCATCAGCTTCACAGACCTACCTCTGGTGACAAAGATGTGCTACAAAGGCTGTCCTGATGTCCCCAGCTTGGGCTTGGGTCCTCATGTATCTATTGTTTGCTGCCAGTCCAATCTCTGCAACAGAGACTGACCACACTTGTCATTACCAGCTGGCCCCACAGGACCATGTCCAGGCCTGGTCCTTGGAGATCATTCCAGTCTGGCCAGCCCAAAGGAAGTTCAGAGTGAAACCCTGTGTAAACCCACCTGCAACCCTAATCAATTGAGGGCTGCCCTCAGTGTCAACAAATCTTCCAATAAAAAGCAACTGGATCACATGGTGTGGGCTGTTCAATGGAAATAGTGTACCAGGTACTGGATTCAGGCAGTTTGTTGACCCTGCCCCATCTCTTGTCAGTCAAGGTCTCCTTGGTCCAGACTGTCTGCTGTAGCATCCACTGACCTTCTCTCTTTCACTAAGAGCCTGCCTATTTCCAGGTAGACACAGGGCCTGAAAGGCACGGGGGCTTCAGATAGATGATGCTGCTCTGAGCCAGCTGTGAGGAGGAGCTGAGTCGCTAGGCACTTGAGGAGCACCCATCTTGAGTCTGGAGCACCTGAGTATCATCCTGACCTAGGGCTAATATGCAGAAGAGTGACCCCCAACTTGGTACTGGGGGTCAAGGAGCACCCAAACAAGGGGCTGAGAGCTGGGTAGCACTGTAACTTGGGGGTGAGGGCACTTAAAGGTCAGCCTTGATAGGGGTTTAGAACACTTGAGGAGTGTTCACCCTGACTTGGGTTTGAAGGCTGGAAGAAAATCTGACCTAAAGTCAGTGAGTGCCTTTACTCTGAATGAGACTCCAGAAATCTCCTCAGACCCACAGTTGAGCAGGTGGAGAAGGAAGGCTCTACAGAGGAGTGGTGGTGTTCGCTAACCACAGCCCTTTTGGGACCATCCACCTCTGTTGTCAGTAGTTCTTGGGGAACACTGCTACCTTTTTGGCCTGTGTCTCTGACACCTTGTCCTGTTCTATCTTTCCTACCTTGGCCTTGCCTGGTTAGGCTTGGTCATGTCTCCCAGAAGGCATAACCTATCAAACCCCGTGTGACCCTGATTAATTGTATGATTAAACCAAGGATATGGTATGACCCAGAAGGGGTACCCCTTGGACTTACACAGAAGGAGAAACATGTCCACAGAAACTGGACCACAATCACTCAGAGCAAAGCTATTCACACACATCAGCCACCGGGTGGAAACCCACACTCCCATCACTGTGAATGAACACATACAATATGGCATCCCTTTGGCCACAAAATCCTAGTAGGAGTAAGGTACTGACCCACACTCCTGAAGAACTGACCCTTGAAAACACTACAGCATACTGCATTCTCTAGGACTCTGCATGAAGTGGCAGGGATTTAGGGCAAACTGGAAACAGATGCAAGAGGGAGGTGTACAAGACAAGAGGAGACTTCCATCACTTGTCCTTCTGCTACATCTGTTTCCACTCACCATCTCTCATCACCAAGATGCTTGTCCATTTCTTTGGTCACTCTAAATATCAGAGAGAGTCTCTAAGAGTGGAGTATTTATTGGAGGATGACAGAGCACTAGAATGGGAAGACAGGTCATTGATGGGAGATGTTATTCTGTACATATGTTTCTCATACTGATTAATGAATAAAGCACTGTTGGCCAATAGAAAAGCAAGATAGGCGGGGCTAGGAGACTAAGAGGAAGGAGGAAGTAGTAAGGAGGAGTCAACATGGAGAGACCAGAGAGGTAGAACGTCAGCCACTCTGGCCGGTAAGATGAGACCACGTGGAAATACCTAGATTAGTAGAAATGGGTTAATAATTAAGACAAATCTAGCTGATAAGGAATTAGTAACTGGCCAACAGCCTTATATATATAAAATACAGAGTCTCTGCATGTTATTGGTGGTTGGTGTGGTAGCAGGACCAGGTGACTGGCGGGAAAACATATTCACTACAGAGATTGAGGCTGAGAGAAAGGGAGTGGGAGAAATGTGCCCAAGCTGCCTGGATAGCCGTCTGTTGGTTCTGAAAACATGGGGAGGGCCTTGGCCACTGTGGTCAGTGGTGACTCCGCTGTCCAAGGCACCTTGTCTAAATTGCTGCAGATACAGAAGTCTGCATGTCTTTGTGCTGGGCGTACAAAGCACAGGATGCCAAGCAAGCAAGGAATCTCTGATGGGGCTCCTGAGAAAATCATTGTCCCAGACAGGACAACTTCCTGCCTGTGTCTAGTTTTATGGGGTCTGACAAGGAATTCTCATCCTGGGGTCATTAACTTTCATGCCAGCAAGCAACCCTGCAGTGGGCTTCAGCTGACCATTCTCCAATACAACTCAGATACCAACTATGTGTAGCCCTCATCAGATCTTACAGGTTGAGGCTCTGTTCCCAAGACTATGTTCATCTCACGTCCTTCACTCTCTGTCTTTCCAAACTGTGTTTTGGCATCTTTGGTCATGTCCTTGATTTTAAAAAAAATGGGTAAAAGTGTCACCTGAATTCTTGGGGTTCACTAAGGAACATCAGGCAAGGAGCCCAGATTCTCCCACGTTAAGTGACCTAGAGGCTGAGAATTCTGTCCCTTTGGGGTTTTATGGAGGTTTCATCATGTGGCCATGATTGGTTACATCATTGGCCACTGGTGATCAGTTCAACTTTCATTTCCTCTCCTGTCTCCAGAGGAGACTTGGGGTGGGGATAAAAGTCCTCACCCTCTAATTGTGCAGGCATCTCTCAAGTAATCAGCCCTATCCTGGAACTAATGATGAGGGGCATCCCTCCACTTGTCATTCATCAACTTATAAAATGATGACACTCTTATTGCTACAGGATTTCCAAGAGTTCTAAGGAGCTGCATGTCAAGAAACTTGGCTGAAAACCAAGAGTACCTTTCCCAATGCTGTAGGAATGGAGGGATGGTTCAAGAGCTAAGCGCATGGATCTCCTTTCTGAGCTAATGGAACCTATCAACCCAGATGTCTATGGCTATGTCAAAACTATTGAGCCCAGTAGCGGGATCTCCCCCAACCCTTTCTCTCCAGCATGTCACTATGTATCTCAGGCTGACCTTGAACCCATGACAATCATTTCTCAAGCACCCAAATGCAGAGATTACAGGTGGGCATCACAACACTCAGCAACTGATACACTTGGAAATGTGTGAGCTACCAGATATGTGAGGCATGGTCAATAAAGCCACTGAAAATTAAAAAGAGAAGATAGCCAGGCAGTGGTGGCACACACTTTTAATCCCAGAACTCGGGAGGAAGAGGCAGGTGAATCCCTGATCTACAGATTGAGTTCTAGGACAACCAAGGCTGTCTCAAAAAGAACAAAAACAAGTGAACAAACAAAGACAACACAAAAGAAAAAGATAAACAAGATGCAAAATATAAATTGAGAATCATAAATTACTACATAAGAATCTATAAAATAATACACTCAGAAGCTTCCTAGTACTTGGGAGACTGGGACTGAAGGTTCAGGGCAGCCTTTATTATGGGAAAGAGAGCTGTTGGCAAAATTGAAAGGCAGAAGACCAAGAAGGAAATATTTGTACCACATGCCAAGAAACACACCACCCTCCACGTGTGCCCACATAGCAGTGCCACAGGAAATGATCAGAAGACACATACAGGAAGTCTAAGAAAAGAAGAGTGCTGAGGTAGGAGCCTCATCACCCTTATTATCAAGGCTGTGACACAGGCAGAAGGTAAAGAGCACCCGATGAAAGATACAGGGGGTGAGGCATGTGGGAGGTAGCCTCCATGCTGCTCCTTGGAGGGAAAATTGGCAGACTTGGAAGTAGCCTGAAGTCTGCCAGATGCTGCTTCTGTAGACACCTGTGTTTGAAGGCTGGGAAGTAATGAGTTCACCAGACCCAAGACAAATGGGTGTTTTATTGGTGAGCATTTTACACAGATATTAGTAAAGAATAGCCACAGCCTTCCTTTTCCAGAAGATGCAATCTCTGCTGCCCTTCCTACAAGATTCATGACCAGAGAGAGAGAGAGAGAGAGAGAGAGAGAGAGAGAGAGAGAGGAGCCAGCCCCACACCCATATGCACCTGAAGCCACACCCAAAGGGATGTGGCCATTAACACAAATTCACTGGCAAGGCCAGATGCTACTACATGTGTCTCTTGTCTAATGCAGCTAGCTTCAGTGCATCTGTGTTCACTGTCATGGGTGGCCATGATGATGCATGGTGACTGATTTGCAAAATCAGGCCTCAAGGCAGACTTTCAGGGGAGGGATTGGCTAGCAGGTTGAAGATGTCTGAATGTGGGGTGATCTTTAATGGTTTCTTCTGAGGACTCCACACATAGGTTCCTTGGAAAGGGCTTTAGTTAAACCACAACTACTACCATGTTTACCTTCCTGGGTGCCTCCTGGAAAGGTTGCACTACAACAGTGAAGACTAAGGTGGTTTATGATTACAGGGACAGTGAGGGTGGCAGTTCAAGTTCCCCTGAAACCAGATTCTGCCCTTCTAGAAACATTCTCCTGACAACTGGTTAGTGGGTGAGAAGGTACAGACATGTCTACTGTCCCCTTTTAAGGATGAAACTGAATATCTAATACTCATGGGTCTTGAGGCTGGTGCACAGGGGTTCATGCATACCAGCATCCTTCTAGAAAGATCCTGGAGGGGCAGGGCACAGTGGCCTCTTGCCAGAGTGCCCTCCTGGGTCCTGTTTGTGAGACACTTCCTTTTCATTGTGGGAATTTTAAGAGCCACTCATCTGACCAGGCAGTGATGGCGCACACCTTTAATCCCAGCACTCAGGAGATGGAGTTCCAGGCCAGCCTAGTCTATAGCGTGAGTTCCAGGACAGCCAAGGCTACACAGAGAAACTCTGTCTTGAGAAACAAAACAACAAAAAGCCATTTTTCTGCTCTCCTGGGTGCTCCTTTCTGAGGGACAGGAGAGCCAGAGCCCTTTGGCCTTCCAAGGTCAGCAGATCCTGGCTGTACAGGGAGGGCCCATAGCTTGCTGGGGAGGAAGGTATGTAGATATTGTTCCCTCAATGGAACATTCTGGGTTAAGGCTGTGCATGGCCAGAATAACCTTGAGTGGCTGTGGGTGGAGTAAAGTATTACAAATTGTCCAGGCATGATCTGCTCTCGTGGTGAAGCCAGAGCACCAGTCCACAAAGCATAGGTGCTTATGGGGTTTATGGATGCTCCCTGGGAGATGATGTGAGAGGATGAAGGAAGAGTGACAACATTCAGTGCAGACAGGGAAGGCAGAGTCAGGGCTCTCCTGAACTTGAGAGAGCATCTGCCGAGACAGTCCTCCTCTCCATAGCTTGTCTGGGGCTCTGGATGGTAAACACTGCTCTCTTTCCCAAGCATCAAAGCCAGGTCTCTCCATTACCTTGAGAGGCAGAGGCGGGAATCTGCACAGAGTCTCTGCTCAAAGCTTCTTCCTACCCACCACACCAGCACATTTCTTTAGTGCTGCAACCAGAGGGAGGTAGTCCAGACAAAGTCAGTCTGGGTATGCCTTGGAAACCAGTGGCTGTGCAGTGTGAGAGGGACGGAAAGGTGGAATTTCTGTGGACTGAGTCACAGTTCTGGCATGACTTCTCAATGTCAGTAGCCCCAAAAGAGAACCTACAATGTCCTAGCATAGTGGCAGTGCTGTGAAGGTCCTCCACAGTCACCCTTTGAGCTCAAAGCCCAGACACTCGTAAGACCTGACAGCAGTCATACTGTGAACTTATCCTGATTGTATACTAACTTCTGATCCCAATCACCATGCCTTATTCCTGGTTGCATTCTGAGACCTGATCTTGTTCACACTCTGAGCCCCGACCATGGTCCCACACTGAGCCCTGATCTTGATCCTGGTCATACTGTGAGTTTTTACTCCAATCGTATTCTGAGCCCTGACCCTGGTCACAGACTCTGAGTCCTGATCCCTTTGTACTCTGAGTCTTGATCAGGTTACACTCTGAGCCTTGACCGTAGTCACGCATTAAGCTTTGATCCGAAGGTTACTGGAATCGAGAAGGGAAGGGTGTGGGCCTCCCAGACCCTGGCTGAGCTACATTCCTCCCTGCCCCATGATGGAAGTTTCCCAGTGTAGTTGGTGGAAACTCTATGGGCAGTGATGCCTAGGGGACAGGTATATTCCAGGGGGGTGAGACAGAGGTGGGGCCCCTGGGCCTGAGGACAGGAGGGAGCTGAGCTGATCTGGGTGTGGTGGAGGAACTTGGTTCAACCTAAGGACACATGGGCATAGAGTAGGCTTTGTAATCCAGTTAACTTCAGCATGTCTGTGCTCAATGCTGTGTGGTCATGGCCATGCATTGTGAATGATTTGCAAAATCAGACAGGTTTGGGATGCTGCCTGGCTTGCCAGGTGACCTTGTCTTAGTTAATTAGCTTCTCAGAACCTAGTTTCTTTATCTACACTAAAATTAATTAGTACTGTCCCTCCAGAACTGTCATGAGGAAAAATACAGTTGGTAGGCCAATTCTCTGACTCATGCTAGGCTTGGAAAGCTCAGTGGTTAGTCCAGTGCCTAGGCAAATGAGGATCTCCTATGCAGGGTGAAGCTAGGCCCCTGTGCAGCTGCTTAGCAGAAATCCCTGGGACCATAAAGGACTAAAATGGAGATCCACAAAGATCACTTCAATTGGAAGGGCAGGGCAGAAGCAAGAATGGACACCTCTTGCTGTGGGGTAGCAAGAGTAAAGCCAAGACAGGAGTGAGGTTTGGATGCCCACAAGTCCCCTGGAAGGCCCGGCAACAGTGTGGCTCGACCAATAGCAAAGAATCTGGCAGCTGTGCCTCCACCCCTACACTTCTCAACTGAGATAGGATCCTCTAGGGAGCAACCTATGGGGGAATCAGGGACCTAGTGCTGCCAGATTATGGGGATCCCTGTCACAGCCTCCTGTCTGGGGCAAGGATGCCACATAGACACATAGATACAGACACAGAGGGAGAGAGAGAGAGAAACTTCCTTTTCTCCAATCCAGTGTTTCTCAACCTTTCTAATGCTGTGACCCATTAATATAGTTGAGACTCCCAACCATAAAATTATTTTCATTGCTACCTCATACTGTTGTAATTTTGCTATTATCATGACGCATAATGTAAATATTTTTGGAACTAGAGTTTTGCCAAAGGGGTAGCTAGCCATAGGTTGAGAACTACTGCTCTAACTCCTGACTTTCAGTGAAGGGAGGTGGAGGGAGATATATGGGCCCAGGAAAGTCCTGCCTGAGATCAACCCATGGGCCATTTGAGATTGAGGTGTACAGACAAGCCTGTAGATGACCCTCCAGGAAACATGGAACAGTCTTTAAAGCCACCCTTGGCCCTCCCCATCGCACCCTTCCTTCAGAAACCTTCCTGTTGATCAGGCAAGTTCTGTCTTTGTTCCTTAGGCCTTTGAGCAAACTCTGGGCTGGTTGTTAGTGGCAATTCAGCACACCCCACCTTCTCGCTGACTACTTTGGAGGAACTGGGAGGGCCAAGATCACCTTGGAAAGATTCTGGCCCAGAGCAGCCAGGCCATTGCTCTGCTCTGCAGACAGCAGCTGGCCATAAGGTGAAGGGTCTTTAAGACAGCTGGAAGTAGGCAGGAGAACCCAATCCCCACGGTCCAATTCTGTGAGTCTGGAGACCCCTGACCTGTCCCAAAGGAAGGAATCTAGAAGATCCCTTTGGCTAGGAGTTTGCAGGGTGGTGTGAAAGGACCCCTAATGAAAAAGGAAAGCAGCCCCAGGACCGGGAAGGGATAGAGCTGGAAGAACAGTCTGAGGGGGGCTGGGTATGGTCCGGAAGGAGACGGAGGAGTGCCCAGGAGAATGGGGCGTTGGTGAGGAGACAGGGCCAGCCTTCCAGAAATCTGATTCCTTTCTAATCTGCCTTACCAACCGGTCAGACCACCATTGTAGGCATTCCAGCATCCCCACCTGGCAGGCCAGAGTGAGCATTGGAACTATGCAGGGGACCTGGATGGTGCTGTTGGCTCTGGTATTGGCCACCTGCGGGGAGCTTGGTGAGCATAGGGGAGTATGGGGGCAGCAGGGTTTGTGCTTCTTGGGACTGTCTTCAGAGAGTACCTCAGGGGGAGTTGCAGAGGGGAAGAAGGCAAAGCTGGGACCAGACAGGCAGGCAGAAGCCAGCAGCAAGGCCCTAGATGCCAGCTGAGAGTTACAGGTTCTTAGCATGTTCTCTAGGGAAGGTCTTTGAGCTGGGAGAATGGGGCGATCTGGGACACTGGTGCAGATTGCCTGGGGTGCTGTGTACAATGGAGATGTAGAGGGAGAAAGGAGATCCAGAAATGTCCAGAGATGGGGTGACCACTGGACTCAGGGTTTAAGAGAACACGTGCCCACATGATGCTGACACGCAAGTGATTAGGTGCTCCGTGGTGTGGACTTAAGCCAGGTGGCCCCATACATTTCTAGAGACTGAGTTGGCCAGAGGCAGAAGCCCTGCCAAGTGCCTGGAGAGGGGGAGGTGACTTTTATGTGAATCTAGATTGTTTAGACCAGTTGGAGACAGTCAATCATACTGAGGCTGCTGAGATTAGGGTTGGGATGCCAGGCTCTATTCTATACCTGCACCTCTCCCCTCAGGGAAGACACATTTGCCAAGATGGCACCTGTGAGGTCCTAGGTGTAGCTCCCACCCAGTGCTCCAAGGACCTGTTTGCCTGATCCCAGGACAGGCAGCACACTCCAGCAGGAGAGCAGTTGATGATGAGGGCACCTGCCTTAACAATGTCTGCTTGAAACTGGCCTGTGGCTCTGGCTCGTGTGGGGGTGGGTGGGTGGGGGGGGTGGGTGTGTGTATTTTGATGATCATTTTATGTCCTCATCCTGGCCCCAGACTGAGCCCATTCTTTCAGAGGCACAATCTGTAAGACCTACCTAGCTCAATGGTCATGGTATCATCCCTGAGCTTGGTCAGTGAGTAGCTGGCCCCTGGCTAATGTCATTGTCTCCTTATATCAAGCCTCCATGGCAGAGGTGGGCATTACCAGCAGGCGGTTTACTGTCCTCTTGTCACCTCTTTCCCAGCTATGGCCTTGCAGTGCTATACCTGTCCCGATCCTGTGAGTGTGTCCAACTGTGTCACCATCACCACCTGCCACATCAATGACACCATGTGCAAGACCACACTCTATTCCCGGGAGACTGGTCAGTAAGCTCTGGGTGGGACAGAACTGGGGTCCAGTGTCACAGCCCCTCCAGACCAGTGATGTTGACCCACTGGGCTTCCAAACAATCTTTATCACCATTCCACCATTTCCCAGCCAGCAGGCCTCCCTCTTTTCCCTTCTGCCCTCATGATGGGAGACACTTGCTGTTTGTTGGGAGCCAATAGGCAGGGTTGGCTGTCTTACAGCTTAGGTTTTACATTCTGTATTACAGACCAGTGCAAGATGCCATAGGTGTCCTTTGTATGTCACAAACACTCAGTGGTCCTGGTGAAAAAGGAATCTAGGCCAGTGGGGTGGGTGAACCTGGAGTGGGCAGTCCCTGGGCTTGGGGCGTGAAGGTAGTAAAGGACTGACCTTTCTGGTTGACACTTTCTGCATCCTACAGTGTTCCCCTTCTTGGGGGACTCCACGGTGACCAAGTCCTGTGCCAGCAAGTGTGAGCCCTCAGACGTGGATGGCATTGGGCTAACCCGGCCAGTGTCCTGCTGCAATTCTGATCTATGCAACGTGGATGGAGCACCCACCCTGGGCAGCCCTTGGGTCCTGGTCCTTGCCCCAGCACTTACCTTTATCTTGGAATGCCTGCTGTAAATCCATGGCCATCTCACTCTGCCCTATTATCCCTGACAGCCCAGTTCCCTGATGCCCTGAAGAAGTACAAAGGCCACTTGCATCAACCTCTTGAGTCTCCTTTCTGGGTACTGGCCTGCCTTGTAGACATGGAGAGGGGCCTCCTTGTTACATCTCTGACTCCATCTCTACCCCTGTTATTTTCTCTTGTCTCCTGAAGTTTAAAATCGTAAGCAAGGACAGTCACCAGGCCTGGGACACCCATGCAGACCAGGTGACTGCTGCCTTCTAGGCCTTAGGGCCTGTGGGGAGCTTGATAAGTGGGCAGAGGCTGGGCTGGAGGAGAAGCTCACCAGCAAGACCCCTCCTCCTTGATGAAACCTGTCCCTCTCCTCCCTGACCTGCAGATGTATTTGTTGCCCCTCACTCAGCTGGTAGCATCTTCAGTTAGGCTGAGATGAGTGTCTCGCTTCCATCATTGCCCCAGTCTTTGACCCTGGATCCAGGGATCTTCCTCTTGGTCATAACCTCCAAAGGTAGCTCTGGTCCCAGGCTAGGGTCCCATGACCAGTGCCATTGAGGACACCCCAAACCTGGAGGCTCCCTGTCCTTGGGACCTGGGGGCCTACATCCTTGCCTCATGTGGTGCTCTTCAGTCCTGAGCCAGATTCCAAGGCCAGGACTCCCATAGTCTAGTGAGGTCCACCACAAATCTTGGGGTACAATCAATCCCAAGCATTTATGGCTCTCTGTCTGGATGCTTCTGAAGGAAGAATGAGTAGACTTCTAGAATATGAATAATGAAAATCTACAATTCTTGTGTTATCTTGGATGCCCACATTTGGGTATGTAATTCTGAGTTCTGACTTTGTCAACAGGGCGGAGGCATTGTCCGGTTATCACTTCATTCTTGCTCACCTGACTTTTCTTGTATAATATGAGCCTTTACAAATGGACAGCCACTCCACAGGCCAACACAGAGGCTGAGGACAAGCCCCACCTGTGATGAGAGATCTGGGCTGTCTATGACCAGAAAACAGAGTTTGGTTTATGACTATAGAGCAAGGCTCATTCTATGACCAGAGATTAAGTCCCAGTTTATACCCAGGGATCAGGAAGCTGCCTAAAACTGGGGTCAATTTTGTCTGTGACCAGGATCAGGATCCAGTGTGTCATCCTGGAAGGGGTTTAGTTTGCAGCTTTTGCCCTGGTGCAGCTTATGAGATTCTTTGACCTCAGTCTCATTGGCTGTGAGCCTCTCTTCCAGAGTCTAGTCCCTCTTTGGACTCACTAAAACTGAATCTGTCAGTCAGTCCCCTCTCTACATCACTGGTCAAAAATGAGGATGGGGGCCCCATCCTCACCAAGGGCCTGACCAATCCAGAAAGTTTATCAGCCAGTAAGAAGAAGATAGGGCAGAGTTTGGACTGATGACCTGAGGGCCTCTGACTTCAGCTGGATGAAGATTCAGCTCCAAGCAAAGAAGGAAAAGCAATTCAGGTGTCCAGTGGTCTGCTCCAACACAGGGTTGGTTGATATGGCAAGTTCCAACCCTTTCCTGGGGCCTAACAGCTCCAGAACACACACCCCAACACCATCCCTCTGGCCTAGAAATTAGAAGTAAACAACAACCTCTCTGCATTCCCAGCTTTGCTCTTGCCCTGAACAGAGAACAAAATTAAAGTTCCTGAGCAATATGACCAGAGACAGATTTCTTTCTGGAAGCAGAGCATGGTCCTAAAAGGAGGTGAGTTCTTCATTCCTGGTATTTCCAGGCCTGTAACAACTGCATTCTGCAAAGGGTTACAAGAAAAGCCATTTGTACCTTGGGGAGAGGGCAGTCTGAGGTCTATTTTGGGCTATGGATAGAACTATCCTAGATCTCTTTGGAAGAAATAACAAATCCCTGACTTCAACTGCTCACAAACCCCACCACTCATCCATCCACCCTTTTATCCCTCTACTTACCATCCCATCCATCCATCCATCCTCCCATCAATTCTACTAGTCATTGATTTCCATCTATTTTATATCTTCTCTTTCACTCATCATCCCATCTATCTATCCTTTATTCCATCCATTCATCCATCATCTTGTCTACCCACCTAGCCATACATTTAATCACAACAAATCTTTCCATCCAGCTCTTCTATCATCTACCCATCATCATCTCATCCATTCACCCATCCTTTCACCTGTCCATCGTTTTTTGAGACAGGGTTTCATGCAGACCAGTATGGTTTCAAACTCACTTTGTGACTGAAGATGCTTTGAACTCTTGACTCTCTTGCCTCCACTTTCCGAGTACCACTAATCCTGGTGGCTACCCATCCTTTAATCTATTCATCTATTTGCCCATCCCATCCATTTTACCTATCATATGTCCACATCTACCCACCCATTTACCTATCCATCTTCTATCTTTTCAACCATCCATCTATTTACTACTCACTCACATTCCCTCTACCTATCATTTTCTTCATCTCTTACTCATCTATCTATCCTCTCATGCCACCTATCTATTCTATTATCCATCTATCCATTTCCATCCCTCCTTCCCTCCTCCAAGACATGCTCTCAACAGTCAGCATGGCCAGATCTAGGTTGGAAGTGGGAAGGGACTTAAAGCAATGGAAAAATGTTCCTCCATGTGCAATGCTGACACTCTAGCAGAAGGCAAGAAGGGCAAACATCGAATACCAAGGGGTGGAGAATTCTGTCCTGAAGGCAATAGAAATCCAGGAGAAGTTTCTGAGAAGAGTAGCAAGTGGTGTGATTTGCATTTTAGCCAGTGCCTTTCAGTGGAAGGGAGAGGATACAGATAAGGAGGAGGAGACAGACTCCAAGAAACAGACAGGATGATCTGGCAGACGGCTAGGGCTGGACAATGGCCAGCTGGATTAGAGGGAACAGGAAGTGGCCATGGTTCCAACTTGCATAAAAGCTGGGGATTGCATCAGGCGCCTGTACAGACCTGAAGAGAAACCTAGGGGTCCCTGTCAGGGCGGGTGCAAGAGAGGCAATTTGGGAGAATCTTGTCAGAGCCTCTGTTGTTTTCTGCAGGCAGTCTTGGTTGGCCGGGGCAGGTTTTACACATATTCCGCATTTCACCATCCCAGCAACCCCAAGGGCTAGGACTGTCATCATTCCAATTTAAAGATTAGACTGGCTCAGAGAGGAGAAATGACTGGCCCAGGGCCACATCACGGCATATGCAGCACTCAGGTTCATGGAGAAGCTCTGTCCCAGGCTCAGAAGGATGACCCTCCAAGTTACACACTATCCTGTGCTGGGTTCAAACCCGATCTCCAGGTTCTACACCTGGGGCCAGTGGTGAAGGTGTGAACTCACATAAAGAAGCTGCCAAACAAGGGCATAAATTCAACCCTGCCCAGCAGTGTCCCCAGACACAATGCTGCCTTCGCAACCCTAGCAACGGGGGCTAGAGGAGTGGCATGATCCCCCACAAGAATGCTGTGTGCCCTCTCCTGGCTGCTGCTCTGCCTAGCTCCTCCCCTGCCATCACTAACCTGTGAGGTCACCCCTCCTTTCCAAGGCCAGGACAAGCAGGCCCTTCAGGCAGCCTTGGGTCAGCCTCATGTCTGTATCTCCTGTTCTCAGTACACAATCCTGTATTGTTCATCAGCACTCTATCCCTAGCCTTGCGGTCCAAGTTCACCTGCACTGTGGTACAAAGGGCCTTACAGAGCCATAAAGACCCACTTCTGCTGAGCAAGGTACAGTGGATGCTCATCTGCCCCGTTTACAGATGAAAGAAGGGAGACCAGAGTGGATGCCTGGTGAGCAGGCGTAGGTCACCCAGCAGGGCATATCTAGACTCAGTGTCCCAGGCTTCAGAATCAGACATTCTCTGGCTCATCTCCCAACCTCTGGGTGTGGTCTGTAGACAGAGGCCCAGAGATGAGTGGCCCCACTATTTAACTTGCAGGAACTGCAGTCCCTCCTGCTACCCACACCTTCTCTTTACTTTCATGCAAACCTTGTACAATGGCCTCACCCTACAGCGCCAGGTCACTTCTACCCTAGCAACCTATAAATGCGAAACCAAGGTCTGGAAACACAAAGGGGCCATCCCAAGGCCACACATAGAAAAGCTGAAAGGCCATGAGAAAAACCCATGCCTCCTAGGTGCCTGGCCCAAATCTCCTTCTTGATTCCCATTCTGTCACAAGGTCAGGCTATAACTCTTCTGTGACAGTCTGAAAAAGGTGGCCCACTTATTGGCTCCAGACAAGAGACACACATGTAGGCTGCCAACCCACCTATGCACTCACCCATCTATCATCACTTATTTTTAGCTAAGTATTATCCATCTATCCATCCACACAATTAATCATCCATTCATTGTGCATCCATCCATACTTGTCCATCCATCACCTATCCTCCACCCATCCACCCAACATCCATCCATCCACCCACGCATCCACCCATTCACCCACCCATCCACCCATCCATCTATCCATCCATCTATCCACCCACCCATCCATCCACCCACCCATCCATCTACCCACCCATCCATCTATCCACCCATCCATCCACCCAACATCCAACTATCCATCACCCATCCTCCACCTACCCACCCACCCATCCATCCATCCACCCACCCATCCACCCATTCACCCACCCATTCACCCATCCATCTATCCATCCATCCACCCACCCATCCATCTATCCACCCATCCATCCCACCCACCCATCCACCCACCCACCCATCCATCCATCCATCCACCCACCCATCCACCCATTCACCCACCCATTCACCCATCCATCTATCCATCCATCCATCCACCCACCCATCCATCTACCCACCCATCCATCTATCCACCCATCCACCCACCCACCCATCTATCCACCCACCCATCTCCCACCCATCCATCCACCCATCCATCCACCACCACCCATCCACCCACCTATCCACCCATCCATCCACCCACCTATCCATCCATCCATCCATCCATCCACCCATCCACCCACCCACCCATCCATCCACCCACTCATCCACCCATCCATCCATCCATCCATCCATCCATCCATCCACCCCATCTTTTTGCCATTTTTCCCCTCCTTCATCTGCCTACCCCCTATCCATCCACATGGCCACATATTAGAACCTTGGAGAACAGAGGAAAAAATAGAGACCCACATGGGGAGGGCTATGGAGGATGAGGGCCTAGATGGTCCTTATGGCACAGGAAAACAGCCAGTGTGTCCGTGATATAAAATGCCCGGCACAGCAAAAGGCATAGGAACTCCCGAGAGATTGTGAGTTCAGGAGGCCTGGGGGTAGGTGGCGTTTATTGCCAGGACTAAATCTCAAGTTAGATCGAAAACCCATTCACTAATGGTCATGGGTCTGGTTGTTGTGGTCGGTCTAATATCCCATGTCCATCTCTACCTTCACAGTACCTACACCTCACCAGCTACTCCCCCTTTCTACACTGGCTCAGCCTCTACTTGTGGGTACACAGATCAGTCTTGGGCTCTGGCTAGGCAGGTGGGGATACAGTTCCTGTGAAGTTCCCTATATCAGGCAGATCTAAGGCAGCCTTGCACAGGAGTGGGGCTATCTGACATAGTTGAGGCAAGAGGCTCATTAGAGGGCCAGTTGAGCCAAGCTCTAAAAGCCTTCCTCATTTGGACTTGTCCCAGAATAAGAGGGCAGGGTGTCTAGCACTGGAGGTGTGCCAGCAGAAGTAGGAACAGGGCTCCCAGACAGGGGCTCCCAAGAAGTCCATAGAGGAGCCCCACCCCAGGATGGGAATTGATGATGGTTCCCATCCACCACCCACATCCCCAGCCCTGTGCCACCCTACTGAGTCACCCTGGTCCTGACAACACCCAGGAGCCGAAGCCGGAGGCTGAGTATAAATCCTCAAACATGAAACCAGCTGGGCTCCCAGCTCCTGAGGACTGAAGAATGGCCTTTCACTGGACCATTTGGCTGCTGCTCTTGGCAGCCTGGAACATAGGCTCTGGTGAGTGGCTGGGAGTAAGACTAACATGGGGAGTCTGCCATGGGCTTCAGTTTTCCCCATGTTTTTTAGCCTCCTTTGGACCCTTGGTGAGCCTTCTGGGTTTTAGAACTCAACTTTGTCCTGGGACAGGAGTCATGGCCATGGCCTGCTTTCCAGGGAGGGAGACAGACTTGGATGGTGGATGTGGTGTTCGAGTCTGTCAGCCAGCCATCTGGGTCTTGAAGAATCTCAGGAGGTCACTTTCACTCACATCTACCTGGTTCCAATATGGGTCCCTGGAGCTAGGTGCTGAGACTGTGCGTGCTCCCAACACTTGATAGGTGAAGCCTTCAGGTGCTATACCTGTGAGCAGCCCACAGCCATTAGCGCCTGCAAGAATATTGCTCAGTGCAAGCTGGAAGACACAGCCTGTAAGACCGTACTGGAGACAGTGGAAGCAGGTAAGGCTGGGCTCAGGCAAGGGTTGTGGGTCCACCTGGGGTCAGGTTTACCTCCCCCGCCCACGCTTCTTTTCATCCACCATTGTTCTGTTTAGCCTAGGAAGCAGAGAGGCAGGAGTGATGTATGCTTGAGTGCGAATGCATGCCTGTAGGGGGATAGCCATTAAGCACCTGCACTGAGATAGTAGTGTGTAGATAAGGGAGCAGGAATGGCTGTCAGTGTTTGCTACTGTCACTCGGGCTAGAGCCCCCACTCATGAACTGGGAGTGCATATGCTCTGCAGATGTGCCACAGATGAGGGTTGGGCAGAACTGGGGTGTGGGTTGCAGGAGGGGTTTGAGAAGGTAGGATGATATGGAAAGGGTCTGCAGAGAGATAGGAGCCGTAGTGGCTTCGGGCTCTGACATCTGCCCATCCTGCAGAGTTCCCCTTCAACCACAGTCCTATGGTGACCCGCTCCTGCTCCAGTTCCTGCCTGGCCACTGACCCTGACAGCATTGGGGTTGCCCACCCTGTCTACTGTTGCTTCCGTGACCTCTGCAACACAGGAGATCCAGGCTTGGTGACAGGACTCTAGACACACAGGGTGCCTCATCCCTCTTATATCTACTCTCCAGGAAGGGCCTGGTGCCTCCTGCAGTCATCTCTGCCTGCATGGCTCTGTGAGCAGAGCTCGCTGGGCCTCAGGTCACTCATGCTGTCCCCCCCTCACAAATTATGGAAAATAAAATAAGCCAATGATGAAGGGGCTCTGTCCTTGCTGGGCACGAGGAATGCAAAGAGATTGCGTGCAGGGAAGACAATCTGTGTTCTGGCATGTTCCAGGACCCTGACCCTCATTCATATCTCAGATGAAGAGATATAAACCTAGAGGGAGAAAGGCCTCCTGGACCACCCTTTCTACAAACTAGTCCATCTCAGTCCAGAAAACCCTCCCCTAATAATATCCCCCCCTGCACCCTAAACATCACCCTGTCTCAAAAAGAAAGCTTGAAGTTGGGATTTCATTGCTTCCAGGAATTTGTGGTCTGTCCAAATCTGCCAGGAATACAACAGGGGGTCAGATGCTCAGCAACACCTCTACACTAATCTTCTTGGGATGTCCATCTCCAAAAATCTCTCTCTCTCTCTCTCTCTCTCTCTCTCTCTCTCTCTCTCTCTCTCACACACACACACACACACACACACACACACACACACACACGCCGCCGCCACCGCCACTTCTTAGAATAGCTTGCCCATTCCTTGAGACAGCTGCAGAATCACATGTAGACAATGTTTACTCCTGACCCAATGTCATGTTAGGTGCAGAGCACTCCCAGGGGCAGTGGCCAGGTCTGCTCCTGAGGATACAGGGACAGTGACTCCCTAGCCAGGAGCTCATGCTCCTAAGGATCTAAGAGCCCTTGTCTTGTGGCTGCTGTTTTCCCTTACCAGTATAGCCTCTGGCTGCCACTCTGCCATCTGTGAGGCATGTGGCAGCCATGAGGCCTGAATGACCCCAGGCATTAATGCTTCGTCACTGAGCACTTCCTGAATTCTCCAGCTAAGGGGGCCATGGCCCTGGAGTCCCATTGGCAAGTAGGACTGCTGGGCTGGGCCCTGTGAAGAAGGTAGCAGACTGTCCAACAGTCTGCAAGCACAGAGGAGAGTAACTAGGACAATAGCAGGGTCCCTCAGGACCCCTGAGAGGTGTATGGAGCACCTTTCCCCCTAACATTCTATGCTGCCAATCTGGCCCCCTAAGCCACCAACTAAACACCATTTCTTTTCTTTTTCTTTTCTTGCTTTTTTTTTTTTTTTTTTTTTTTTTTTTAGACAGTTTCTCTGTATAACAGCTCTGGGAGTCTTGGAACTAGCTCTGTAGCTGAGGCTGGCCTGGAATTCAAAGAAGCCCCTCATCACCACCATTTCTAGGGCCAACTCCATACCTGCAGTACCCACAGTGGAGCAATCCTCCCCGCCCCTCCCCACCCTTCCCCTCCACCCCACCTCCCCCCCCCACCCCCCACACACACCAAAATGCAGTTTAACTTCAGAGAGCCTCACTGAGTTTTAGATTTGCAGGCCAGAGGCCAGGGCTTATCAGTTCACTGTGGAGACTGGGCAGATGCCACCCCCTAGTGGAACAGTGCAGGTACTGCCTCAACCCTCTTCAGAGACATGGAGGTGGGAACTATCAGTCTAATCTTAGTCCTGGGTCCACAGGGAGGCAGGAACACCATAGCTTAGCCCCTGAGGGGGCAGCTCACTGAGCCGCAAGCTCAGCTCAGCTACCTGGTCCCCAGTGACAACAGAGAACGGCAACAACCCTTGCTTCACGGTTTACCTTGGAGCTACCCACCTTGTACACATCTGGATGGATGACTACACATCTAGGTCATTAAGCAGGGAGCACCGAGGTCAGGCAATGTGCCCCTCCAGCCCTGCAGGCAGACACAGAAGCCCCACCCTGCTCCTACTGTTTACTGTCTGGAGTCCCAGTGGAAGTCTGCCAGCACTACGACCCAGCCTTACATCCTCCCAAGGACCCTCACAGCTAGATTGTCCTTGACCCTTTCCTCTCTGCCCATCTCCTGAAAGGAGGCTTCTCCCAAAGCCCCTGAAATTAAGACAATGAATAGCCACCCATGTGCCTACAGGTTCAGGGCCAGAGGTGGCAAAGGGACAGGTCTTCCAAGCTGTGTGCTACTAGTACAACCTCTCCACCCCTCCCCCATCGCTGAGTAATTATTTAAAATTAACCCACTCCTTTTCAGACCCTCAGGCCTCTGGACTATGTTGGGTAAAGCACAGACCTAATCCCTTGCTCTAAGTCCTGAGGATCCTACTCACCCTGCCCACAGAGGGCACGAAGAGCCCACTGCTGTCTACACACTACTTTCCTGCTGACTTCTTGGGACTCTAAGGAAGGAAAAGAAAAGCTTGTCCGGGTATATGTGACTAGGGCTGCAAAGTTCAAAGGTTGGGGGTAGGAGATCAAGGTAGGAAGGCCAGCTGGGGCTCTAGCCTGCTCATTCTTGGCCTCAATCCCATGATTCATCAGGCTTAGCTGTGCGTTCAGAGCCACCCTACGCCGTCCATGTTCCTCCAGAAGATGCTTCGAGGAGAGGATAGGTCTGTGCCGAGGAGGCAAGGCTGTAGAAATGAGAGCCTTCCAAGCACACGTGCCTTTTAAACTCTTTAATCTTGTGCTTTCTTTAAATAAAACAGATCGCAGCTTCCCTTTGATAGCACTAAGGCAAGCATAGTAGCATGGGGGTAGGGGATGCAAGTGAGGGTCAGGGCATCACTGAAGCTCTTGGCTCTGGCTCCAGGTATGGTTCCCAGAGAGGTAGCAAGGAGGCAGTGCCTAGCTTCAAGCAGCTGTCCCCTCCCCTGAGCTGACAGGGCAGGTGCTCGGCATAGTCATGGGACCCCCTACACCAGGACTCCTGGCCTTGGTGACCTGGCTAGACAGGCTACATCCTCTTAAGAGTGGTGAACATCATCAGAATCTTGGCCAGGGACCAGATTCCACATGCCCTTTGTGTTCTAAGGGGCCCCTGGGCTGGTCCTGGCCTATCTTCTTTGCTATAAGGTGACCCTCCAGAGGGCCGGCTGTCCCTGAGTAAGATGCAGGCCCCAGCCACACCCAGGACTACTCTGGCCTGCCTGGACACAAGCAGCCTTGACTTTGGGCTCTGTGCTGGCCCTTCTGCTCCAGGATCCTGCTCATCAGGACACACTAGAACAGCCATGCTATAGGGATCCAGAGGCAAAGCTGGGCCAGGACAACAGTGTTCACCCCAACAGCTGCCCAAGATGAGGTAAGCACAGAGGAGTGTCAAGCGGGTAAGAGGTGCCGGGCTTGTCCAAGACCACACCAGCTAGGAATGCAGCCCAGGTGGCCCATTCTGTAGAACGGACTGGCTGATAGGCAGTGCAGGGAGGCGCAGATGTGGTGGTCACTGGTCCTTTCTGGTGTCACTGAGCCCACTCTCAGCACGGAGCAGCTGGCTGCTGGTCTCATTGTAGGCGATCCAGTGCTTCAAATCTTCCGGCAGCTCAGGGGGTTCCACCTGCAAGGGGACAGGAAGCTAAGGCTCCAGAGAGCCAACGGCTGCTGTGTGTTAAGAGAGGCATAACAGAGGGCAACCAGCCAGGCCCTCTCCTGAGTCTGGACCTCTGCTTACATTATGTTCTAGCCTGTGACCTTGCAGGAACCATGCCCATTGTGACACCAGCCCAGGACCTCCCCAAATCCCTCTAACCCACTTTCCCCTTCCTAGCTCTTTCTATCTCATCTGTTTTGGCTAGGCCTCATCAGCAGGGCCATGCTTGAAGCTGTCTCCAGAACCAAGCAAAACCTGTGAAGTTGGCTGCCTGACGAGCTCCCAGCTGCCTGGGGCATGGGGAGGCACTCCTCTACAAGAGCCAGACAAGGCTGGGTTCTGGAAGTGCCAGAGGGTTCTGAGGACTGAGGGGTGAGGGTAGAGGCTGAGCAGAGGTTCTTAACTCTCTCATGGCAAGGGCCACACAGCAGGTGGGAACTGCTAACCCTGAGCCTTGGTCCTTTCTGGGTGCAATCTGCCATCAATTTATAGTTGGTGCTACTTCTTCCTAGCACATGGCCCTAGACCTAGCCCCTAGGATTCCAGGACCCAACCCAACCCAAGACACAGTCCAGTAACCAGGGAAACTCCCAGCCAACCCCAGGCCTCCAGCTGAGCTAGGGCGCCTGCATGCACGGGTTCCACCTCCTCCACATTGTCATCGGTTGCTGTGACAGCACCTCACATGCACTGTACCAATCAGTACCAACCAGCCCTTAGGAGTTCATGACTCAACAAACACAGAAAGCCAGGAAGCCTTGTCTACCACCAACCACAGTGCAGACTGGTGAAGGACCAGCATCTCTGAGTTTGTGTTCCCCTCCAGACATAGTGCCTAAGCACTGATGTGAGGTCATTTCTATGCTCTAGAGGAGGCACCTGTCTAAGGCGGAGAGGGCACTATAGGGTGGGGCCTGCCCTGGCACCTTTCAGGAGCCTGCCCAGGCAACCATCACTACCCTGGCTGTCTCCAGGGTCACAGTTGCCACATTGAAGGAGCTGGCTCAGCCACCAAGCTGGAGGAGTGGGCCCTGGGGAAGAACCTTGGGTCCCAGAAGGTATCCGGCTCTCCTCCCTCTAAGGTTGGAAAGACACAAGGCTTGTGGTCTTTTGGGGTCAACCCCCAGGCTTCTCAACTGCAAGATGTGCTAAAAAGGATCTCAGGTCCACTGGAATTCCCAGCAACTGCTTCTAATTGACCATAACTGTTATCCCATGCTCAGAAAGAGGCACCTGTCAACGACCAGAGAGGGTGATTCAGCACTCTAGACCACACAGAATTAGGAGTTGGACTCCAAGTAAAGAAACACGGTCTGAGCATCTCATATAGGAGGAGAAACCCCGAGGTGGGGGAGGGGCAGGTTCAAAAATGGCTAAGCCTGACTGTGAAGTCTTAATTCATAGATGGTGGGGACCCCAAGAGGGGCATCAGCATGGGCCCAGCGGAAAAGTGCAAAAGTGTTCTGATACAAGACCAGTCCCAGAACTTCAAATAGGTCTTCCTCGTGGGAAGGGGGCTGGGAGTTGCACAGGGCAGGGCCATCGGGGTGGGGCTGCTCACCCTGCGCTTGCACAAGTGCTGGACTACGCGATCCGGCGAGTTGCCCAGCACGTGCTGCCGGAAGCGCAGCAAGGCGCACAAGAAGCCGTCGCGAAGGCTGACAAAGCGCGCCTCCAGGTAGAAGGCGCGGTCGTCCCAGCCTAGCAGGCGGGTGCGCACCTCGAACGGCTCAAACAGGCGCAGCGAGCGGCGATAGCGCGCGCACGAGGCGGCCAGCACCGTGTGAGCGCCCAGGTCGCGCAGCGCCCCCAGCACACCGCAGCGGGTCAGGTGCGCGGCGCGCGCCACGTCGGCCTCGCGCAGGTAGCGCGCGTTGTTCATGTGCAGCAGCAGGTCCAGATCCGAAGGCAGCACCCGGCCCACGTACCGCTGCTCAGCCAGCAAGTCGCGGACGCGCGGCTGCAGCAGGCGTGCGCGCAGAACCACACACGGCACGCGCACCAGGTACCAACCATCCAGCAGCGCGAAGAAGGCGAGCGCCAGGGCTAAGGAAGCCACTAGCAGCCCCAGCATCTTGGCAGCGGGCGCCCGGTGCCCAGGAGCCCGGTGCAGGTGCCTGCTGCGGGCCTGCTCAGGAGCCTAGGAGCTCCGGGAAACGCTCGGAGCACACCACCTCTTCCAGCAGTCTGGGGGGGGGCGCCGGAGGCAGCAGCGTTGCCGGCTGGAGTAGCGCACACGCCTGATCATGTCCCACCCCCCGCGCGCGCGCCCTCGGTGGTGTGTTCCTCTCCTCCGCCAGAGCCGCTTTCGCTTTTCCCGGGGCGGGGCGCGGCGGGAACGCGCGGAGCAGTACAGCGCCACCTGGCCGCTGCGCTGGGCATTGCGGGGGCAGGACCGACAGGGAAGCCTGCTCTCTCCTGCAATCCCGTAGCTCAGATGAGCATAACCAAAGATTTCCAAATCTTCCCCGGAGCAGCTGAGGAACTTTGAAAGAAAACGGAGAATGCTTCGCTATAGATGCTGCTTCTGCGAGGCTGCCCGTGACCCACAAGCCTTCCGCAAAGCCTCTGGGGCGTTGGATGGGATTTAGAGTGCCTTTCAGTCCCAGTCTGCAGTTACATTACTTGTCCCCCAGTACTCACCCTCTGTCCGCCAAAAACTTGATCACTCTAAGCGCACCCCATTAATTATTTTACCTTTTGCTTCTTTTAATGCAAATAACATCCAAGATAGAGGAGAAGTGGGGTGTAGAGAGGAGTAGGATGAATGCAAATGACTTATCTACTAAGCTAAAGGAGCCGGCCATGGTTTGGAATGCCAGTCCCTTTCCTTCAGGATAAGGGAAGGTTTTGAGGCCGGGCTGGCTGTCCTGGATAGCCCCCTGGACTTTGATAATCCTGTGTGCAAATGACTACACGGAGCCCAAGGATGGGTGGGCTGATGACGCTCCAGATGACCAGGGCAGCATTACTCCAACTGTCCCATACTGGACTGGGTGGGTTTGCTGAAGTCTCTGTCCAGGGCAAAGTTCTTTTCTTTTTCGGTTTTGCTTCTGAGGACAGTGGATGTCCTGGGGTCTTCTTGGACATTCCAAGAGGTAAGGAACTTTGCCAATCAGGGTAGCTCCAAATGACCCGGAAGAACCTTTCCCACACATTGCTTCTACATGAAACACCTACCTGTCCTGGTCTGCACTGTGGCTGGGTAGGGGCAGCCTCTGAGGAGGAAGAGAGTTAGGAATGCTCTTGGTGGCGTTGTTCAGAGAATGCCTCCAGGAAAGAGACCCACCACAGGTAACCTGTAACCAGGCCTTTGAGGCAGGGAAAGATCTGAATGACCACCCATCCTCTGGGCCTCCTCTGCTCCTATCACCTTGCTATACTTTGAGCCTCTCTGCTGGCTGTTCTCCACACACTGTTCACCCGGCTACCATTTTTCTTTTCACCTCCCCTAGCCTAGACCACATTGCCAGGGTCCCTTAGAAGGGATCTGACCACACCTTGCTGTAGTTTCAAGCATAAAGTAATGCTTGTCTGTCTCATAGCTAAACTCTGACTGGAGGAGTGCCTGATTGTCCTAACACACCTTGGTCTCTACAGGATTACTCAATACACCTCTTTCTCTGCCAGCACCAGGTGAATAAGAGTGCTGGGTACAGAAGCTTCCCTCAGGGACTTTGGCAATTCCAGGGCTCCTGTGTTTGCCTTAGAGCCAGGCTTCACCTCCAGAGGCAAGTCGCCAATCGTTTTGGCCACCAGGGGGAACATAAGGCATGGGCGCCGGGCAGCCCCAGAAGGATAACTTGTCCTGGACCTTGCCCCGCCCCATCCTTCCCTGGCCCTGGCCTGCTAGATGAGTGGAGATACACTGGAGGCAAGTAGGAGGGAGTTAGAAGCCCATGCCAGGTCATTAGTTTGGTCTTGGCGCCCAGGGATGCCCTCTACTCCTTGGTGCACCTTCTGCCTTCTACTTCCCTCACCCTAACTCTAATAATTTATTGCAGAGAAGTATTCAGAGTAGGGTGAGAAGGTCCTTTGTCCCTCTGCCCCTGGGCATCTTGGCCTGCAGGACCTTTTGGGCACCAACCATAGGGAGAAAGAGACTCAGCTAAGGGGGAGCTGATGTGTGGTCCCTGGTGGTTGGAGTCTATCCAGTGAGGATGGTCATTCTGTAAAAGCCAGCTCTGCATCCTCTGCTCTTTGTTCTCTCAGCTGTGTTAAGAGAACAAATATTTCCCCATTTATCTAAATCTGCTGTCCTGCAGGCTCCATGCTGTGGAGTGGTTTTAGGGTGTCCAGAAGTGCCAAAGAGAACTCAGCCAAACCTAGGTAACTCCTGGATGTTGTATGCCAGGAACAGCCCTTGGGACCAAGCAGATGCTCTGTAAGTGCTGAGCAGATGGAGCCTTGTCCTCCACTATCTTCAGGGACCAGAAGGTCTCCAAGACTGTGCTGCCAGAAGTACCACCCTGAGCACCACCCCCTTGTGGTTGCTGTTGGACCCAAGTCCTGTACCATGTTCCTAGTAGATGAAAGACTCCCAGATCTTTGGTGTCCTCCTGAAACACAGGGCCTCCTAGAGCCTGTACTCAGCTCAGGATGTTCACCTTGTCCCAAGTTTGAGAGGAATGCTTCCTGCTTGAGGTCATACACAAAGGCTGAGGGCATCAGCTTCAAAGAGAACCCTGTAGCCTCTGCCCAGGCTAACCCTCAGCATGACCCCTGTCCCACTGGGCCCTGGGCTCCCACTGCCACCACTGAACTATGGGATGCAAGTTCTGATGCTCAGCTCCTACACACCTAGGCTCTTCACTGACCCCCTATGTCCCCTGTGCAGGTACCCAAAGCCCATAGCCTGTGCTGTTGCGAGGGGTATGAAGCCCCAGTGACTGGCCACACATAGAAAAAGCCCTGCTGGGCACAGGGTAGAGGGAGGTACAGAGTGACACTTCCTTAACTTCCTCATGCTACTGTCTCAACACTGGCATGGGAGGGGCATCATCTGTAGAAACAGCTCCTCATGCAGATCCCCGACCAGGGTCCAGGCTATTCCCAGGTGTAAGACAGGGTTCCTTCCAAAGGTTTTCCCCAGGAATGGCAAGGATGGACATGTCCTCCTGTAGACAGCCCCTCCCAAGCTTCTAATGTCATGGACACAGACTCAGCAGCAGGAACTTGGGAGTGTGGGCTGAACACACTCCTTCGAGATGTGGGGTGGGGGCAGCTGGCTGCCTGCTTCAAGACTCTTGTGCTTGTATTTCCTGTGTGCCTGAAACATGCAACTCTTAGAACAAAGGACTTTTGTTTTGAGACAAGGTCTTGCGATGCAGCTCTGGCTGGCCTGGAACTGCTATGTAGACCAAGCAGGCCTCAAATGCGCAGAGATTTGCCTGTCTCTGCACCTCAAGCTCTGGGATTAAAGTGGGGGCCACCATGCCCAGCTATTTTAAGTCTTGTATAGTAGATTTTCTGAAACTGGAGGGAGCTGCAGAATGTTCTCCTTCCCAGGGGCTCCTCTTATCCATGGAAACTTGGGGCTTCCTTCCACTGGGAGGGCGGTAGAGGAACACACCGGACTCTGAGAAGCTTGGCGATGTGCCTGAGTCTATACAGCAAGGGCGGGTGTCCTGAGATATGCAGTCCTACCTCCTGCCAGGTGCCGCATATGTGTTCCTACTAAGACCAGGCCATAACCCATAAGGTCAATGGCATATCCATGACCCTTGATGGACATTGCCCAGGTGGAGGCCAGGCTCAATTATGGGCTGCTTAAGGACAAAAGTTCTCTCCAACTTACCCAACAGTAATTTATTACAGGCCTACTGTGTTCTGGGTCTCTATAAACACAGGGCAGATACCCCTACCAGGCTCATCTCCTAGGACTCCCAGGACCTCACACCCACCTCCCAGCTTCATTTCTGCCCAGTCCATCTCGTCTCAGTCTTCGCCAGGCCCTCCCACATGCTGCTGTGCAGATTGGCTCAGCTCCTAGGAAGCAGGGTGGCACGGGAGCCCTGTAGCAGAAGAGCCAGAGCAGAACTGGTGGGGCACAGCTCTGATGGGGGTGGGGCAAAGCGCCAGCTGGAGAAATAGATGCAGCAGAGAGGAGGGAGCACCAAAAGGGGTAGGGCAAAGGTCAGCTCTGTTTGGATGTTAGGAGTGGGGGGGGGCATCCCTGCACAGTAGAGGCTCTAGTAGGGCTCTCCTAGAGCCTATAGATGGCTGGAACCCCACAGCAACAGGCTGCAGAGCACAGTGAGCAGCCCTAGGGTGGTGGTAGCCGGCTTCAGGGTGTGGGCCCCACTGACATTGCACAGTTCAGAGTAGCAGCAGGTGATGTTCTTCTTGCCCACGTAGTAGTTCTCAGCATCATCCACACAGTTTGAGCTGCAGCCTTTACTGATAACTGTCACAAGTCCAATGGCCCCTGGGAAGACAGATGACAGCTTAGGCTAAAGCCAGGTCTTGATATTCACCTCACTGCCCCTGCCTCAGGGCCCCTTCTTGAGCATACTAAAGCTCTAGACCCACTCCAGTGAGTCCCAGAAATGTTTGTTGAATGAGTGAGCAGCAGGAGGTGGGGGTAGTGTGCAGGAAGGTGGAGAGGAGTTCTGGGATGGCTGAGCAGGAATGTGCGTATACATGAATAGGCGGGTAGATGGACCCAGAGAGAACTGAGGCAAAAAGCCCAAGGTCTGAATACTTTGTTGCTTAGCTGGAGAGGGAAGGAGGCTGAAAAAGCAGGATAGCAGAATGGCTGGGGAGCAGGGCAGTTGGTAGAGGGGGACTCACGGACGCGAGATGTCCAACAGCTGTTCTGGTCCTGGCTGCAGTTCTGCACATTGAGGCAGTCTTTGTTGCTCACCTGTGCTGTGCATGAATAGCACTGCAGGGCAGCACCTGTGGGTGAAGCAGGAGGTTTGAGGCTCAGAGGCTGGCCAGCTGTGCTTCAAGAGACGCTCATCCACACACAGAATGGACAGACACATCTCAGTCCCCTCCAGACTGCTGAAGCACAAGCCCAACAACCTCCGACACCCTTCACAGAGGCTCTGTGCCAGCCTACAGCCTCTTGGTCACTCTCTATTTGGGAATTTAAAGCTTTGTTAAATACCTATGATTCCTGAGAGGTGGGTAAAAACCCTAGTGACTGGTCACACCTGGAAAAAGCCCCGCTGGTCACTAGGCTCAGGGGAGGTGCAGAGATACACTTCCTTAACTTTCTCATGCTACTAGGCACCAAGGTCCACCCGTCTTTATTTCCTAAGCCCAGATTGCCTCTCAAACCCTCCTAGATCTCTGCAATGTTCTGCAGCAATGGTAGGACCCTCAGGCCACCCTGCTCTGTGTCTGGGGCAAGTGGCCCCAGATGTCAGGTGTGTTGGTTGTCTTCTCTTTTTGAAAAATGACAAAGCTGGGGTTCAAGTCACATCTGTAGGAACAGATGTTAAACACCTGACTTCAGTGCCTATAAACTTTGTCCTGCTTAGGTCTCCAGTGACCTTAGTGATTGTTCCCACCCACCACCATCACCACCACCCACCTTTCTGGAAGAGGAAGCTGAGGCTTTGAGAGTATAGTGACCTTCCTGGGGTCACTTGGTAGGAGGACCCAGCATGCTAGATCATGACAGATTGCCCACCCAAGTAGACTCTCACACTGGAGGCAAGGGTAGCCAGGACAGACCCTTGATTTCCCTCTCAAGACATCCCAAGTAAACTGGGCAGTGGTGGCACACACCTGTAATCCCAGCACTCAGGAGGCAGAGTCAGGGCTTCCCTGACTATGGGCCAGTAGTACATCCCAGAAAGTGGCCTTTCTGGGAGCCTTTCTGCTCCTTCTAGCCTGCCTCTCACAGGACAATAGTGAGAGCCCTCGCTGCAAAGCTGCTCTGGCTTCCTTGCTCCTCTCTGTCCTCTTCCCTTCTCTTGGTCCATCTTGCCCCTCCGACATTTCTTCTTCATACCTTCCCTAGCTCTGCCCCATGGCTCTCTAAAGCTTACCTGGCTGGAGGGTGAAGTAGGTGGCCACCAGGACAAAGAGGACAGCCTTCATGATTGCAGTGGCCAGCTGGAAATGTGCCTCCAAAGACTTTATATGGCTGCAGAGGTAGGGAGGCTCAGATGTCCACAGTCAACAGTGACAGGTTCCCTGGAGCCTGTGAAAGCCCAGTGACCAGCCCATTCCAATCTGATCTCGCATACCACCCCTCCCACTGCCTTTGTCATTCTTTCTGGTGCTGGAGGGCATAGCCTATCCAGGGTGGGGCCACTGTCTGTGCTAGAAGCCCTTTCTCAGCCACCAACAGAACGAGGCTGGAAATCCTAAGACACCCACACTGTCTGCCCTTCTCAGGAGAGTGAGGCCAGTTCTGAAACACTACTTTCTCTACCCCCCAAGTCATTTGGCTAAGGACAAAGGCAACAGACATAGTAGCAGTTTACTGCTACAAATGACAATGACTGGCTACTAGAAGGTGTCACTAAATAGGGGCTCTTCTGGGATTGTCTTTCTTGGATAGGAGCCCTAAGAACCAGTGAGGAGTTTAGACAGCTATAAGAGCATGTCCTAGAGCATTGGAGTTTGCTAGGCCCTGGACTAAGGGATCTGTCTTCAGGACTTGTTTATCCCCCAACTTGGAACTTTAGCTACAAGAGATTCTGGAAATACAGTTTCTAGGCCATCTCTTAATATGTTCTGCTGTCCCCAGAGCCACCTTGCATACTGCTCTGTGGTCTGGGAGGCATCCAGCCTACAAAGCAGGGAGGGACAGAGGTCAGGCTATCTGTCCCTGTGCAGCTTCCTGCAGAGTTATAGTGGCAGTGGCTATCTCTCTTTAGCAGAGACCATAGATTTTGTGGACCATTCTTCCTCAACCAACTGGGTTCACAGTTTCCTTGGGATCCGGGGGTCCATTTCTTCCTACTGCTATTGGCTTTGGGGTGATTCATAGTCTTTGTTGCGTGTCTCAACCTGAGGCTCACCTACATTCACCATCCTTCTGCCAGGCTCTCTTGGTAATCTTGCTGGACACACTGTTGCTCTGGCCAGATGCCAGTGTAGAAATGCTGGCCATGGACACCATCCACTTGCCCACCACCAGGGACAGTGGTCTCTGATGTTCTTTTGCCCCTGCTGATAGATCCCTGACTACTCCTTCACCCTAAACATTCCCTGAAAACATCCTTGGCATTTAAGGCATGGAAGACAGTTAAGTATTCCCCTCTAACCTCAAGGAATCACACCATGCCCCAGCAATGCCAGGACCGTGCAGCAACCACAGATGGACTCTACTTATAGCTCCAGGCCCTCTGTGGTCTCACCTGTCTGACTCTCTAGCACTCCTGGGCTGGCTTCTTTTCCCTGGAAATTCTCTCCTTTGACAGTATCTCCCATGGCTCAAAGTCACATAGGCTGGCAATACTCTCCTCTGGATGCTTTCTCTGCCCACTTAGAACTTCCTCTTGGAACATCTCCTTCTGCCACAGGCCTCCCAGACCAGGGAGTGCTTTAAGTGTCCACAGCTTGGTTGTGTCCATGTACAGATGGCTGTCTCCCTGTTCTTACCCACTGGGATGGCTGCCCCTGGAGAGACCTTGCTTATCTGTCTCAGCCCTGGAGGCACCGGCACCCAGTACCAGCTGGAACAGTCATTCCCCAAATATTTACAGGTGTGTAAATGTTTGTCGACCATGCTTGATATGAAATGAAATTCCAAAGGCAGTAGTTCTTTACTGGAGCAAGCCCCCTCTCCCCATATGAATGCCTAGAGGCAGTTCTGTAGGCTCAGCCCAGTGGGCACAGGACAAGATCTGCTCAACACCCACAGTGACAGAACCTCTTGGAACCACTGGGCCTAACACACCAGTGGTGTCCAGAGAGGGAGCTCTGGCCAAAGGGTGGCCTAGTGGCCTCACCTAATCTCAAACATTGAAGATTATGACTACTATTTTCCTATAACTCCACCTCACACCACAGGCTTAACTCTGACCGCAGCCTAACATTGAACACTCATTCTGGTGGCCCTAGCCCCCAAATATGGCAATATCATGGTTACACCCTGAGTCCTGGCTATGTCCAGACATGAGCTTGATCATGACCATACGCTGATCCCTGACCCTGGTCACACTTTGACTCTTGGTCCTTGATACACACCGAGCCCTGATCCTGGTCAGTCTACCTAATCCTGGACACAAGTGAGCTCTGCTCCTTCTCCCACAGTGATCCTGACTCTGGTGCAAGCTGATCCTTGACTCTGCCCACACACTGAGTCTTGATCCTGGTCACACTGTGTGGTCACTTTAGCCACATATTGAGTAGTTGACTCTTCTCACACACTGAGACCTGGTGCTGCTCATACACTGAGCCTCATTATGGATACATTTTGAGACATGATCTCAGTTACACACTTAGCTCTGAACTTAATGTCTGGCTAACCCCTAACCCTTGCCCTTCATGCTTAGGGCATGCACTGAATGCAACCCTGTAGCCTGTAGTTCATGGTGGTACACTAAGCATGGTGGTACACTTCCTGAAAAAGCCTATCACAAAGGGCATACTCCTTACAAGTCGCTCCAGGAGTGAATGTGGTTTGGGAGTGACTTTGACATGATTTACCCTTAACCTGGCTCCACTACCTGAGTCTCTAGTTTTTCTTGTTCTCTCTTTTCCTCCACCCCCTACCACAGCCCATCACACCCCATGGAGAGCCTGCCTGTTCACATAGCAAAGAAGCCACTGTTCTTTGGGTGTGGATACTCAGTACTATGCCTTTCCATTAGACCCCTACCTCTTCTTAGGGAGTCATCATAGGGCCCCTTGATTGTATACAAATCGTAGTTGGGTAGAGCTGTAATTTTGCTCAGAGTTGGCTTTTAAAAGCAAAATCAGCAAGTGGAATGTAAAACCACAACTGACTTCTGTTTATGCCACTGCAAGGTCTTTGGAAACATGGTCCCTCAGATCATGAGTATGGCATGTGCAGCCAGATCTCCAGGAACCTGGATATCATCTCCCACTAGGGTCCCCATGTTGAGTCCTAGGAGTCAAAGTCACTTATTGCAAGCTCTGTGTGTGATATGTTGGTGCTATGTGAAAGAGTATGGGTACAGGTCAAATGTACAGTACTGTGCATTGTGAGAGTGAGTATATGTGTTGGAGTACCCTTTGGACAGTGGACTGGAGGCTTAAAACTTCACAGGCCCTGCTGCATCCTGGGCATGTCCTAGTTTTAATCTCCAAGGTCCCTGCTTACCCAGAGGTGATTATTTTCCTCAGCACTATTTATGGATCTATCTGCAACACCCCCTTCCCACGAGCTCCCAACTGTCACCAGTTAACCTTCTGCTTTAAATCTTTTAGAAATGTCCCTCTTCCCTGTTTTTCTTCATATGTCCACTCCTCCTTGAAGGCAAGTCAGTGAGACAGGGAGGCCTGAGAAACCTTGTAAGGAGGAAGGGGATGTTGGTGATTTCTCCACTTGAGTAACAGGCACTCCTGTAGTTCACGCCTCCTCCAGGCAAAGGCTTACAAGTAGAGTGAACAGTCTTGCAGGATGGTCCATGAACGTGGAAGATGGCTGAGGTAAGCTAGACTATGATAAGTGGTCTGCTCAGACTGACCCTTTCCAAGGCCACTTTAGATAAGTGGGGAGGGCAAGTCTGGCAGGGGAGGAGACTGCAATGGCACAAGTGTCATTTCAAGGGCTTAATTCTATGGGTTAGTGGGAAGGAGCAGAGGGGACCTCTTAGTGCCAGGTCCAAGAGGACACCAGTCTTCCCCTATGACCACTTCCCCACGACTAAAACGAACTCAGTCTTTGAGATATGACCGATAAGACCAAATGTCCTGGGGTCATGTGCCAAGCTCCACTTCCTTTCCAAGCTCGTCCACTAGAGAAATGTGTGATCCCAGCTTCACAAGGTGGCAGCAGAGAGCCACACTCAGGGGCAGAGCCAGCCATCCCAGGGGACTCCAGAAAAATGTCAGGAAGGCTTCTTAGGGTCCTGGGTTCCAGTCATACAGCATGCCTGGTATCTTCTGTGACTCAGTTTCCTTCTGCATTCCTCACACATTTGATTCTGTCATTCAATTCATAATCCAGAGTCATGTGGAAACAATGACTGTTCCAAACCATTGTTTGAGGACAGCTCACAGTAGAGCAGCGACAGCTGACAATGGGGAAAGGGGTAAACAACAGGATCAAGGAGGAGATGGCTAGGGCATGGGCCCAAAGTCAGGCAGATGGAGGGAGAGGGGAAATCCAAAGGATGGATTCTGGGGCAGGGCTAATCAGAGCTGGTCCACTGGATGTGAGGGAGAGTTCAGAGTAACACTTAGTGAGTGGGAAAGTAGAATTGCCAGGAAACACAATGGTTTGGGGGTGGCGGAGCCAGGATGGTCAGGAGGCACCTGATCTCCATTTCAGAAACACTGTATTCCAAGTGCATGTGGACAGCCATGTCCAGGTGCTGGGCAAAAGACAGACGTTTGGACATCAGGGAAGATATTCTAGAAGGAGGCATGGGTTTTGGAACCACCGTGGTATTAGAACTCTAGTTAGGGGATGTGAATGGAGAGAGCAAAGGATCCAACAAAAGAGGGTGGAGAAGAGCAGGCAGAGTCCTGGGTGCTCAGGCAAGGGTGTGAGTTTAGGAGGAGCAAGTTTCCATAGTCTGTGTTTCTATGGCACCATGACAAATCATCCCAGTGCGGAGGCCCTGCAACAACACAATTCTGTCTTCTCACACTTCTGCAAGCCTGGGTAATGAGATCAGAGAGCCACCAGGGTTGTATTCCAAAAGAGAATGTTCCCTGGCCTTTTGGAGCTCCCTAAGCCGCTTGCACTTCTTGGTTGGTGGCCTTCCTTCATCTTCAAAGAACAACACTCAGCCTCTGCTGTCCTTCACCTGCTTCATTGCAGAGTCTTCTCTCGTTGGGTCCTTTAACAAAGATTCAGGTATGGTTCACATGCAAAATGACTCATCTCATGTGTCTCAAAGCCTCCACGGTGTACTACGTTTCAAATCTCATCATCAAAATCGTCTAAATTGGGAAGATTTTAACTGTAGTTATAGGAAGGGTCTACAGGGATGGAAAGGGATCCTGACAACCTGAGTGCCTTGGAAACCTCCCACCAGAAGATGGCGCTGGATTTAGCCTCCAGTCCATGCTCTCCCGGCCATGGCTCTTAGAACCGGACACTCAGCCCGGGCTTCCGCTCTTCATGAACGGGCAGTTCCCTCTGCCCTTCGTCGTTCTACCGACTGGGGAGCTGTCAGGTCGGGCTGCTTCCTTGCTCAGCCGCGGTGTAGCGAGGTAGACACCACTGAGCTAGAGGCCTCCGGGTGGTCTAGAGCGTCCCCGGAAGTGGTTCGGGGAAGGCCGCGAGAAGCGGACCGGTGGAGAGCTGCGTGGCAGGCATTTCCGGCCGGTAGTGACGGCTCGGGGTCCACAGGTGAGTGGGGCCGGCCAGGGCCGGGCCGGGGCCGTCGCCGCTGCTGCGAACTGGTTGGAGGCCGGGCCTACGCTCCCGCTCCTGAACCGGACGCGCGTTGTCGTTACTCCGCCCAGAGCGCCTGGGAATCGAGTGGCGCTCTGGACTGGTGGATCCCTTCTCGGGGGTCCCCCGGGATCGGGTCCCCTCGGCTCCCATGAGCTCCACCAGCACGCAGACTGGGCAAGCTTGGTTGTTCCTCTCCTCCCAGGACCCTTCATTCATTCGTCTCTTGCCTGTGTCGTCAGGGCTGCAGCCTGATGGCAGGTTGTTTCTTACACCCGCCCTCCAGATGCCTCAGGACCGACTAGCAAAAAATTTGCCTCTCCACTTAGGATCTTACACCCCCCCACACACACACACACCCGAAAAGTAGTTCTTTAAGCCCCTGTTCAAGTGGCACTGGGTTGTCAGTGCTCCCTTTGAAGTCCCAAGTTTAGAAGCCTCCCGAATTTCTGCAGCCACGTTTAGGAGGTTCTAAGAGTAGTACAAGATTTCAAAATTTCCCTCTCTTCCTCATTTCCCTTTCTTCCTTCATAGAACTCTCTGGGTAACACTGGCTGGCTCTGTACTCAAAGCAGCTCTTCCTCAGTCTCTCAAATGCTAAAATGACAGGTTTAAGCTACCACACTCAGCTTGGCAAAATTTCATTTCTGGGTGGGTGTATTTAGCCACTTAACCACTCTACACATCTGTAGGACAGGCACCAAGAGACAGCCATCATGAGCTGAGCCTCCTATAAACCTGTCTGTCCCTCAGGTTGCTGCAGAGTTTCTCAGCTCCCTGGTTTGTTATTAAATATTCCCCCCTGGGTTCCTTCTGTTCCACAGTGAGGTGCACACAGCCAGTGATATGCCAGTGGTATGTACACTGCTCTCACTGTGACTAGAATGGGAGACCCTTGGGGACTAGTACCAAGTTCTGAGGATCAAGAGGCTGACTTGAGGGGAGAACAGCTGGCTGGAGAGAAGCTGACATTCCCTGTGTGTCTTTGGAATGCTCCCACATTTGAATAAAAATCTCTTACATTGTGGTCTTGGGTGCACTTTTGTGCTGCACGTGGAAGTAACCCTGTACCTTCTGATTCATCAAATGCTTGATTGAAAGAAACCACCCAGATAAAGTTTTCAGGGCGAGGGGGGAGGGGGTGAATGGCGGGAAGACAGAAGACATTTTGAAGGCATTGCCAATGACTCTTACCTTTTCTGGACAGTTACGAAGGTTGTTGGTGCTGCTTGCTCTGTGGTCTGCAAGGAAGGCCTAGTTAACAGACTGGATAGCAAACCCCAGTCTGAATGGCACTGATGTTTGAGGTGATGTTTTCCAGTGACTCTAAGCCCATTTTGAGTGTTCTTAGTAACCTTTCTCCTCTGCCTTCCAGGTCCTGAAATGTATGGGTAAGACAACATTGTGAATCCTGATAAGAAGTATTCCCAGCTCAGAAATCTGGATACTGTTGAAGGAGAAAGCTGCTACCTCTTGCCATCTGTGTGAAGACCCATCTATGCCCAGCAGTCTAGGGTAACTCAACTCTGTTCACCTCTCCTGAAGAAAACAGTAACTGACTACACTACTAGGACCCAAGGCCTAAGTGTGCTGGAGCCTCAATACTAAAGGGAGACAGAGGCAAGACACTGCTGTAGGCAGAGAGCAGAGCTAAGAATGAACCTGGATTGAGCCTAGGATCAATCCTGTGTGAAGGCAGACAAGAGAGGGAGGGACTGTGGGGAAGGACAGTCACAGCCCATCCTAGACCACCTCCTCATGGCCTCCAAGCAGGCTGCAGCCAAGGGCAAGGGAGAGAAGCGGAAGCGAGTGGTGCTGACCCTGAAGGAGAAAATTGACATCTGCACTCGGCTAGAGCGTGGTGAGAGCAGGAAGGCACTGATGCAGGAGTATAATGTGGGCATGTCTACTCTGTATGACATCAAAGCCCACAAGGCCCAGCTGCTCAGGTTCTTTGCCAGCTCCGACTCTCGCCAGGCCCTGGAGCAGCGGCGTACCCTGCATACACCCAAGTTGGAGCACCTGGACAGAGTGCTCTACGAGTGGTTCCTGGTAAAGCGTGCTGAGGGTATCCCTGTGTCAGGTCCCATGCTCATTGAGAAGGCCAAGGACTTCTACAAGCAGATGCAGCTGACAGAACCCTGTGTGTTCTCTGGAGGATGGCTTTGGCGTTTCAAGGCCAGGCATGGCATTAAAAAGTTAGATGCCTCCAGCGAGAAGCAGGTGGCTGACCACCAAGCTGCTGAGCAGTTCTGTGTTTTTTTCAGGAGCCTGGCGGCTGAGCATGGGTTGTCTCCTGAGCAAGTGTACAGCGCTGATGAGACTGGTCTGGTCTGGCGGTGCTTGCCGAATTCTACCCCGGATGATGGAACTGTACCCCACTTCAAACAAGCCAAGGACAGACTGACTGTCCTAATGTGTGCCAATGCCACAGGCTCCCACAGACTCAAGCCCTTGGCCATTGGGAAAGGTGGTGGTCCCAGAGCCTTTAGAGGCATCCAGCACCTGCCTGTTGCTTACAGGGCCCAGGGTAATGCCTGGGTGGATAAGGAGATTTTCTCAGACTGGTTCCATCATATTTTTGTCCCCTCAGTGAGAGAGCACTTCAGAACCATAGGCTTGCCTGAAGACAGCAAGGCAATTCTCCTGCTAGACCATTCCCGGGCCTACCCACAGGAGTCTGAGCTCATGTCAGAGAATGTCATCACTATCTTCTTGCCTGCCAGTGTGACCTCCTTACTGCAGCCCACAGAGCAAGGCATTCGCAGAGCCTTCATGAGGCTCTTTATTAACCCTCCTGTGGCCTTGCAAGGTTTCCCCGCCCGCCACAGCATGAACGATGCCATAGTCAATGTGGCCTGTGCTTGGAATTCTGTGCCTAGCCGGGTCTTCAGGCAGGCCTGGAGGAAGCTGTGGCCTACTGTCACATTCGCAGAAGGCTCCTCCTCTGAGGAGGAAGCAGAGCGCTGCAGCATCAAGCCTCATAATAAGACTTTTGCACACATCCTTGAGCTCATCAAAGAAGGGCCCTCTTGTTCTGGCAGTAGGCTTCAGAATAGCAGGGCAGCAGAGCAATATGTAGCAGGGAGGGACACAGATGAGGCCTCTGCTGTTATGGCACTGTCCCAGGCTACTGGGCATGCAGAAAAGGCAAAGAAAGGTGCTGGTGACAATGAGGAGGCAGCCTGGGAGCAGGCAGCCACATCCTTTGAGACACTTGTGCGCTTCGCAGAGCAGCAGCCGTGTTTCACTATGCGAGAAGTGGGGCAGCTGCAGGCACTGCACACGGTGTTCAGGAGACAGCAGCAGTTGAGGCGGCCCCGTGTGGCTCTCAGGGCTGTGATCAAACTTGAGGCCCTTCAGGAGCACCCTGGTGTGTGTGTGGCCACAACCCACTCTGCCTTGCCCTGCTCATCCACGTCAGGTGACAACTGAAGAGCCCTGCAGCTCTGCTCTGTATCATGTTCAGCTGTGGAGCTCAGACTGCCTGCTAGGCAGGAGACAATACTCAGACGAGAGCAAGTACAGACTCAAGCCCCAGGAGCTTGTTTACAGAAGGCTCCTTGTGTTCTGGCTAGTGGTTTTACTGTATCTCCTAGGACAGGTGTGTATCGTGTGAATGACAGGAGACCTGTGCCCTCTCCCTCAGCACTCTGGAGCCTCCTCTAGCTGCAGCTGGATCAAGTAGGCCAGATCTGCCTTTGGTTTTGAAAGACTGGGCCACATTATCAGGTTGAAGTGCCTTGAGGGGTGTACCTCCAGCCCTGGAGAGGCTGGCTTTCTGCAACCGGTGGCCCCCAAGCCACCTGAGTCCTGAGGGTACTGGCTTCAGCTCCTGACCTCAGTGCTCACATCCCCCACTAGTAGTTGCATATAGGCACATGCCATCCTCAGTCTGAACCCACCTCAGCTATGGACAAGCAAGTTCAGTGGTGAGACTCTGTAGTATTCCTGTCTGCAGCAGGCCCTCATGTCTAGGGTCTGGGTTCCATGGAGACACTGCATGCTAGTTTTAGCATTGCTCAGAGTCCACCATGTGTCCAGAAGTCTGTGCTCCCCAGAACTTGGAAATAACAGCCTTCATGTGAACAGTTTGCATGAAATCACAGTGCAGTACTTGGTGACTCGGAGTTCAACGGGATAGGCAGGTTAGCAGTACTCATATGGAAGATGCTTCTGCACCGTTTGGTTCCTGACCTTGGAGATAATGGGTAGCACTGTGGTTGCTGTGCCTGTGACTCCCAAGGCCCTTTGTCTGCAGCCATTAACTCTTCCCCATCATGGCTTTGTCCTTGACCTCCATGAATCCTTTGGGATTCATGTAACTGAATTACCACAGTTTTCATTTCAGTGTTCAGCTGCTGCTTCACCTAGAGACCTTTGCCTGTGGAACCACTGACAGCCAGGGGGCACTTGGGAACTGTTGGTTTGTGTTTCTGTGTCTGTCCAAACACTAAGAATGGCTGTTACAGACAGCTCTAGTTGTGGCTGGATGCCTTCTTGCTTTACATGCATGTGTGAACATTATAACTAGGTTGTTTTTAGAAGTCTACGTTTGATTCTTCAGTCCCTATGGACAGGGGTCATTCCACTTTTTCTGAGTGTCTGGGTGACATCTGTATGCTCATGTGTTGTGTTGTTTCTAACTCACTGTGGGGACTACTGTGTTATTGTTGCAGCTACTTAAGCTGCTGCAGGTCCAAGGTTGGAAGTCACACTTGCCTACAGCATCAAATGATGACATGTGGAGGGGGAAGTCCCATCCTGAGAGGATCGGGTAGGGCGGGGGAGCTCCTGGGTCCATAAGACTTGTGCCATCAGACTACATTCCGGTGCTGGCTGAACTTGAGGACCTGCTCCAGGTGTTGTCACCTACTAGATTTGTGGTATCTGTCCCCAGGGCACCTTCCAAAACAACCAAGGTGGGCAGGCCCCTTTGTCTTCAAAGATCCAAGACAAAGGCCAAAGGTTCTGCCTTCTTCTACAGCCATTGGCAGCTAACTTTCTTGAGGCTTGTCCTAGAGGTATCCAGGTGCAGACCTGGAGAAGGGGTATCAATTCCCTGTACTGCCTTCAGTACAATTTCTGTACTGCCTTCCATGTATACTCTGAGTATGACTAAGGTACTCCCTCTTAGAACCAGCCTCTTAGAAGCCCAAGCAGTCCAGTGTGTTGGCCTCACAACTCTGAAATGGTAGACACATTGTGTCACGTGTAGAGAGAGACAGTCCTGGCAGGACCCCATTCCCTTCCTTTTGCCCTGAGCTCTCCTGGGTATAGTGTGCTCTCGTCCCTCCATACACTGTTTGCTTTCTTCTGCGCCTCCCAGATACCTGTGTGGCCCAAGCTGGCTTAGAACTGGCAGCTCTGCTAGCATCATGGGCACATGCTGCTGTGCTTGGCTCCTTCCTGCTTCCTACCAGGAGTCACACTGTTGTTCCATTGACAGACAGACCTTGGGCACTGCAGTGTCTCCGTCCCCTCGCTGCTTCCCCACCAGCATGGCTTTTTCTCCCTGTATATTTACCAGAGACACTCCACATCACCTCTCAGAGGTGATGGAGATGGTCCTTATGAGGGTCTGGTTAGGACTCCTTTGTGGAAGAGCAGAAGCACCCTGTCACAGCCATGCGTGTTGTCTCCTCAGATGTACATCCACAGCAAGACAGGAAGTCAAGCCTTTGTCCTATGGCACGAGAGTGGTGAGCAATGGGTGGCTAAGTTGGTGGGTTAACAGGGTGAGTGGGAAGAAGAGGAGGGTGATGCCCTGCCCAGTTACGGAGGGTTAACTATTAGGAAGCTGCTCAGGCCCTTCATGACCAGCTGCACTGGACCTAAGTACCATGTGATCTCAGAAAAAGGCTGGGTGGGGTCTGGAAAAGGCTCCTGGGTGGGGCTGTGATGGCTGCTGTCACGTTCCTTAACATTGGATCTGAAGGAGGGAACACATCTGTGGGAGTGGAAGCTGGGGCCATCCTCTTGTGATCCTGGCCCTCAGAGAGTACACCCTGAACTAGCAAGGTGGTAGCTGTGATGTGTCAGGGAGATAGTGCGCCTATGGTTGTGGAGTGGACTGCCCTTGGTCCTGGCCCCAGCTCATTCACATGATGGCCCTTTGCATGCCACCAGAGCACTCCTTTCATCTCCAGAGAGTGTCATTCTGTCCTTGATTATGGGACAATATTTTTGTAAGTAGGGAGTCCAGGGCTCCCTGCTGAGTACCAGGGACAGCTGCAGCTTGACTTATTTTAAGGAATTAATTTGAGTGGTTCCAAAGATGCAACCCCCAGCTCTTCTCATCCCTTATTATGTGTTTAATATCAGAGGTTTAAGCTCCAGGGGAGGGAGATAAGCAGGCTGTGGTGCCCTTTGGGGGAGCGTCCTCAGATTGGAAAGCCATGGATACTTTCGTATGATGAGGAAAGGGTATGCAGGGTCCTGAGGCCTAAGAGATGGAGTACTTTGTGCACCACTCACAAAGGACAGGAGGTAGACAAGAGTTGCATTCTGTGGCTAAATACATGAATAAAAGGCCTCCTGTGGAACTCAGCAGAAGCGCCACCAGATAAAACCGTGTCCCCACCTGCCATCTCTCATGGTAGTAAATTCACCGTGCACTCCTCAGCCATTGCAGCCCTCATGCCTGTGTTCTTTGTGATCTCTGAGTCTGGGCTGGCAGCTGCCCAGAGTACCGAATTGTCTCTGTGCTACAGGCATGTGCCCTATTGTCTGGGCTTCCTAGGAAGCAGGCTACAGTGAAGCTTGGGGCTTCTGGGCTGTGGCCTTCTGCAGAGGAATCTGGGAAGGCTGGAGGAATACCCGACCAGACCTCATGGATACCCCAAATGGGCAGAGAAGAGGTGTGAAGTAGAAGAGCAGACACTAGGGGGCCCTCTCCCTGCATGCTATCTCTGCACAGACCTGAAGCCAGAAAGTTTGTCGTCGTCGCCTGTCAACAAACTTCTTAGCAATTCATGTGCTAAGAGACTATTAGAATGGGTCCACTGGTAGCCCCTGACTCATTCTCCCAACAGGAACACCCGCATCTTTCCCAGTTGTGTAAGGCTAGGCAGGGTTATTATTGCTGAAAACTGCTCAAACCCCCAAAAGCTTCCATCTATTTGTTTCAGTAGTAATTCTACAGGCAAACATGATCATGTAGGAGACTCCATAAAGCTTGTGCATTCTTCAGCCAGCCACCTGCCTGTCCCCCTTCCTGGGAACTCTTGTCCTGGTGAGCATTTAGAGAGTACTCCTGACTGAAGATGCCTGCAGCTCTCTACTTTGGCTGCCTGGTCTCTCTCTATACTCTGTCAACTTTGTGTCAGGCTTCACTGTAGCTTGGCCACTATGCCACATGGCCACAAGGTGACTCGTTGGTTAAACAGCTTCTCTCATGATGGGGAAGCCAGGCCCTTGGCTGCTGTTCTGGTCAAGGACCTCTGAGACTTTCCTAATAATTGGATTTTATTTGCTGACATTAAGTGGCATGTGGGCTGACAGGCCTAGCTTCTTACTTGATAAATGGGATCAGAATGTCATTGTGAGTCCTTTAAAAGCTTTAGAAAGGATAGCTATGCCTGTCACCGTGCTCAATATCTTATCCTGTGCCAATCTCTGCAGGCCTCCATCCAGTGTCTTCTTTTACCTCCCCTCTCAATGACCTGAGAGCATCCACATCTGCCAGACATCTTCTGTGGCTTCCTCACTGCACCTACTTCAAGTCTGTGTAGGGCTGGTGCCGCAGTAAGGCTGTGGGTCATTTGCACATCATGAAGGGTCTGTTTGGTGAAACAATCCAGAAAATTGTGTGAGGGTCTCTGTCTATGAGGCCTCACTGAGAGGCAGAAAGAGCAGTAGAGGCTGATGTTTCATTAGGCCGGAAGTTCTGTTTTGTAAATGTGTAGTGATGGCCATACAACAGCGAATGCAATGATGGCTGAAATGTTGACTATTCCTGGGCACAGGCTGTGCTGAACTTAATTCATATTACAAGAGTTTTCTTACATCACTGTGCAGATGGAAAGCCCATGGGCTAGAGGAGCTGGGTCCCCGTGTCAGTTTACCTAGGCTCCCACTGTGGAGATGGGCAGCCTCTAAGCCTCCTAAATCATTTTGTGGTCTGCTCGTGGCCCCTTGAAAGTCAGTGTACCCTGTAGATGGAGCCACGCCCAGCCTGATGGGTGGATATAGGCAGTTGACCTCAAATGGGTCTAGGGCCTTTTGGTGAAGGCAAGACTAGGCCTTGGCTACTTACTCATCTTGTTAAGCAGCTCATCCACCTGGACCACATTTCAGAAACTTCCAGAATTGACTTTCTGCCCTTTCATCCCCCCACAAGAGAAGTGTTACTCAGGTCAGGCATCAGTGGTGCCTCTGAGGAGGCTCCTGTCATTCAATCTCCTCAGGGTGGAGAGGTCAGGATCTCTTCTTCACTGGTCTGGCTCTCCTGTCACCTGTCTGCTGAGCACAAGGTAGGGCACTCTTGGACACTTGGTGTTTCTCATATGCTTTGCTCCCTCCATTTTCTTCCTCAGTATTTATTGAGCACTTTCTGTATGTTAGCTCCCAGCGTGGGTACCGGAGTCCCTCAAAGATCCTGGGATGTGAGAAATGTGGATGCAGAACAGCCATGTGCTTAGGGGCTGATAGTAATGAGACCTTTGTCCTGGTGACGTCAAGGCCCAGGAATCCATCCTGGCTCCATATCCCATTAGGTTTAGGCAAGGTGAGGATGTCTTTCTCTGGATAGATGATGGAGTAGGGTGGTCTCAGCTTCCAGGGGCCACTATCATTACCCATGACTGGGACCAGTAGCCAGTTCAGTTCAGACTGTCTGTCCCCTTTCATCCTTTGCCTGGGGGCAAGCCTGTCAGCCACACAAAGGCTAGATGTGCCTAGTATGGGGCCCAGCTTTGCTAGCAATGCCACAGTGGGATTTAGACCACAGGCCACCAATCACGGTCCTTTTGGCCTTACTTGAAATGCAGGTCAAAGAGTTCCTCTCACTTTGGAGAGACCGAGATACCAGGCCACAGAAAGCAGGTGCTCCAAGCCCTGAGGACTAGCCTGGCTTTGTCATGGCTGCCTTTCTTTCTTCTCACATGGACCCACACAGGGAGGATACAGGACCACTTAGGGATGGGCAGGATTTGGGCCAAAGCAAGGGATTTGCTGAATGTCCCCAGAAGAACAGCTCAAGGAATGGGAACACAATGAGCAGAAAGTTCACAGAAGAGGTGTTTGTTTTTCTGCCTTCCTTCAGGGTTTGAAACAGCTCCAGCACACTGTGGGGCCCAGGCAGAGCAGATACAGTTACTTTTTGCTGTTTTACCCCCTAACCCTCAGCTTTCTGTACCCTCACCTCCAGCCTCTCACCTGCTACCCTGGAGAAAGCTGTTCCTGGACTTCAGCCAGCTATCTCTTTCTTTTCTGGGCCACTGGCCTATTGTGGAGATTTCACTCCAGTCCTAAACTCTCAGCCAACAGCTTAAATGTTGTGGGTGCCCATTGGAAATGGGTAGGTGAGAGAGACCTAGTTTCTCCTGGAAACCTTGACTCCCCTCCCCCCCTCCTAAGGAACAGCAGGAATCTGGGTAGACAGGGGCCAGCATCAGAAGCACTCCTTGCCTAGTCTCTATGTGTCCATCTGCTGCCAGATGTGATGGCTCAGCAGGACCCCTTTAGCCTGGCCATGGTCCCTCCACCTCACAGATGAGGGGTGGCTAGTCCCATCCCTCCCCAAAGGTGTAGCTTATGATTCTGCCGGACAGTTCACTCATTCCTGCCTCACTAGACCTTAGTGACTAGCTTTAGGAATGGAATCTAATGATTTTTATCAAGGCAGAGAATGGGGGGAAAGGCAAAGCCTGCCAGAGCTGTGCTCGCCACACTTGAGCTGGCCAGAGTCCCTTCAGGTTTCCCCAGGAGACAGCAAACGTTCACAAGTAGAGTGTTGTTGTGGGTGGGTTTCCAGTAAATATTCCAGGGAAGTAGAGGTGTGGCAGAAAAGGGTAGTTGGGGCGTTGATAGCTGAGAGCCCCATTCCTGCTGTACTCCTGGGGAACCAAAGTCACTGGAGTAAACATTTTCCCCAAAGGTTCTGGGGAAGGGGCTGCTCTTTCCAAGAGACCCCAAGGAAGCTCAGAGGCCTCTCAGAGCCAGGGTCCCACAATGCCCTGATGAATGAACAAAGCTCTATCCCAGTGCTTCCCCCTCACTCTCTGGATCTCTGTGCTATGTGACGCTAAGGTTCTAGACACAAAGGCCTCTTCCTGCTGCAGAGGATGCCTGGGTACCTGAGAGGTGAGTCACCCCGTGACTTTGAATAAGTGCCTGCGTCAACACTACCACAGCACAGCACAGTACAGCACCAGCCAGTGCACCTGGCAGAGGAACCATAGTGGGAAGGGAGGCAAGGAAGAAGAGAGCCAGGGAAGTAGGAGGGGTATGGAGAGATGGAGAATTGAGAGGATAGAAGGGGATGAGAGAGAAGAGAGAAGAAGGGACGAATGAAGAGGAGAGTGAACAAGAGGGGCGAGACTAGAGCTGTCCTCCACTCACTCATCCTTCTCTCATCCCCTCCCTGGCCCATTCTTTTGAAGCCTTGTCTGCCTCTCCCTGAGACCTGGTTCAGTCTTAACCTTCCACCGCATTCAAAAGCCTCCCACCAGCCCGATTGTGAAGATGCATCCTCACTGTCATGCAATGTGTTACATTGTGTTACTGGATAGAGTGCATATAGGCCAGTCCTAGTTGACAGTGGATCAGGGAGTGTCAAAATCACCATGGCATCAGGAATACTAGAATCTGGATTAATTGGTTAAATCCCAGGTACAGGCCAGAGGTCATCACTCCCTCAGCAGCACCCTGGGGACAGTCCCCCAGCCTGGGAACAAACACAATATGTAGATACTGTGAGGGCCTCGAAATCCTTACTCCTTACAGAAAAAAAAACCAGTTTCCTGTTCTGTCTGGGCCTTGCACAATGACCTCTACCCCGAGGTCCTGATACTAATAAAAGTGGGGTGAGAGACAGGATTTAGGGAGGCAACCTGATAATGAATGGTCCGAACAAGACTGGTCCCCAACAGTACTCCAACTTTGTAAACACTACACCCTAGGAGTACTGAGCCCTGATCCTCACACACCAAGCCCTGACCTCAGTCACATAATGAACTCTGATTCTGGCTACAGAAACCACAACCATCTGGAACATGTGGGCATGCTTGTGGGGAAGTACCGTCATTATAAAAGTGAGGAAGGGGGAAACCACCCACAGTGAATATCAGCATTCCGGGGCTGGGGCCTCAGACTGTAAGTGGGGAAGGAGAGCTGGACAGCAAGGTGTATGCATCATTCTCGTCTGACTGTGGCTATAACATCACCAGTTGCTTCAAACTCCTGACCACTTGCCTTCCCTACCATGATGGACTATGTACCTTGAACTGTGAGTGAAAACAATCCCTTTCCTAGGGAATTTTATCACAGTATCAGGAAAAGAAACTAAGATACACACTGAGCCCTCATTCTGACCACACAGTGAGCCCTGCCCATAGTCATAGGCTGAAGCCTCATTTTGCTCACATATTAAGGCCTGATCCTGGACTATGGCCAAGCCCTGGTTTGGTATATGCTGAAATTGGATCCCTATCTTCAGCAAATAATATTAAGACATGAGACCAGGGTTCTGGGAGGCCTCTAGAGAAGCCGAAAGCTGTTCCTCTGCCTCTCCCCCACAGGTGACTCACTGCTGTCCTTGGCCACACTCCTCTGCTCGCACCCACCACAGTCTCATACTAAGATGCCAGGTCCTCCTGGTTACAGTGTCCTGGGGGTGGTCGGTGACTGTGGGGCTGACTCACTGCTGAGGTGGAGATTTTGAATGCCATCGCTGGGCTCCCCCACACACAGACCTTGGGCTCCAGCCTTCTCCTGGGTCCACAGGGCATCCAGAGACCTGAGCCAATGTTCTCTCCACCCCAGGCTGTTGTCGGCACCTGAGGTGCTGAGCTTTGTCCTGCTCACCAGTTTGAAGTGGGTTGCTTCAGGGATTGGGGTAGTCCTGAGGCATGGTGAAGAGGAACAGGACTCATGGTGGTCCTGGGAGCTCACTTCCGACAGCCTTGCTGGAGGTGACCCATCAGGGACTCTGTGCTCACTGGGTACAGTCTCTACCCACCTGAGCCCAAAAAGCTGAGGGGGCGGGTATAGAGTGGAGACATTCAGAGAGGACCATGGGAACTGGGGGAGAAAAGGGACGGAAAGCTTTGAGGCAAAGGGCAAGCTTCCTGAAGTGGGTAGTTCCATGATCGACTTCACAGGGACAACATCCAAGAGAGCCAGGGATCTCTGGGGCCTCCTCTACATGGTCAGGACTGTAGAATTGGTACTAGGCAGTCTTGATCCTGGGAGGTTTCTGGAGACAGGGCAGATGAGGAGAAACACCACACACTTACCCAGTACTACTGCTGTTCTGGTCAGTGAGCTCCAGCCTTCTCATACTTCCCTTATCCCCAGGCAGGGTGATGGGGTCTCCTCACACTGAGAGTAAATGGACCCTGGGCTATGCAGAGTGGAACCAGGCAATGGAGCCACATTTGTGGGAGGAAGGCTACACTCTTTCCCATGGAATGCCTAGCAAGCTCCAAAGGGTTCCACTGCCTTCCATGCTTTCAGATTAAAACTCCATGGTAGTATTGAGTGGAGGTGGCCCTGGGTCTTCCAGAGCCTGTCCCGGTTGAGGTGGCTGTTCTTTCCTCCGTTGCTTTCCCTTTTATTCAGGCTTCTGTGAGCCATTGTCTAGGGGCCCGGGAGAGAGAGGACCTGAGTCCAGACAGCTCAGAAATGACTGATGACATGGTCTCTGCCACCTGGTTCTTGTTCACTGATCAGAAAGTAGTGCCCTGACTTCTCCCCAAGTAAAAACAGGCAGACAGGGCCTAGCTCATTCCTCCTAGCATGCCCAGAGCGATTGCTCTGTCCAAGGTTCTGAAGAAGGAGCCCTGGCTCTTGGTTGAGTTCCTGCAGGTGCCAGGCCCACAGGTAGGTGTGTGTGTGTGTGTGTGTGTGTGTGTGTGTGTGTGTGTGTGTGTGTGTGTGTGTGTGTGTGTGTGTGTGTGAAACCTGATGGAACTGGCACATAGAAGGCCTTGTGGCCTGAACACCCACCCTAAGCTGGAACGTCAAGTACTGTGGCTTCTTGACTTTTCTCTGGCTGTCTATCTGGCTGTAGCTTTGATGACAATGTGCTACTCTTGCCTTCCAAAAAGGCTTCAGAAGACAATCTGCCTCCTCCTTTTGCTCCTCTCTCCTTACTTTCAAGGGTGTATTTGCCTCCAGAGTGTCTCTCAGTTCTCAGGAGCCTTTTGCTTCTGATCAGGCACATGCAGGAGGGGACAGTGCCATGCCACCCACTACTGTTACCACAGTTGTACCACTAGTAGCACTTGGGCCAGCAGCCAGGTCCACAGCTGCGACACCCCCAGCTGTCCCCTTCCTTTCCCTGTGAAGAATGGAGTGTGGGTCAGTAGAACAGCATTTGCTTCAAGTACAGGAAGCTCAGTTTGATTCCCCAGTTCTCCCTCCCCCCCCTCTCTCTCTCTCTCACACACACACACACACACACACACACACACACACACACACTGCTGAGAAGAGACTGGGGGCAGGGCATCCTTCACACCTTTTGTGGATGGTGTTTGTTCTGGTCATAACACATTGAGATTCTTAGACATTCTCCCACTGGAATGGAGAAGCCTATCTCCCCACCTGCTATACAAGCACAGAGTGTGTAATGAATGGACTGATGGCAAGTATCCTTTGGGGACCGCATTCTAAAAGGCACTGTGACTTCTAATCTGTTCTCTGACCCTGTTTCTCTCCTTCTTCCTTACCCCCTCTTCCCACCATGAACAGAGCAGCCTAGCCAACAAGCACAGACTAGGGCCCCAGCCAGCTCTGAGCAGTTGACCAAAGTAATTCATGACCTAGGCCCACTAGCTCTTTCAACTGGGCCTAAAGGTGAGGCTCACCCAGGAGGGGTTCACAGAGTGCTCCAGGGGGCTGGGGGAGGGGTATGACCCACTACCTGGAATGCAGCAGGAACAGGCACAGTGAGCCCATGTAGTGGTAAAGCCTGAGCTTCCTAGGGTTCTGGGTGCCAGTGCTTATATAGGGACAGAACTGAGGCAGCTCTGGCTGGGCAGAAGGTTCCTCAGCCCCTCTCTTCCTCACCTAAAGTATTCACTTGGATCCTGGCAGCTAGCTCCCCTGATGCCCATGTCAGGGCAACTGCCACTCCCAGTCACTAGGTTTCTCCACTCTCAGCACTTCCTGAATAGGGGAAGCGACACCTGTGGACAAAGATGTGATGAGTCACTTCTGGGCGTCCCCAGTGTGCTGCCACAGAAGAAGACAATGATAAGCATCAGCTGAATAAAACTAACTCAGTGGGGGGACTTTAGGCAAGCAAGTCAACAGTACAGCTGGAGTGGGGCCTGGCTGGAGGGTGTGACCTCTGAGGTTCCACCCTCCCATCTTGCTCCAGGGCTGTTTTCTAGCATCCCCACTTGCTCAGGGGGAGTGCCATGGTCAGGTTGCCCAGGTTCATTTGGATTTTCTCATCTGGTGACTTTTGCTGCTTGCCCAGTCTCATTAGCTGTGCCCGCTCAGTCCGTAAAACCCAGGTAGTGTATAGCCTCACATTGTGGACTAAGTCCTGTGCATGCTCTAGGACTCACTATAGAGCTGCAGCCCCCTACAGATTTGCACATACTGGGTCTTGTGGGGTCTGAGTGTTGCCCTAGCCATCCTGGGTTTCTCAGGGGGGGTGAGTGTAGACAGAGGTTCTGTCCCACCTGGTCCCATTTGCTCCAAATAAACACACAGAGACATATTATTTTTAAACTGTTTGGTTGATGGCTTAGGCTTCTTACTAGTTAGCTTTCTCTTAATTTTTAACCCATAACTATTAATTTCTACAAGGTCTTATCAGGGAAGGCTCCAGCATGTTACTCCTTTAGCGGCTATATGGCATCTCCCCAGTGGCTTCTCTCTGCATCTCTCCCCAGAATTCTCCTCATCTAGTAGCCCTGCCTATACTTCCTGCCTGGCTATTGACCAATCAGAGTTTTATTCATCAACCAAGAGAAACATATATACAGAAGGGCATCCCCCATTAGGTGAGGGGGGACAGAAACTGTGTGGGGGCTGGCTGACTGAAGAGTAGAAGTTCAGGGTGGAAGAGAGGGGTGGATGGGGAGTGGGTGTTTTGAAGGTAGGGTTAACACTAGATGGATGAGGTGATGAGAGTAACTATGTAACTATGATAATAAAAGTGTCCACAATGGCAATAGGTTGACATTAATGGAGATGGTAGTGGGTGACTATGATGGTGAGGAAGATCTAGACAATTATGACACTGTAAAGGCACCAATAGTAATGATGACAGTATCAGGGTAATGAAGACAATGATGGCAGTGGTGGAAATTATGACGTTGAGGGAGCTGGGGGTGATAGTTCTGTTACAGTGGCAACAATGGAGGCAATGTTGATGAAGACGTCAGCAGTGATGATGACGGCTGTAAGGGTCAGGATGGTAACAGTGAGGATAGTGGGGGCATGAAGACATCTAGGATACTGATGGTGGTTATGCCAATGATAATTACGTTGGTTGTATTGTTGACTGTGTTGGTGTGATGATAGCAGATGTCATAATCAGTGATAGTGATGATGTTTCTGATGGTGATGATAATGGTAATGGTCATGGTGGTAATCAGGATGTTGGTGATGATATTGACAATGGTCATGGTAGTGGTAGTGATGAAGCTAATGACAGCAATAGCATGGAAATGTCACAGGTAATGTCAGGTTGGTAATAATGTGTTGACTGGGCATGCATGGCCAGTGAGAGTGATGGAGATTGTCAGGCTCAGTGGTCCTAAGAGGAGTGGGCTTTTATCAGAACCATTTCAGGTACCTGATCACCCGCTTCTGCCTTAGGTGGAGGGCCTGTGTGCCCCTTGCTGCTGCAATCTTCTTTCTCTGCCTGTCTCAAGTGACCCTGAACTTCACCTAAACAGATGACAATGAGTGACCAAGGTGCTGTAGCTTAACACCACCACTGCCCAGTGAAGAAACTTCAGACCACAAGAGGGGATGTGACCAGGCCAAGCCCAATGCTGAGTCCTTACCTTGGGGATGGTGGTAAGGCCTCCTGTGTGATGGACACTCCCTGAGTGTCAATTCCTGCCCTCCCCCTCCCCCCCCGTGGTCCTCTTCTCGGCTCCTCTGGCATGGCAGAGATGTGCAGAGCCCTGTGGGGAGCCCACACAAATTTCTTTGTTTCTCCAAGTTCATGAAAGGTAGACAAGGCAGCTGGGAGGGAAGGAGAAAGAGGAGGGAGGTAGGAGGAAAGCCTAAGAAGGGATTGGTTAACTTGGGAAGTAGCTTGGGCTTCCCAGTCATTGTGGTGTAAGAATAAGACCCCATACCAGGCTCCAGCAGTGTGGGAATCTGCTCCCCTCTCATTTTATTAATAAAGCAGGGCAGCAGTGTCACTTGGCTCTCCCTGTAAACGTGTCATTCCACTGACTAATTCTTTTAAATTAGAAACAAGAAGACAAAAAGGCTTCATCCTTGGAGGCTTGACAACTTGAATTTCATAAGGCTAAGCTGCTGTGCCCACCCACTGCCCTGGCATCCCTGCTCCCTCACCATCCTGGAAGTTGGGCCCAGCGAAGAGGCTAGGGCAACACCATGTCAGGTCAGGTGGCCCTGAACTCCCTGTTGACCACAGAGGTTACTGCTGCTACAGCCCCTGAGGGGTGCAGGTAGCCATGATGACACCTACACCCACCTCTGGAGGAGGCCATAGGGCTACCCACTATTCTTGCTGAACATTCTCTGGAACTAGTCATATAGACAGGACAGACAAGGACCTCATGGCATGATAATTATCTGGGACACACCAACATTAGTCAGAAACCAGGGCGGGAAGTTGGGGGTCCTGAACATGGGAACAGATGAAGGGGCCCCAGGAAGAAGCATGGTCCACAGATTCTCCCAAAACACCTCACCCTCCCATTAGCTTGCCAGTGCTATGTGCTTGCCTGATGTTGGGGGGGCTTGGTGGCCTGGAACTTTCTCAAACAAGTCAACCCTCATTGATGGAGCTTCTGTCCCACCGGGTCCCATAGCCATTTAGCCCCAAATAAACACACTGATGCTTATATTAATTACAAACTGTCTGGCTGATGGCTTCTTACTGAATAGCTCTCTCTTAATTATTAACCCATAACTATTAACCTATATATATTTTACATGACCTTATCTTACCAGAGAACACCTGGCACATCCTAATTTCCCAGTAACAACACGGTACCTCCTCACAGCTTCTCTCTGCCTCCTCTCCCCAGCATTCTCCTTGTCTGGCAGCTCCGCCTATACCTTCTGCTTGGCTGATGGACAATCGGTGTTTTATTCATCAACCAATAAGAGAAAATATATGGACATCCCCCATCTCTTTTTTCTGTCTAAATAAAAAGAAAGGTTTTAACTTTAACATAGTAAAATTATATATAATAAAACTGTTATCAAGCAAAAACCATAGTTAAGTCCATTAACATTTGGCAAAATTCAAAGAAAATATCCTATCATCTATCCTATCCTTGTGAGTGTAAAGTTTTACATGTAACTTATGATTTGTCATAACTAAGGAAAATCGTAACCATCCACCTTCAATTCCATCAAAGACCTCAGAAGGATAATGTATAAACTCTAGAATTGACAGAGACATCCTTGCTGCTGGACAGTCACCCAAAGTTCTTCTGTAATGTTGGGGCATCCATCTTCAGCCCATAAGTCATTGTGTGTCTGGCAGACTTCTCAGCTAAGCAGAAAATTTGAAACTGTCTGCCTATATTAGCTAGTCGTTTTTCTCTGTGTCCTTCAGAATGGCTGGCAGACTCTCCCATGGAGCAGGAACCTTGCAAGACTGTCCCATCTTGTTTTTCAAGTTCAGCGGTCACTTTCCTGTGGGTCCTGCATGTCCAGTTTGTATACCATACAAACAGTTCAGGCAAGAGCAGCTTCTTGCCCAGATGGCTATTTCTGCCATGTTGAAGGCAAACTCCGTAATGAGTTTTTTAATGCCCATCTTCCTCTCTGACGTAATTGGTGTTGCCAGGAGCAGTTGTGTCTCATTGTCATGAAAAATCCTAATAATCTTAAATGCTACATTATTAAATTTGTATCAATAAACCAAAATCCATACCAATGCAAAGTATTCATTTATATATCATGTTCCCTTTTTTTTCCTTTAGAAAGAGATTGACTGTGATCATTAACCATTTATAACCAACCCCATTTAAATGAAAACAAACATTTATAAACAATATTTGAGAATGTGGGCTTCCTGCTATGTGGGGGTGCTGTCAATCCCAAGAAGATCCCAAGAAAACCCAGAAACCTGGTCAAATCCTGGCTTTAGTAGTCTGAGGCTGCATCATCTCAGCTGTTTTGGATGTTGGATCACCTGGGTCACTGCTTCAGGGGGTCTTGCTTGATCAAACCATATTAGCCTGGAAAGAATCTACAGCTTTTCATCTTCTGTGGAAACAAAAACAGGACCTCTTTTCCAAAGTAGCTTATCCTTAGACTTAAATTTTGAAGTCAAAGCATTTTCAAAATGTATAGGTTGCATTAATTCAGTAGCATTTATAATCAAATGTCTTTTAGCAGCTGTTGCTCCTTCCTCAGCAGTCAATTCAAAAAACAACACAATAATATATAGTATACAGACTCTGTGTATTTTCCGTCTTTATGTAGCTTTTCTTATTACTCTAATTTTTATTTTTAATGTTTGTTTTTTTTAAAAAATGTTTCTCTGTGTAACTTTGGCTTTCCTGGAATTCACGCTGTAAACCAGGCTGGCCTTGAAATCACAGAGATCCAAAGCGCTGGAATTAAAGGTATGTGACACCACCACACCCAGCTACCCTTTTTTTTTTCTTTTTGAGGACTTTATCCCTTTCCTTTTCTCTCCCAAGCCTATGTGTATTTTTAAACACAGTGTAAAACATTTAGAGGGTTTTCTTCATCTGAATCTACCTTTACTGTATATCCCTATCTTTTCTGACCACATGAGTCTTATCTACTAAACAACATGGCCAAAATGAAAGTGGTGGCTGGCCCCACCTTATTCCTTAGCTTTCTGAGAGTTGCTTCATGGCAGAGGACTGGTAGCAACCATACTTATTGCCACAACTCTGCAGAGTTTCTAGGTTCATGTCACCACCAAAAAGCATGCTGCCATCTGCTTGCAAACACTACTTAATAGCTTGCTAGCAGGGTCTCTTAAAAGAGCCTTGTAGTTTTTGCAGCTAATGCTGAGTCAGGAAGCCTCCCTTAAAGGAGACTAGCGCCTCCGCTTGTCTCTAGCAAACAGAGCCCACTCCAGAAAATGCTACCAAGAAGCCGTGTGCTTGACTTTGTTCTTTTGTTTTAAATCCCTTTTTAAGTTTTTGTCAGATTTCACATGAGAATTCTTATCTCACATTGGGTACTATTTGTTGATAGAACTTCTATCCCACCTGGTCCCATGGCCATTTAGCCTCAAATAAACACACTGACCCTTATATTAATTATAAACTGTTTGGTCGATGGCTCAGGATTTTTACTGGCTAGCTCTCTCCTAATTACTAACCCATAACTATTAATCTATGTATTTCAACATGGTCTTATTTCGTCAGAGAATGCTGGCATCCTATCTTCCCAGTAGCTACACAGCTTCTCTGGCAGCTCCTCTCTTCATCTGCTCCCCAGGATTCTCCTGGTCTGGTAGCCCCACCTATACTTCCTGCCTGGCTACTGGCCAATCGGTGTTTTATTTATCAACCAATAAAAGAAACATATAAACAGTATACAGAAAGGACACCCCCCATCAGGCAGCTGTGGTAGTCACACTGTTAGTGAAGGCCATGGCTGAGAAGTAGTTGTGATGATTATCTGACCCCTGCAGTGTCTACCCACTTTCCAGAAAGTCCGGCTCCTCCCCTCTCCAAGGTCAGGGAAAAGGCAAAGCAGAGTGGGCTGCAGACTCTGAACTCAAGGCCCACCCTTCCAGTCCAGGGATCAAGGATCATGCCCGGTGCCTGTGAGACCCACTAGTAGGGGAGACATGCTTGAGTAGCTGAGAAGCTACAGGAAGTGAAGAGATGGACTGGGAATCCAGGCATCTGCTGCTGCTCAGGCCACTCACTGGGAGCTGGCTCTCGGTAGTCCACCAGCTTCATAGCCCAGGACAAAGGCTTGAGAGCTCAGCCCAGGTGGCTGGTGGCAGCAGATGAGCTGTCTCGGGTAGAAGGAGGCAGCAGAGAAGAATAGGTGTTCAGCACCCCAGAGAAGGAAAATGGAGGGGTCACCAGCCAGAAGAGGGTAACCATGATCAGAGGCCAGGAGGGGACACAGCACTGCCTTCCCCTGCCCAACCTGTGTCCTTTTCTGCAGGGCCACTTCCAAACTCCTCCTCCAGGAAGCCCTTCTGGTTCTTGAAATTCTCTGTATCGATTTGGACTTTTCCAGAGCACTGTGTTCTGTTCTATTGGAACCTCTCTCCCCATGTGACAGAATGAGACATGTCAGGCACATGTACTCCAGGCTTTATATGTTTCATCTTGGCACTACACCATGATCAGCCGCCCAGACCTTGGACCCTTCAGCCTGTACACAGTCCCTAGGGACTTACAGAGCTGAGGAACTATTGCCCAGGGCCAGGGTCACCTGCTTTTCCAGGGGCACAGAACTCTAGGGTTCAGGCAAACAGATACCTTGTACAAACAAGGTCTAGGTTGTGCAGGTCTAGTTTTGTGGCAGGGACAATGTGACCCGTCTTCAGCTTTCTGCTGGTACGGATTTCTGGTCCCCGCCTCTCCCAGTGCAGGGGTAGAGCAGGTGCAGGGCAGGGCGGGTCCTGGGTGGCAGCATCAGGCTCAGTGCGCAGAGCCTTCCTGCGTGGGGAAGCTCCTTGCTGCGTCATGGCTCAGCTATTCTCAGCCTCTCTCCTTTTATGGTGCCGGAAGGGAAACGAGGCTGGGAGCGGATGCTGCTGGGCTGGCTCTGGGGCGGTATTTAAATGAAATTGCAGAGAACAGCAGGAAAGCACAGCCGCCAGGGTGGGGGTGGCAGCCTTGGACGCCACCCTTTCACTGGCATGAGCATCTGAACCCCCAGCTCTGGGGGTGTCTTATGGGCCAGCTGGCGGCACCCCCAACCTGATGGAGAGCTGCTCCTACATGATCCAGCCCGGTGGGCACACAAGGAGGCAGTGGGTGGGCACTCAGCCTGGCTAGGGCCCCAGTGGAGCAGAAGATGGCTGCCAGACTCCCACCTCAGCCCAGTCTCCCATGCTCAGGCTGATTCCCGGATCATAACTCGACCCCTGCTCCCCAGCTCAGCACTGACTACCGGGATATAGGGAACCCTGAGTCTTTATTCCTGCCCCTCTTGGCAGCCTTAGTTCCTGAATCTTCTCTCTACAGCAGGGAAAGCTCACACAACAGAAACACCAACCTCAAATCATTTCCCCACATCTTGCCCCTTTCCACCCTCTACCCTCCTTGTACTTCCTAGGTTGAAGAGATCCTGGCCACCTTAACCCTTGGCTCAAGGCTGACATCTTAGCCAGCATGGAGAGACCTGACTTGCCCTGATACCCGATCTCTGCTACCCTCCACATTCTACCCCCAGTGGACAGAACATACTTGACTACATTGCTGCCCTTGGCCCAAAGTATCAACCCATTCACCTGGTAGTCCCTCCCTGTCTCTGGCTGTTGGCCCCTGCATACTTGGGAGCCCCCAGTACCTTTGCCCAAACAGTATCCAGAACCATCTCCTGTTGGTTAGCAGAAGCTCTGTAAGGAAAAACAAAAGGGTGCTGTGACTGTGACATATATAGTTGCGTGCAAAACACACTTGCAGACCTGCATGGACATCAAGGTTGGCCACTCATGCTTAGGGGCTCTGTGGGGATGCACACAAGACAGGCCAAGGCACCGGACTCAGCCTCGGCTGGGTCTGGGGACTCCATACATGAGTAGGGAGCCAAGTCTTCATTTTAACACTGGGGTTGGCATTTGTCAACTGAACAACTGATCAGGCAGTTGGGTGGACAGAAGAGCCTTATAGCCACAGTCTATCCAGGTCTTCCTCGCCCTTCACCTTGAAAGGAACCCTAGTAGCCACTTAGTCTGCCTGTTGTGTAATTGAGACCAAGGGGCTGAAGGAGTGGCATGAAGTCATACATGGCCTCAGGAGTTGCAAGAAGAGAGTTCCTGTCCATGGCCTTAGATCAGGTTCAGGCAGGCTGTCCCAAAGGTTTTTCCCACGTCTATACACTGTCTCTTGTTTCTACACTTAAACTTGCCTCCATACACGTGAGTTCCAAGTTCTGTACTCACAATGCCCATGTGACCTCTCCTACTTGTTCTAGACTGTCCTACCTGGAGTGATGACCTGCTCCCTGTGTTAAGAATCCCCAGGAAGGAAGCGCTAGGTGTTCTTTGCCAAGTTCTGAGCAAGGCCGCTCAGTGCCACGGACAGTCACAGAGAACAGTGGTCAAACTAGAAGCGTAACAGAGGACCACAGTGGGGAACTGAGGCCACGGAAGGGGCGGGGGCTTAGGGAGACTCACCCATGTTCGAAGTGTCCTATGCAAGCTTAGAGGTCTCCCTCAGATCTCTACCCAAATTCCTACCCTGCTTCTGACCTCCATTGTTGTGTGGCTTGGGCAGGTTTCTGGCTCTCTCTGGGCCTCAGTTTCCCTTACAGATAATGCTGGGTTCAGTGAGGAACATAGGTCTCTTGAGGACAGACTCCCACAAACCTGCATCCCTGTCCACTGCCAGATGGGCAGTGGGAAATGCCTGGAAAACATGGAGCATCAACGCTGTACAGGATCTATGGAAAAATACCAGGCTTCCTTAGAGGCTGGACTGGAGGTGCTGAGGCAAGAGGCAGGAAGGAGGAGGGAGGAGGGAAGAGGGAGGAGGGTCTAGTGTGTGTGGGCCCTGAACAAGCAGGCTGCCTTGACTGTTCCAGGGACAAGGATGTAGCACACAGCCTGCCAGACGGAAGAGGAAGGAAGGAGGGGGGGCAGAGAGAACATGTTCCCGTGGCTCAGGAAGGCAAGCTGCTGGCAAGAGAGGGGAGCACTGGGCCCGGGGGAAAGCACCTCAGGCTCTCATGGCCCCAGGCCCAGCTCCAGTCCCAACCCCTGACCTGGCCTGCCTCTGTTCCTGGCACTCAGTGGTCTGAGGCAGGTAACCCACCTAACAGGGCCCTATGGAAAATAAATGAAAACACCTCTGTGAGAAATTAAACAGCAGCCCTGTGTTGGACTCTCCATCTTTTTCTGCTTCCCATTATCTCCCTCTGTCTTCAGGCTCAGCTCCAGAACTGCTGTGTATCCTGTGTCCTGGGAGAGATTGGAACCCTTAACCCTCAGCTCCTGAGACCATCATTGCCCCACCCCAGCAAAAGGCTGGTGGGAGGGCCAGGTGTCATCCACACGTCAGCTCAGCCTGAGCTTAGGAGGTCATCAGGGTCAGTGGGCAGCAGCTCTATGAAGCCCACAGAGCCTAGCCTTGAGGACTGGAGGTGGGGACTCCTCCCTTCTCCTATTCCATGTGCTGACACCCAGAAAGGGCTCTGGCAGCTTCTGGCTTGGTGGGGCTTTGTCCCCCCTCTGCCACAGAAAGAAAGGTGAGGCCAGATGATCAGAAGGTCAGTGGAGGGATTCACCCCCTTCTCTCCCTCAGATCCATGCCACATCATTGCCGTGGCCCCTTTTTACTCAGAGTGCAGACCTGGGGTTGGCCAGGGTATCAAGACATCACTTCTGGAGCAGAGAAGCAGGACCAGAGCTGGGACCTCTGGTCCAGGCAGCAAAGGACATCTGTGCAAAGTGGGTCTCAGGAGGCCGTCTAGAGATTTGATTTAAAAAACAAACAAAAACACAAAACAAAACAAAAAAACCAAAAAACCCACCTGGGGCGGGGGCTAGGCAGGAGGTCCCGAAGCTCAGCCAATCAAGGGGCAAAAGCCTTTACTCCTCCTGTGTCCACACAAAAGGCAGGACTGCTGGCAGATGAGAGCAGGAAGCCCACCAGAACCCTGCTGTGCCCAACTTTGCTGCCCTGGTTTCTGGCTCTATGACAAATGGGATCCCACAGCACATATCACAGGGGAGGGATGATCAAGGTGTTTGTGTGTGACTATGCTTGTTCATGGGTACAGATGCACACCTGTGTGCTCACAGTATACCTTTGTGTGCAGGTACAGGGATGGCCAGGAGATCTGCCTTCTTACGCCCATTACTACTGGAGGCTAACTGCCCAGCCTTGGAAAAAGTGCTGGGAAGACCCTCTAGCCAGGCAGGCACAGCTGTGCTCCACAGTGGCCATGAAGGGACCCTAAAGCTCTCATGCCCCTGAGAGCCTAGGTGGTGGGGACCTGATGCATGTGCTTCCTGCCAGGGAGCTTGTACTCATAGGAAATCTCAGGCGAGGGAGAGAAGCAGGAGAACAGAACTAGAGGCTCCAGAAATGGGGGGGGGGCAGCAGGACAGGAGGGCTCAGAACTCTCTGACTGACATATTGACAGCTTAGCACCACAATATCCCAAAGGAAAGGCTGTGAGATCAGAGCCCATGGTGTTCTGGGAGCAAAGGGCAGGGCTGACAAGGCTTCTGGGTTACTTGGATGATCTCAGCACTCTATGGACTCACTGAGGTCACCAAGGCCTGCTCCACTCCTGCGGACTCCTGCTTTGTATCCAGCCAGACATCTAGTGTCTCTGCGGTAGCTTATCTTTGATTCCCCCACATTCTTTTCCTGCATAGGACTAGCCCACCAGCCTCCCCAGATCCTTCCCCAACCTTCAAGGAGACTGAGGGTGGCAATATTAGGTCTGTCATGGGGTAGGATTGGTATGCAGGGTCTGAAGGAGGGTGGATTAGAAGTCCCCTTCCCTGGAGGCAGGGAGCCAACCTGGCCTCTTTTCCAGTGGCAGAATGTAGCCCCAGGCTGCAGTGTGGGGGTTTGCTGAGGACTTCTGGGTCGATAATTGGGCAGCGATTAAGTGTTCTCAGAGCAGCAGTGGGAATTGCCTGCGCCTGTCGCCTGTGCCTGAGCTCCTGTGTTCACAGCTTCTGAAAACCCTGAAGGATGTGGGGGTACTGGCCCCTAGGCTACAATGCAGGTCATGCTGCCAACCTTACCACTTCCAGCCTGCTTGCTCATCCCTGCTCACCCCCAGCTTCCCTACTCCAGGGGGCTGCCCACTAGCTTCTGTTACGAGTACATAGGCTGACTCTGGCCACGGAATGGCTGTTGCTGACATGCTACCATGTGTTCAGACAGAAAGAATCCAGCTGGCTCATCAGCCTGATCCCATGGCATAGGACCTTGGTAAACCTCCAGCTCCAGATTCAGGCCTGCAGCCCCCAGCTCCCAGGAGTCCTCCAAAGGAAGAATCTAGCTGGTTCCTATTCTCGTAATTTCTCTGCCTGGTTCCCCTCCCTGTGGTGATGCCCCTCTGCCTGCCTTCTGTGTCCGCCTACTCACCTCTAATTAGAAATGCCAGGAGAACCATTTTGAGGGAGGTTTATTCCCCCAGCCCCCACCCAAAGACATTCCCCTTAGGGATGGAAGCCCCATGGGGGAGGAGGAGACAGGTTGGCTCTGTGTGAGGCAGGGCTCCCCAAGACTTTCAGAGGGGAGGGGAGGGGCTCTGCGGGGAGCAAGGTGTGTGAACAAGAGGGGGATGGCAGAGGCTGAGGCATGAGTATGTGTGCAGTGCAAGTAGGGGCCATTAGTGTACATGCAAGGCTTGAGTGGGGGTGAGCTTTAGTACGTACGGAAGGCTGTGAGTGGGGGGCATGAGTCTACATTGAGGGCTGTGAGTGGGGGCACTAGTGTTCATGGAGAGTTGTGAGTGGTGGCATGAGTCTACATAGAGGGCTGTGAGTGGGGGCCATGAGTGTATATGGAAGGCTGTGAGTAGGCTGTGTTGGGGGTCTATGAGTGTTCAGTGTGTATGTATGAGTGAGATAGAGGGGGAGCTGGCAGAGAGGGAAAGATGTTCTTGCTGGCATTATGTGTTTCTGGGCCCCTTCAGGCTTCTATTGTGGGCAGTGACATGTCCCTAAGTAACATCACAGGATAGAAGACCCAGACCCATGTATCTAGCTTGGAGAAAGCCAAGAAGGGCGCCCTCCCCCACTGCACCACAGCGCTGTTGCCAGGGAATCGGAAGGGGCCTCCCTCTAGAGGGAATCTCAGCTTCCGGAGCCCCATTCCTTATATGGCATCTTGCTTTCCTCTGCCAGCTCCTTCTCCTCTCCCATTCCTCCTCCTTCTCCCTTCCTGCTTCCTCCAGTCTAACCTCTTAGAAGTCTTGAAGCTTCTGGTCCAGCTCTGGCCGTGCCCTGGGCCTTCAAGGCTCAGCAATATTGCCTGCACCTTCCACTCCCCATTTCCTCAGTGTCTGTGCAGGTTCAAGTTATGTATCAACATCTTCAGGGCTCTGCAGTCCTATTCAGCCACTGACACACAGACAAATGCACCAATGCAGGGGCCAAGAGAAAAGCCTTGCCTACATGGAGTCCCTTACAGAGTTGGACCAGACTAAGACCTGGGCTTATGACCCTTGGGATGAGGTTGAGCAAGTGTGTGTGTGTGTGTGTGTGTGTGTGTGTGTGTGTGTGTGTGTGGCTCGCGCGCGCGCATTTAACCACAGGCAGTCAAGGATGGATGGGTCTGTAGTGAGGGGTCCTGCCAGACTCTTCTGAGGTTGCATACTGTGTGGTCAGGTTGGACAAAGGTCAAGATGGGGACATTAATGATCCGGAGTAGTGATGTCCATCTGCTGCCTAGGAAAAGAGATCATGAGACCCTGAAGGCAAACAGCAGGTAATAACTTGCCTCACCCCCATCCTTGTTGCCCAAGACTAGGTAGAGGGTGTCTCTGGTCTCCCATGGCCCCTCCTGTCCCAGAGCTCCCGGTGGGAGGCGCGCAGAAGAGCAGATTAGTCACTCCGGGGCGAGCTGGCTGTGAAGGGGCGGGTCCTTGCAGGCAACCGCGGGAGAGAAGCGAGTAGGCGCAGGGGGAGGCGGGGCCTGCGGCAGGAGAGGGCGCGGGCGGGCGCTGGCGCGCAGCCTGGGCACCGCCAATGGGAACCTGGGCTCGGCGAGCTGCCGCCCACAGGCCCCGGGGAGCATAAAGAGCCGCCGCCGGCGGCTCCGGTGCAGTGCACTGGGGACTAGTCCTCTCGCAGCTGCCGGGCCTCACAAGCTCCAGCACCTGCGCGCCTGCCACTCTCGCCGAGTTTCGTGCATCACCGCGCACCTGCCACTGCCGCTAGCGCCTGCCATTGCCGCCCGTCCAGCTGCCTTACCGCTTCTGCCCCAGAGGAGTTCATAGCCTGTCCGGAGCCACAGTACTTGCGAGCAGATGGAGCTGGACCATATGACGACCGGCGGCCTCCACGCCTACCCTGCCCAGCGGGGCGGGCCGGCAGCCAAGCCCAATGTGATCCTGCAGATCGGTAAGTGTCGAGCCGAGATGCTGGAGCATGTGCGGAGGACCCACCGGCACCTGCTGACCGAAGTGTCCAAGCAGGTGGAGCGAGAGCTGAAAGGGTTGCACAGGTCGGTGGGCAAGCTGGAGAACAACTTGGACGGCTATGTTCCCACCGGCGACTCACAGCGCTGGAAGAAGTCCATCAAGGCCTGTCTGTGCCGCTGTCAGGAGACCATTGCCAACCTGGAGCGCTGGGTCAAGCGTGAGATGCACGTGTGGAGGGAGGTCTTCTACCGTCTGGAGAGGTGGGCCGACCGCCTGGAGTCCATGGGTGGCAAGTACCCAGTAGGCAGCGAGCCCGCTCGCCACACTGTCTCCGTAGGTGTGGGGGGTCCAGAGCCCTACTGCCAGGAAGCTGATGGCTATGACTATACTGTTAGCCCCTATGCCATCACCCCGCCACCTGCTGCTGGAGAGCTGCCTGATCAGGAGTCAGTGGAGGCCCAGCAGTATCAGTCTTGGGGGTCGGGTGAGGATGGGCAACCAAGCCCTGGTGTGGATACACAGATTTTTGAGGACCCACGGGAATTCCTGAGCCACCTGGAAGAGTACCTGCGGCAGGTGGGTGGCTCTGAAGAATATTGGCTCTCCCAGATTCAGAACCACATGAATGGGCCGGCCAAGAAATGGTGGGAGTTCAAGCAGGGGTCGGTGAAGAACTGGGTGGAGTTCAAGAAGGAGTTTCTGCAGTACAGTGAGGGCACGCTCTCCCGCGAAGCCATCCAGCGGGAGTTGGACTTGCCACAGAAGCAGGGTGAGCCACTGGACCAGTTCCTCTGGCGCAAGCGGGACCTGTACCAGACACTGTATGTGGACGCTGAGGAGGAGGAGATCATCCAGTATGTGGTGGGCACCCTGCAGCCCAAGCTCAAGCGCTTTCTGCGACACCCACTGCCTAAGACTCTGGAGCAGCTCATCCAGAGGGGCATGGAAGTTCAGGATGGTCTGGAGCAGGCGGCTGAGCCTTCTGGCACCCCACAGCCCACAGAAGATGAAACCGAAGCCCTCACACCTGCCCTTACCAGCGAGTCAGTAGCCAGTGACAGGACCCATCCTGAGTAGAGGGACCAGCCCAGGGTTCCTCCCCAGCCTGCCTGCCACACCCAGCCTGTGGTCTTTGCCAACAAGGACTTGAGCTGGGGCTGATTCCCAAAGAGGTGTCCTGTCAACCAGACATCTACTCACCCCCTGGCCTGACTCACATACAATTGCCACACAACCATGCTACATGGACCAAACATCAAGAAGCCCCTCTCCCACAGGGCTCCCACCTGCTACCCACCCCTCACCTGTCTGCCCTGAGCCTAACCTTGCCCCACTAGCCTTACCCTCTACATTCTCAGACCATCACAGAACACCCTTGGCTTTCTCATTCTGCTCCAGCGCACATGCCCTTTGGGTAATCATGAAACAAGTGTCTGGAAGGCAAAAAGCAATAGGCACCACACCCACACCCCAGGGCAGAAGCTAAAGGAGAACCAGTGCTGAGAGAAACTCAACTTCCAGAGGTGCAGCCCGCTCCTACAGACACAGCAGATCCAGCTGGTACCCTAGCTGCCTCCCAGGGCAACCGGCCAACCTTGGGCAGCATAGCTCCCTCCCAGGGGTAAGCCAAAGCCACAAATGCAGCTGAAGCAGCAGACCTGACATCATGGAACCTCCTGGCCCCCAGGTGAGCCCTGCCCCGTGTATCTTAGAGTTGGGGTGGGCAGAAGAGTCAAGTCCATGTTCCAGGAAGCCTTTAAGGCTTCTCTAGCACATTATCTGCAAGGATGGGGTGGAGTTAGTATCATGATGGGTGCTATTGTGGTGGGCACTGGTGTTCCAGGGATGGAGGAGGGGGCCGAGGAGGGGGCAGTACTGAGGGAGTTTGCTGAGCTCACAGGGACCCTGTGCTTTCTCACCCCAACAGTGATTCATACCAGTGAAGAAAAGCAGAGCTCAGCTCCATGACTCAGCCGTGGCAAGCGGAGGGTCCCAAAGGGACTGAGTCCTCACACCCAGCTGAGGCAGCAGCTGTCACCTTCAGAGCCAGGAGAATGATATCAGGTAAGGGAGTCTTGCCTCCTGCCCTAACCAGGCCCAGATCCCAGCCACTCTCCAAATCTCTGGGTTTCCTGAGAAGTCTCTACATGCCCCAGGGGCACCTGCTGGGAACAGGAAAACCTACTATCCCTCCCAGATCTCGGGGTGAGCATTTCTCTAACTACCTTGCTGCTTCCTGTCTCCCTCAGGTCTCAAGGCTGCTGAGAAGTCTTCCTTGCCATGCCTGGAGTTGGCAACACCACAGCACTGGCACCGTCCCCTCCTCTCTTGAAGCTGCCTGCACAGAAGTTCCAAGACACTTTCAGGGCAGAGAAAACATGATTCCAGAGAGGAGGCGCCTGGCAGAGGGCAGCACCCCAACTCAGCCTGAGAGCTGCAAGTGAAGACAGGCCAGCATGAAGCTAGGGTCTGCCATGATGCCCACCCAGCTGGCCACTAGCTGCCTGCCATGAGCCACTGCAGCTTGAGCAGGGTCTGTGCTCCTGGCCTTCTTAGCACACAAACCCCAGCTCGCTGCATGGCCATTGGCCTCCCTGCCAGAACCTTGCAGGAGCCTTAAGGCTTGGGCCCCAGCCCAACCGGTCCTTTCCTGCTGTGCTCTACCTGCCAGTCCAAGCCCAGTCCCAGGAGATCCCAGGCCTTGGCTCCTGGGCTGTACCAGGCACTTCGCTGTCCTGCACTGCTGTTGCCCAGCTGAACCTCATCAATGCACCAGCACCACTGCCTCGTGCTGGTAGCTGCTTGTGTCTGTAGTCTGAGTAGGCTTTGCTGAGGTTCCTCCATCTGTCTGGTCCACTGGTGTCCTGGGATCAGTTCCACTGAGGTTCTGGAAGATCCTCTGCCCTGTGCTCCTGCCAGCCCCATAGTTTTGTTTTTGCACATAAGCCACTACTCATATTCATTTGACGGGGACTAGGGAGGCCCTAGAGATTTCAAGAGAATATGGCTATCTCCAATTCCATCAAGCCTTGAAAATCCAGCCAGGCCATCTGTCCATACCATCTTACCTCGAAGACAGAGTTTTATATAGTTATATACACACATATAAGATTTTGTTAATAAAACCATGGAACGTCCTGAAGTCTATGCTGTTTCTCTGGGGTATGGGCTGGGCTGAAGCAGGACCTCAGATGAGGCTGCTCTCCTGAGGGTGGTTGCTTGAGGAGGTGCCAGGAGGGAGCACAGGGCCAGCAACAATGCTGTGGACCCCAGAGCACCTCTGGAGTCCTTGGCCAGGAAGGCCCTCAGGGCCCCCAGGGTCCAGCCTCATGGCATCTAAGCCTGGCTCATTCCTGGCCCCTGACTAGCAGGGTTTGTTAACTCTGGGCCAGGGACAGGTCTCTGAATTCCCAAGCTGGGGTGCAAGGTGTGCTGAAAGGGTTTTTTTTTGTTTTGTTTTTGTTTTTTTTTTTTTGCAGAGTTGAGCTCATTCTGGCTCAGCTTGGAATCTAGGGACAGGGTAGTGTCCTGTCTACAGGATGTCAAGTGCCATATCTCTGGCCATTAGTTTTTGTTTTGTTTTTATGTGCAAAACAGGGAAAACCATCTTTAGCTCTATCCAGGATTGGGCTCAAGACCTTGGGAATAGCCTGTCCAAGGTCCACAAAACCTTCACCTCTGTGAAGCGTCTGTGTCACCTCAGCTGGCAGTGTTGGGTTATTGAGAGAGAGGGGAGGGGGGCTCCAATCCCATACCAGCCAGGCCTCAGTGATATGGCCAGCAGGAGTCAGGGTGAGAATGGTGGCAAGGAACTGTTTGATTGCTAGGCTACAACATCCTAGCCTAAGTCCATGGGCAGCTGTAACTCAGGCTAGGTTTCACAGAAGGTCACTCACTAGCCTGGAGGGCTTAGCATTGCTCATTGGTTTTGATGACCATCCCCTCCCCCTGCTGCCAACACACACACACACACACACACACACACACACACACACACACACACACGTGCGCGCGCACAAATACAGACAAATACACACACACGCACAAACACACACACAAATACACACACATGCACAAACACACACAAATACACACAAATACACACACACACAAATACACACACACACACACGTGCACAAATACACACAAGTACACACAAATACACACACACACGCGTGCACAAATACACACAAATACACACAAATACACACACACACAAATACACACACACACGCGTGCACAAATACACACAAATACACACACACACGTGCGCGTGCACAAATACACACAAATACACACACGCACAAATACACACAAATACACACACACACAAACACACACAAATACACACACATGCACAAACACACACAAATACACACACACACACACGCGTGCACAAATACACACAAATACACACAAATACACACACACACACAAATACACACACACGCACAAACACACACAAATACACACACATGCACAAACACACACAAATACACACACGCACACACGGCGCGCGCGCGCGCGCACACACACACACACACACACACACACACACACACACACCTAGAGCTTTCACTATACTTGTGAGACACCTTGGAGCACCACATAATTAGGGTGTGTTTGAATGATCCAGTGGCCCAACAGATCATCACAACTGCCGTGGTCATCTGCAGATGCCCACTGTCCCCTCTGCTGGGGTTCTGCTTCCTGGAGCCTAGGCAGGGCTCGGCCAGGAATGGTAGGAGCCCAGCCCAGCCTGGGAAGAGCTGTACCTGCTGGTGCCTGGAAGGAGCACAGCACCTGCCCAGGGGAGGATAGAGCCTGCCAGACTCAGAACAGAGGCCTGGGAGGCAGGTTACAGATGGAAAGGAGGGAGCCACCTGCTGCCAGGAAGTGTCACCCTCTGCAGGGCCAGCGGGAGCCATGAGTGCCAGGGAAGATGAAAAGCCGCCTCTGCCCTTTTTCCCCTCTGTTTCTTTTAAATACTGAAAGTGCTGACAAGAGGGAGGGAAGTGGCAGAGGCAGAGGCGGTGCCACCACAGAGAAAGGCCGCATTCTCTTTCTCCCACACTATTGCTCTTAAGAATCTGGGACCAGACTTGGTTTCCTTTTAACAAGTTGCCATTGTGATTGACAGACGTTCCAAACACAAGCCATTTGAAACATGGTTCTATTTCTGTACCCAAGGAACAGGCAAAAGACCTCGTATGGGGTGTGGCAAGGGTCCTGGCCCATTCTCCTCTCCCACCCTCCCCACACGGTGTGCTTCACCAGCCCTGGCTATATCTGCCCATTACAGTAGGGCAGGAAAACTGAGGCAGAGAGAGCTGTGCTTGCCTCAGGTTTGGAACTGAGCTGGGCCCATCACAGGGGATCCAAAGTCCCTTAGACTGTACCTCCAGTTTGGTAGGACTCTGGTTATATCTCAACATCATGGCCTTTCTCTGATATCAAGTCTGCCTCACCTGGTAATGGGACAGAAGGTGGCTTTAGTGAGTCAGGCAGGGCTGTGACAGGATGGACTCAGAGCAGAACAGGAGTAAGCATGGGGCCTCTGCCTTCTGCAGATGTTGACCAGTGTGGGAGAGATGAAGGACACCTTTTCAAATGGACAAAGAGACCTGCTCTGCACCTGCCGAGAATGAACCTCCCTGGACTTGGCTGAGTCCCAGATAGGGAGGAGCCAAAAGGCCATTCCAAGAGGGGTAAAACATATTAGACCCCTTCCAACCTAGTCTTGGCTGCCTGCCTTGCTATGTTTCTCTGCATGGAGCAAGGAGCCCAGAGTCCAGATCACCTACATCCTGTCCTCGAAGGACAGACTACATTTGAGGATCAATTCCAGGGGCTTGGCCCAATCCTTGCTCCCCCCTTTCAAGGGACACTGAATTTTGGGGTGCCTCTCTCTCAATGGGTATGGGGGTTTGGGGGATTAATACAAGGTGGGTGGCCTTAGGTACTTGAGTGGGGACTCTGGGGATGAGGTGGGGAGGACAGAAGGAAAGAATGGAAGGCTCTGCCTCCAGGCTGAGAGTCTTGGCTGGGGCCAGTGGCAGGCATGCTTTTCCTACTTTGCTGGAGCCTTCTGTCAGCCTCTCAGCCTGCCCTGCCAGGGCACAGCATGTGTTCCTGCCCTCACAATGATACCAGGGCAGAAAGTACAGTGAGGCGCCAATGGGAAGGAACAGTTAGTGTGGTTCATTTCACAAGGCTTGGGGAACCCAGAGCACTGAAGCTGACTGGAGGGCAGGGGCAGTGAAGGCAAACAGAGGCTACAAGGACACAGCAACCCCACGTCTATGTGGCCTTCAGAATCAACCCTGGGACTGGTCATGATGGGACTGCCACCAGCCAGTGGAGGATTAGCAGCTGTGCGACTGTGACCAGCCACCCACATCTGTTTTCATAGTCAACAGATGGTAGGGTACCCACACACACACACACACACACACACACACACACATTTCTTCCTCTGACTTTTGACAGCCATACATATTTCCTGGGTTGGGCAGGTTCCATTTGCTTTGGGCTTGGAAGGTGAATAGCAAAGATTTGCTGAGAAAATGAATGGCCTGAACTAGCCAAACCTGGACTTGTCTGTCGATGTGTCTTTCCTCCTTCCCCATTCCCTGGGGGACTAAGGCTGGGTTCCCTGACACAGAGTCACAGAACAGGAGGGGTATTTATCTGTCTGTCGTCTTATGTCTCTGCCCTAGCCTATGACTGGCCCTCAGCTCTGAAGGCCTGTCTGGGAGGAATTGTTAAAACTCAATTGCTTCTGCCTGCCACCATTAGGGGTGTGGCATACACTCAAGTGTCTTGTGAGGTGTCATAGGCTGTGGCCAAAGTTTTCCCCTTGCCTCAAAGGGTCAGTTCCAACCAGGGCCAGGATCCTGCCCCAGAAGGGCCAAGACCTTGTCTTCTTGCTACATTGATTCCTCCCTCTCAGCATAGCTTGGGACCTCTGCCTCAATGAGCTATCTTCTGTGGTGGCCCTGCCCTGTTTTCTGCTTTCCTAAAACTCTGAGAGCCCAAGGCAGGCAGCAGAGGGTCTGGACAGGTACCATCCCTTTCCCATTATCATCTTCCCTAACAGAGTACCTCCTGTACCTCCACCCTGGAGACATCCTTTCTCAAGTGCAACGTACTTCTTGCCACTGCCCACATAGATGAGGAACTCACTGAGGACATGTGTGTGAGCTTGCTGTAGTTAAGCCCATCAGGGGCCCTTCCAACCATCACACATGGCCACATGAGGCTGGGGGCAGGTCTTTGCTCTAATTGCAGTGTAGCCAGCTGCAGTTCTGCTTTTGAAGTCAGGTCTAAAGGTGCATTCACAATGACAGTCCTGTTGGGTATCTGCTACTGAACCCTCAGTATCTGGCCACACCTGCCAAGCTCAGCATCTTTCCTGTGTTGTATCTTTTTAAACTTGACTTTCTTGATGTGTGGGACAAAGCAAGAGGCAGGCCAGCCACCCACTTGGATGTGGGGGTCCCTATATGGGGGAAACAGGCATAGGGCAGATCCTCTGTTCAGAAGTCTCCACTTCTGTCTGGAGTGACTCCCTGAGCTAAATGTCTACTCCTTGTGTGGGTGGGGAAACTGAGGCCAAAGAAAGGTAAAGCGTCAACAGGTGACCCATAGGGCATCCTCCTGTCTGTCCTACCTCAGGTCTTACTTCAAAGCTCCTGTCCCTCCTGTCCCATAGAGTCCAAACCAGCAGCACCTCTGGGCCTAGTCCAGAATGACCCCTGCCTAGATCACTATAGTAAACTCTAGTACTTACCCTAGACACTCCCTGAGACCATACTAAGAAAAGCCTGGCCTGTGTATTGGCAGATTATTATGGTCATTCTAGAGGCAGGCTAGCCTACACCGTCATGGGCACCTGGTTTGCATAGTGGAGCTTGCTTTCACCAAAAGCCAGCTCTTGAGAGCTCCATAGTAGGTTTCTAGGCCTCCCCACTCTGTCTGATATGCCCTGTGTACTTCTGTCCCTGTCACCTGCTTCGGTTAGTCATTCAGGTAAGAGTAGTGGCTTCAGGCTGTACCTGGCTTGGGACACTCTGTTCATGAAGCAAGGCTTAGGCAAGCTCCTCCATTTTAAGAGCTACTACCACATCTTGCTGACACAGTAAACAGCCTCCATCTGCTAACACGTTAGGAAACACAAACTGATCAGCTATTTATGCCTCCTAAAGAATTGTTCCTGTGCAGGTAGTGCAGCATCCCATCTGAAACACAACATATGCGCTCAGCAACCACAGACGATGAAACACCCTCCCTTACCTTGGGCTATAAAGGATTTCAAGACTGAGACCAGGCAGTCACTTTTCAGGAGTCTCCTTCTGGGCTCCTCCATGCCCAGGCTCCCATCTGTGCTGAACTGCACCAGATGCAGAGCTCTACGGGACACTCAGACACAACACTGTCCTCTAGGCAGAAAAAGATCTTCTAACATGAATGCTGGCTAATCAGCCTCTGAGGCCCAAGAGAGACAAGGAGTCATCAGGTAAACCACACAGCCTCCCCACTTCTGTCTTTCCTCATCCTTCCTCATCCTGTCCACCATGCCTCTAGATGACCTCTCCTATACAAGGGTCCAGCCAGCAGAGAGACATGGATAGAGGACTGTGGACCAGTGTCTGGTTTCCATTGTCACACATCTCCTTCCTCCTCTGTCTCCCTGTATATCTCCATCTCTTATTTCCCATCACTCTCTCTCTGCTTGCATCTGTCCCATCTCTGATTCCTTGTCTCTCTCTCATTTCTGTCTTTGTCTCTGTCTCCCTCCTTATGTCACTCTGTCTTCATTGTCTCTGTGTCCCCTTGTCTCTACCTCTGCTCCTGCCTCTTCCTTCTTCTTTGTGTTTCTTTCCCTGGCTCTGACGCTCCCTATTTCTCTTCCTTTCCATCTCCCCACCTTCTTTCCCTAACCCCTCCCTATCTCTCCAGGTCCTCTGCCCTCACCCCTGTAACGAGTGGTGTTAGCTCAGAACCCCTAAGACCAAGTTCTCAGCACAAAGATTTACTTACCCCAGAGGAACAGAGGGCAGGGAATAAGAGACAAAGACAGGAGACAGAGGATGAGGGGGAAGGGATATTTGTTTCAGTGTGTTGAGAGGTAACAAAGGGCTGATTGTGGATAGAGAGGAGACAGGCATGACAAATAGGTCAATGAGTCTATAAAGGTAAAAGGGGAAACTCTGTGTTAGGATGAGGTGTTTCATTTTAATTGGGCATGTTAATTAGGTGAGCCAAAGGGGGCTTTGGATTGCTGGACTTCAATATTTTGATAGCTGGACCTTGATAGTCAGCCTCAGGAGGAAGAAGTGGCCAAATAAAGGATATGATCTTGGTGGTTAGCTTTAGGAATGGAATCTAACATTTTTTAATTTTTTATATTTTAGGAAGGCAAAGTAAATAGGGGAGGAGAGCCATGTTTGCCGTGCTCAGGCTGCCTAGAGCCCCTCCAACTCTCATCCCACAAGGGGGCCATCCCGCTCCCTGACCCTGCTTAGCTCTCACCATTTGCTTCATGATGGTCATCTCTGTCCATCCAGTGTCTCACCAACAGTGCATCTTTTTTTGACCTGTTCTCTTTGCAGAGGCACAGCCCTGGGAAGGGTGGGGCGGGGGGCACATGAATGTGTCCACCGAGAAGCTGCTTCTGTGTCCCTCCAAGCCCACGCTGGGTCCTCACCCTGTGCAAAATGTGGCAGGATGCTAGTTGACCGAGAGAGAGAGAGAGAGAGAGAGAGAGAGAGAGAGAGAGAGAGAGAGAGAGAGAGAGAGAGAGAGAGAGAGAGAGAGGCAAAGCCCTGCTTGGATAGCAGCCACCCAAGGAGCATGAAACCCTTCCTTCCTCAAAAGTGTGTGTCCCAGCTAGGATGACTCAGAGACTTCTTCAGCAGGGCCATGCAGGGGTCTTGTGAGATCTCTGTGTGTAGACTCCTGCACACCTTGCTGGAGCCCCACTGTTATACCTCTCCATTGGCACCTGCTACCCCATAAGTTCTCTGGGTTGTGCCTTGGCATTTGTCTGCTCTTCCATGAGAACGCACTCTCTGTGCATCAGCTCCAAGACAGCTTCCCTCCCCTCCCTGGCCAACAGCTCCCAGAAGAGGACTGTGTCCTGGACACAGGTGATCCTTCCTCCAGAACCCAGGTCCCAGGCTGAGGCTGCTGGCAGTCTGGCGTCTTCCCTGCCAGGAGCATGGCTGTGAAGGAGGCTATTTTTAGTCTCTGTTTGCCACTGTAATTATCTCGTCTGCTTGGCCCTGGCACCTGGTCCAGTCCCTCTGGAAAATGCCAATTGCCTCTTAATGCTCAGAGCGACTGGGGATGAGGGGATGGTGCCCTTGTAAGCCAGGGTCGGGGACAGTGACAATGGTCAAGAGCCTCTTCCATTTTTATCTTCTTTCTCCTCCCACAGGCTCTGTCCCATCCACCTCACATTGCCTGAACTTGACAGAGGCCAGCAGAGCCTCTAGAAAGGCTCTGATACTTCCTGGCAAGGGAGGTCGGAAGCTTTGGAAAGTGGTTCACTTTTCTCTCCAGAGCCCTAGAAATAGACTTGGCCTCTGGCAGCCCAACACCGATCCTTGGATGAAACAAGAGGCTGGTGGCTCACCAGACCTTTGTGTGTCTTGTAGCCCCACCCATGGTAAGAGTCTTGTGGCTCCCATGATATCCAGGGCCTGGAAGGCAGCCTCATGGGCATTTATTCTCTCCAGACCGTCAGGAGAACCCCTGGCTGCACAGGGCTTCCCAGTAAGAGCAGATGGGGTGTGGGCTGGGGATTATGTGTGTCTCCCTTGGGCTGCCCATGGGCATGTGCAGGAAGAGAACCTGGATGAAGCATGTATCCAAGCCAGAGAAGGGAAGAGATGCCCTTGAGGCCAGGTCCTATGTGTGCCTGCTCTGGGCCACAAGACCACCCACATGCCGGCCTTGTGAGGTTCTTGGGTCCCAGCCCCTCTGCTCTAGAACCTATTTCTGAGTGAGCCCCTCTGGGAGGCAGCAGGAATGGTTCTTCCTCCCAGGCCTGAGGTCTTGGGTTGAGACCCCAGCAGCTTCTTTCAGACATGCCTTGCTTTATGGCCTGCTTCCCTGTCCTCTATACAATCCTCTGTCCTCTGCAGGGAATGGAGAGTGGTTTCTTCCTCCAGCAGGCCTTTCTGTAGCTCAGGCAAGACCTCAGCCTATCTCCCCATCAAGGGCCAGATCAACCAACCAAACCTGTGCCATGGTTACCATGACCTTGCCACTGTGACCCCTCCACTTATGAGGCCCTCTGGTCCACCAGCCACCCTTACGGTGGGCAGACTGGACCCTCCATGTCAGATTACCCAGTATGGACTAGGAGACAGCAGCTTTGCTGTTGATCTAGGGATGAAGGTAGGTCTAGTGTCGTCATCACAAGGTGTCAGAGAGCACCACAGAAAGGGAGAGGGAGAGCTCAGAGGGTGGGAGAACCGGTACAGCAAGGACTCACTGTCGGGGTTGGCTTCAAAGACCAGGGACATGTCAAGAGATGTGGTAGCCCCAGAGCCTGCTCAAGGATCTCTCCAGCATATTCTAAAGGAGAGCTGTGACACCCAGGGATGAGCTATGGCCCAGAGAATCGTGGGACCAGAATTATTTCTGCCTCAGCCTCAGTAGAGTAATGCAGGCCCATCCCCCTCCTCATTGTGGCTACAATCCCCCCATCTTGTGTCCCCTTACCTGTCAATAAGGCTGTCAGCTCCTGTGGCTGCTGCTGGGCTGACATACAGGTCAGAGGCGGCAACATGCATGTGAACTGCCATGGGGAGGTGTTAGCAAATGCTAGCTGTGGCTACTCCTCACACACTGAATGGCAAGGATATTACCTTTTAGAGTGAGCCCCAGGGCATAGCTGGGATGTCAGAGACAGGTCAAAAGCCTCAGCCCTGAGCCTGGGTCTGCAAGAGCAGCTTGTGAGCTTGCCATAGGATGAAAACAGTGCAGACAGAGCTGCTTATTGGGCTGGAGCTTTAGCGGGGGTGGGGGGGTGGGGGTGGGGGGGGGGGGGGGTGGGGGGCGGCGGGGGGGAGCTGATCTCTTGGCTGCTCCTAGCTGCTCAGTTTTAAAGCTGTTGCTCTTTATTTACTTTCTCTGTGTTTCCACCTCTGCCCCTCCCCCACCCTCTAGGCATTGCTATGGGAACCAAGCTAGGGTAACTACAGCATTCCTGATGGACAGGTCTCAGACCCAGCAGGTGTGTGCATGTGTGTGCATTTATACATATATTGGGGGCTGTGGGTTGAAGAACAGTGCCTGGGAGATCTGTGATTAGAATCGTGTGTGTGTGTGTGTGTGTGTGTGTGTGTGTGTGTGTGTGTGTGTGTGTGTATGGTTGGGGGTTGGAAATCATCTTCTTGCCATATATGCAACGTCCCCAAACAGGATACAACCTCTCACCTTTCTTCTCAGTCACTCCTTCCCATCATCATGGGTCTTGGTCACAGAGATCTCAGCTTTCTCCACACTGTCTGCCCTTAGTCTGTCCTTGAACTTTTCCTCATCTTCTCCTCCTCACTCTGCCATCCTTGGCTTTCTCAGCAGTGGACCAGCAGAGCTGCAGGCTGTGCACATGACCTCACTCGGGGACAGGAGGGTGACTCCCGTGAATTATCAAAATGGGGTCCCTCACTTCACAGCGTTTGCTTTTCTTCCTCTTCTCTCTTCTACAGTCTATGGCCACCTACAGGTGAGTGAAAGGGACCTGGACAGCCAGCACTAGCTCTGTAGGCGGCAGTGGTGTGGCTCTGTGTACAGCCTGGAGCGGTTCCCCGGCTAACAGCAGCCCACGCCTGTCACTGCTTCCGCCCACGGGGAGCTGGGGAGCTCCGTGCCTGGAGCCCCAAAGAACTATGCAGGCAGGAGAGAGCCTTGGGTTTTAATACCGCAAGCTTCCTTCCTCTGCCTTCTGCCTTCCCCCAGCTTAGCTAGTGAAAGGCTCTTGGAGTCATAAGGTGGAGGAAGATTCCTTCTATTTGGGGTCCTGAGCCTCAAGCCCCTGGTTTCCAGGGCCAAGTCCAGCTTCCCCCTCAGACAGAGCCGCAGGACAGGTAAGCCAAGAGGGCCAGCAGGCATCCTAGACAGACTTTTAGTTCTCACAGCACTCATCTGGTCAATCTATCAAATGTTTCACACTCGATGAGATTCTTTGGACATATTCGGTAGGATAAAATATAGGAGTAAAATTAAAGTCACCGCTCTCATTTTTCCCCCATGGCTAACAGAAAATGCTAAGTCATGGTGGTGACGCACTGTATCTCTGTCCACGGTGCTGAACAGGGCAGTGCCCACATCCTCATCAAGGAAGCCAACAGGAAAAGGGGCAGGGCGCCATGAAGGCTGGCTTTCCTGCCCGATATAAGGGTTGTGACTAACATAGGTAGCCCTCAGGGGATGGAGCCAAGGCTGCTCTTCTAGACTTCCTGAGGGTCTGATGTGCCAAGTAACTCCAGGCTGAATGAGTGCCCCACAGGCTCTGTCATGAACCTGTTCTGCCAGAAACATAGATAGACAGACACATTTATATCGGTCAACAAAGTAAAATTTATTGAATAACACTAACTTTGCAGGTTCTGTTTTGCTAGCTGCAATTTACCAAGTAGTCCTGATTTCCTTTGATGGCTGGTAGAGGCAAACAGGTTCTTTTATTTCCATTGATTATTAACATTAATTCTCAGATCATACATCACACAGTGAAATACACACACACACACACACACACACACACACACACACTCATTATAGAATGACAACAAAATTTTTAAAGCCTACAGCAAGGTTGACAGAATTTAAAGAGCCTTCATGAGGCAGAGGAAGAGAGCTGATGGAGGTGCAGTTCTAAGTCCCAACGTTTGGAGGATAAAGATCACCAAACCATCATGGCCAAATTAATTAAAGCAAGCTTGTTTGCTTGTGTACATGGGCTGTCTCCCCCTAAGTTGCCTGGATTGAGAGGTCAATCTTAGATATAGAAGCAGGGAGTCTCCAAATGGTGGACAAAATAGGTGGGGTTACAAGATCAGAACATAAGCATAACAAGTTAGTCATAGCAACCTCCCGAAAAAAAGACATGATTGCAAGGTGGGCATACCAACAGGTAATTATAATCAAGATAGCCATAACAACCCTTCTGAAACAAAGGGAGGATTGTGAGATGGTTATTAACTTTTTCAAACAAAGACTTTGTTTCCTTTCCTGGAAAAGGCAGTACAGAACCATTTGTAGTGAAGGTTTCAGGTGGGACATAGCTTAATCCTTGAGAAGCAAAGGCTTAATCATAGCAGGAATGAACCTAGTTTGTCCCTACTATAAGATGGCTTTTAAACCTAAGATGGAGGCAGGCTGGTTCTTTACAGTCTCTCCAGTGAGTTAGAAAAGATGTTAGGAACTCTATTGGAGAGCTGCTGAGAACTCAGAGTCAAGGGCAGGCCCTGAAGAGCTGCAGAGGTTCAGGGCCGAAGAAATGGCCAGGCCTGGATGGATAGAAAGCAAGTGGGTAAAGTCCTGGTGACAGTCAAGAGTTCTTTGCCTGTTGGCCTCTTGAGACACACACTGGATGGTCAGGTGACAGTTGTATGGAGGCCATTGCATCACGGTGTTAGATATTACCTCCTTCTGGAGTCCAGGTGAGGCTGTTGTACCCTCCATCTGTCCATCTGTTTGAAGTGTCATGTTAAAGGAGGAGCAGGGGATTTAGCCCAACCTGGAAAGCAGGGACTGGGTCTCTTACAAGGACTGTTTCCTGTTCCTGGGTTTCTTTCTCCCACAAGGACTTTGCCATCTGGAAGAAAAATCCCATAGTAAAAAGAAAAGAACCTGGAGAAGAAGGGGGAGGGAGTCAGAAAAGGAGTGTGTGTGTGTGTGTGTGTGTGTGTGTGTGTGTGTGTGAGTGTGTGTGAATGTGTGTGTGAGTATGTGAGTGTGTGGGTGTGTGCGTGTGTGCGCACGTGTGTGAGTGTGTGTGAGTGTGTGAGTGTGTGAGTGTGTGTGAGTGTGTGTGAGTGTGTGAGTGTGTGAGTGTGTGAGTGTGTGTGAGTGTGTGTGAGTGTGTGTGAGTGTGTGTGGTGTGTGAGTGTGTGTGAGTGTTTGTGTGAGTGTGTGCATGTGTGTGTGCGCGCGCGTGTGTGTGTGAGTGTGTGTGAGTGTGTGTGAGTGTGTGTGAGTGTGTGTGTGTGAGAGTGTGTGTGGTATGTGTGTGTGTGAGTGTGTGTGTGTGTGTGTTTTAGGGGGCAGTATCAGGAAAGGAAGGGGGATTTGGCATTCTGTAGCCTCCCCTGGTTGGACTCCCAACTCTGGGCCTTCTTTCTCCATGCTGGCAGCTTTCAGATGCTGCTTACCTGGAGCTCTGCTGGTGCCTCCTAGTGTCACTTTCCCCTTCCCCAGTTTAGGGTGACAGACCACTGGAAAATCATCCTGCACTGGTCTATACCTTTCCTCTCCAAACCCCCTAGAAAGCTCCCCATCAGCCCATTTCTGTCTCTGTTCCTGCTCAGAGGCAGTCACCATTCTGTGTTTATCCCTAGTAAATTCTTTATTATTTTTTTTAAAAAGATTTTATGTATTTATTTTATCTGCGAGTGCTCAATCTGCATATACTCCTTTCTTGCCAGGAGAGGGCACTAGATCTCACTACAGATGGTTGTGAGCCACCACGTGGTCGCTGGAAATTGAACTCAGGACCTCTGGAAGAGTAGTCAGTGCTCTTAATCTCTAAGCCATTTCTCCACACCTCCCCCCCAAATAAATCTCTTATGTGAAGTTTGTTGCATGCTGTGACTTTGTGGTGTTTCTTGGCTCCTGACTGCTAAGATACACTTACACCCAGGCGGTGGTTCCAGTCTGTGGCATTTGTTATGTATTTCAAAGGACAAGCTCAACAGAACTTCTAGATGGCCACCCCTCAACCAAGGCCCCTTATAACAGTTGTGACAGCTTGTTTAGGATTCAAAGATCACCCCCCACATCTTACTGGGATTTGAAGATTTCAAGGATGGTATACCTAACTGAAAATTATAATAACAGAATTCAGGGATGATAGTGATCATCTGTATTTACTCAGCTGCTGCCTGCTTTGCCAGCCTTACTCCTTTTTAGTATATCTAAAGGAATTAAGGCTTGAGGAGGATATTTGTGGTGACATATTTTTATGATTTATTAAAGCTTTCCTGAGGATTCAGAAAGCAAAGTCAGCCACAGGTCATAGAAGTCAGGCACATGCCTTTAATCCCAGCAGCTGGAAGAGAGGAGGTGGTGGGTAAACAGATCTCTGTGAGTCTAAGGCCACCAGATCTACACAAGAGTGGATCAGTCTAAAGGAGACTTAGAGCTCACACTTTTAATCCCAACATTAGGGAAGTATAACACAGAAGCAAGGTCTTGGGGAGAGGGGCATTCGCTCTCCAGCCACACTTAGGATAGGAACATTCATTCTCCAGCCACACTGAGGAGAGCTACAGTTTGAGACTTGGGGGAAGAGTTTGTACATGTATCAACCATTTTAGCCTCCGCTAGAGGTGAGAGCGGCTGCTTTCCTTTTCTGACATTTAGCTTGAAGTTTGAAGCCCAATATCAGTCTCTGGGTCATTTATTTATTTGTGTTACAGATACTGTCATTACTGCAGCTGACAGTGTTCTGGCAAATGTTCACCAGATCTTCCAGGGGCCCGTTATATCGGATGACTCCTAGGAATAAGAGATTTACCTAGTTTGCTTTCTTTCTTTTCCTCTTCTTTCCTTTTTTCTCTTTCCTCCCCCTCTTTCTCATTTGTTTTTTTGAGACACGGTCTTTCTGTGTACCCTGGTTGTCATGGAACCCACTATATAGACCACGCTGGCCTCAAATTCAGAGATCCTCTTGCCTGTGCCTCGAGTAGGTTTTAAGCCGTATGCTACCATGCCTAATCTAGTTTGCTTTCTATTGCTATGATAAACACCTTGACCAAAAACAACTTAGGAGGAAAGGGTTTGTTTTATCTTTACAGTTTAATAATTCATCACTGGGGAAAGTCAAGGCAGGAACCTGGGGACTCCTAGGAACACAGGCCATGGAGAAGTGCTGCTTTCTGGCTTGCTCTCATGGCTGACTCAATTCATTTTTTAAAAATGCAACTTCTTTGTTGACTCTTGGGGAGTTTCACACCATGTACCCCGATTTTGTTCACCTCCTGGTCCTCCCATATCCTTCCCCTTACCTGTGCTGTGTCTCTCCCCAACACACAAAAGAAAACATAACACAGTAAGCAAAACAAACAAACCAAAAAAACAAAACAACAACAAATCTCTTTGCCTCTCCTTCTTTCCTGCCTCTCCAACAACTCTTCATTCCTCCTAGTGGCACTGGGGGCTTTGGTGTGTCATAAAGTATAACCTTTTGTCCTATCACCTTTACTAGCAAATGTTTGTTGCAAAGAGTCACCAGTCTGGTTCAAGGCCTCTGGTTTCTGGTACACCATCCTCACTAGATCCTCCCCACAACTCCTCTGTGATATCCTGTGGCCACCCGGCTCAGTTCATTTTTTATACAGCCCAGGACCAACTGCCCAGAGATGGCACTGCCCATCAGTCATCCATCATGCCCTGCACACTTGTCTATAGGCCAACATAATGAAGGCATTTTCTCAGTTCAGGCTTCCTATTCCCAGGTGGCTCTCACCTGACAGTTGAAAGAAACCAACTGGCACAGCACTTTCCCCAAACTGACTTATTCCCGACAAACTCTTATAAGCTTAGGGGTGATCGGCTTCTGTTGCCTCACAGAACCCTCCCTCCAAAAATCAGATAGCAAATCTTTTGTTTTGAGGGATGGTACTATTAGAGATACTTGAGGAACTATGGGAGACCAGGGACCAGGGTCCTGCAAGCAGGAGCCTCTGGGTAGGAAAAGGAGCCAATCAGATGGTGGAGCAGAGCCATGGATAGCTGTGGAAGCTCTTCTGCTTGCCTTGACCTTTTTTCTTGACTGCACTAGCTGTTCCCTGGTATAACAGAGCCGCTACTCCAGAGAGGCCAGGGAATGTGGGTAGAGAGAGGACAACTTCTACCCGGGGATGCTTTGTCTCCCCTCTTCCATCACAACATGGGACAAACTAACCCCAGGATTCTTTTGAGATTTCCACTTTGCTGCCTTCTCAAACAGTGGGCAGCACTTCATCCCCCAAACTTCAAGCAAAGGAGTCTTTATTTTTCCCCAAAGGAGCCTGGTTTCAAGACTCCCTGGCGGATAATGAGAAATACCAGTCTGTTTTATTAGGATTTTTGTTACTGTGATAAAACATCATGACCATAAACAACTTGGGGAGGAAAGGGCTCATTTTAGTCCACAATGCCCAGGTCACACTCCATTGTTGATGGAAGTCAGGACAGGAACTCACAAGCAAGAGCTGATGCAGAGGCCATGAGGAGTGCCACTTACTTATTGGCTTGCACCTTTTAGCTTGTTTAGCCTGTTTTCTTACAATACTCAGGACCAACAGTCCAGGAACAGCACTGTACACAGTGGACAATGTCCTCTCATGTCAATCATAAGTAAATGCAAAATGTATCAAAGATTGTTGTCAAGGCCAATCTGGTGGGAAAACCTCTCACTTGAGGTTCCCTCTTCCCAAATGACTCTAGAAGGTGTCAAGTTGACAAAAAACTAGCCAGCATACCACTCCAGAAGAACCCTGTAAGAACAAAAGCAAAAGAAAGTAGTGCTTTATATGCAATTAATCTTTGACCTCAGATCTCCCTGAATTGGCTGGGTAATTCCAATCAGACATGCTAAGCTGACTGTGTTCCACAGGATGTTTCTTCTTTAAAGGTCAAGGGTCCTTCCCTATTTTCAACCCTGGTTCCTACCTCCATCCCCTCCTCTTCTTCTCAATGCTCCTAAACTCCCATGCCACACCTCACCTCCTTCACAGATTTGTCCTTCACATTTTAGAGGCCCTCAGAGGCTCATCCAGATTCTTCTAGACCCCATGTTGAGGTACCAAGGATACTCCCTTTATAGGAGGGTTAGAACTGGAGTAGACAGTCCCAACTTTGTGTTAGTGCTTTCTGGAATAAAGCATGTAAAAAAGAAACTAGGTGCTATGTTGAATATCCAGACCAGTATTTACAGGTCTTCTAGCAACCAAACACCTTCTGTGACTTGGAATGCTGTTATGCTGATTCCAGAGCAGAGCCTAACCTCAGTGGAGGAACAGATGGTATTAGGGAAGGTAACTGACATGGCCAATGCCTTCCATGTGTCCCATGGCCATGACCCCACTGATGAACAATCAGTATCCTTAGAATTCCTCTGATCAGGTGGAAGCCTAGTGTGGGAAGCAACTATCTATCACATGATGGAGATGCTGAGATGAAAAAAGGATAAAGTCCTCCAGCCACTCCCAGCTGGCTACTGTCTGCAAAGGGAGCCGAAACCTCCTGTTACTTTATCGAGATGCAAGGAAACAATCAGGAAACTCACTAGCATAGTCCCTTGGCCTTTGAAGGAGGGGTTCCCTTGAGAGACAATCTCCCAACTCAATCTGCTCCCAGATAGCCACATAAAACTAAACTGAAAATACTGGCACCTGAATCAGCAAGAGCTTGAATCAACTGGTCCCAAGCACCACATCATTTCAAATTAGACCTGGAAATAAAGTGAAAGGAAGACAGACCTATTGGTGATCTTGAGAGTCACCCAGGGAAGGGCCATCACAACAGGCTCTTCTGGGGATTGTTTTCTCTGTGGATATCTGGGATACTTCTAGCAGGGATGCCCCCCGCACACCCACAAAGAGGCAGGCCATAAGGGAAATGTTTTTTTACCCTTGCTCAGACCTTGTTTTAACTGCAGAAGCAGTCACTGAGAAACCATATGTCCCAAAGCCCCCAAAGCCCAATACTATCTCCCTCATTTGAACATTGGCAGGTATCAGGGTACCATCTCCAGATTCCTATCATATTAGACTAACCTGTGGTGTCCCAGGAGACCTTACAAACAGGACATTATAAGGTAAACTTTGTAGATATGGGAGCCTGATTCTCCATATTATATTTCTTTCCTGGCTCAAGGTCTAGCTTTATCCCAACCTTTTGGGGACTATCTGACCAACTTCAAAAATGCTTTGTAAGGTAGCAATATCTTGCCTGAAAAATGGGTATGGGGCCTCCCTTTCCAGTACTATTTCCTCATAGTACCTGAGACTGCTTCCTCTACTGGGCATTCATGTCTTCTCCCATTGCCAGGTATAGTTAGCTCTTCCCATAGGGTAAAACTCATGTTTACTTCTAATAGAGAATGAAAATGGATGGATTGGGGAACTATAAAGCTGGGCTACAACCGCTTCACCAGTCCTGATACGTTTTAAGGATTCCATGTATTTTCCCAGTCAACACAGCACCCACTCAAACCAGAGAAAAGAAGGGGACTTGATGGGAGATGTTATTCTGTAAATATGTTTCTCATACTGGTTAATTAATAAAGCACCGTGGCCAATAGGAAACAAGATAGGTGGGGCTAGGAGACTAGGAGGAAAGAGGAAGTGGTAAGAAGGAGTCAAGATGGAGATCAGGGAGAAAGAAAATGCTGGCGGCAGCTCCCGGATAAGATGACCACGTGGAAATACTTAGATAAGTAGAAATGGGTTAATAATTAAGACAAAGCTAGCTCATTAACAATAATGGTAACTGGCCAACAGGATTGTATCAAATACAGAGTCTCTGAGTGTTATTTGGGGCTCACGTGGCAGCGGGACCGTGGCGGCAGGACCAGCAGCAGCCGGCGGGAAAAACCTGCCCGTAACATAATGGTGTCAGAAGTGGCGGCAGGCAGGCTGGTGGGCTGGCAAAAAACAACAGGGACTAAAGCCCATCACTCTAAAAGGCAGAGATTATTGAGAGAATATCCAAGCTTCTAAAAATGGGGTGATTTTAATGAGAATGGCCCCTATAGACTTATGTAATCAAATACTTGGCTTCCAGTTGATAGAACTATTTGGGAAAGATTAGGAAGTGTGGCCTTGTTGGAGAAGATGTGCCATAGGCGGAACACTTTGAGGTTTCAAAAGCCCTTGCCATCCCAAATTAGCTCACTCTGCCTTGTGCTTGTGAATCAAATGTAAGTTTTCAGCTACTGCTCCAGCACCATGGCCTGCTTGCCTGCTACCAGGCTCTATGCCATGATGGTCATGGACTCTAACCTTCTGAAATTCAAATGTTTTCTTTTATAAATTGTCATGTTTTGTTACAGCAATTGAAAGGTAACAATAAAAAATGGCCTTCACAGGTTCATAGGGAGTGACACTAATAGGAGGCGTGGCTTGTTGGAGTAGGTATGGCTTCCTTGGAAGAAATTCGTCATTAGGGGGTGGGCTTTGAGGTCTCAAAGCTTAAGCCTGACCAGCATGTCACTGTCACTTCCTGTTGTCTGTGGATCCAGATGCAGAATTCTCAGCTCCTTCTCTAGCACCATGTATGCCTGCGTGCCACCAGCATGATGATAATGGAGATGATAATGGACTGAACCTCTGAACTGTAAGCCAGCCCCAATTAAATGCTTTCCTTTATAAGAACTGCCTTGGTCATGGTGTCTCTTCACAGCAGTGGGAACTGTAACAAAGACAGTACTAAGACAGAAATTGGTACTAAGGAGTGGGTGGACCATTGCTTTGACAGACATGAATCCATGCTGGGTTTTTTTTTTTAATGTGGAAGACTTTGGGGCTTTCCATAAGGACAGTGGGTGAATGCTCTAAGTAGAGCTTAATGGGTCATCCTAGTAGGAGCTTGGATGAGAATAATGCTGAGGGCAACATAGACTAGAGAGGCCCAACTCAAGGGGTTTCAGAAGGGAATCATATTAGTAACTGGGTTAGAAACCATTCTTGTGATATTTTGGCAAAGAATGTGGTTGTTCTTTGCCCTTGTCCTAAGAATCTGTCTGAGGCTGAATTGAAAAGTTTTGTAATAATTTTTTCAGCAGAGGAGATGTTCAGACAGCCTAATATTGACTCTGTAGGCTAGTTATTAGTGATCACTCTTATGCAGCTGTACATTGAAAAAGAACATGGCAAAAGGAAATTCAAAACATACAGTTTGAGGAGAAAAAGAGCACCAGGAGATATAAGGTGGATCCTTGGCTTGTGCTGAAAGAGATAAGGGGAGGCCTGGGAAATGGAATACAGAGAGAGAGAGAGAGAGAGAGAGAGAGAGAGAGAGAGAGAGAGAGAGAGAGAGAGAGAGCGCCTCAAAGCAAGATCGCATCCAGTTAACTCTGCAACTTGTGAAAGGAAAAGGCCTAAGGACTTTTCTGTTTCTAAAAAGCAATAACAGATCAAGACATATGCAAATTTAACCCAAGGAGGCATGTTTTCCTTTTTACCCTTTTTGCTCTTTGGGGGGCCTACCACCCAGCTCCAAAAAAATCACACACAGAGACTTAATTCTTACTTATGAATTCCCACCCTTAGCTTGGCTTGTTCCTTGCAAACTTTTTAAATTAATTTTGTACATTCCATTCCCAGTCCCCCCCTCTCCTCTAACTCCCTCACCTTTCCCCCACCCCACCTCCCATTCTCTTCTCAGGGAGGGTTAAGGCCTTCCCTAGGAAGTCAACTAAGTCTGTCCCATCACCTCATTGAATTAGGATCAACATCCCCACCTCACCTTGTGCTTAGGGTGAGCAAGGTATCTCGCCATATAGAATGGGCTCCACTAAGTCAGTTTATCCATTAGTGTTAGATCTTAGAGCCACTGCCAGTGGCCTCATATACTGCCCAAGCCACACCATTATCATTTGTATTCAGGGGACCTACTTCAGTCCTATCTTGCCAGCTTTTCTTAATTTAAATTATCCCCTCTGCCTTTTGCCTCTAGAATTTTACCTTTCTCTATTTCTGTATATCTTTTCTTCCCTTCTTACTTGGTATCTGGCTATGCGGCTATGTGGCTGGGTGACTGGCCCCTTCTTTCCTCTCTAATTGATTCTCACTTGCTTCCCAATCCCTCCTTTTCTCCTATTTATTCTCTGCCTGGCAGCCCCACCTATCCTTTCTACTGCCTTGCTACTGGCCATTCAGCTATTTATTAGGCCAATCAGGTGTTTTAGACAGGTACAAAAAAACAGCTTCACAGAGTTAAACAAATGTAACATAAAAGAATGCAACACATCTTTGCATCATTAAACAAATGTTCCAAAGCATAACCAAATGTAACACACCTTAAAATAATATTCCATAACAGAGAAGGCTGGGTTCCACCCCAATCTGGCAGCCTACATGGAGCCCTGGCCAAGTGGTTCTGCCTTTAGAATAAAGGATACATGAATAAAGGGGTTATGAAATCTTCCTCTGTGGGAAACAAAAACAAACACAACAACAACAAAACACTGAGGCATGGTATTTGTCAGGGGAGGCCCAACATGGAGGCCTGGAGAAAGAAAATGAAGCATGAATTGCTTTGGAGACCCCAAGATGATGGAGATGCCAGACATCTGCCAGAATGAAGCCTCAGACAGGGAATGTAATCAGCCTGAGAGAGGGAAGTGTGCTGCAGCCATCAAAGTTGGATGGGGAGAGCCATCTGAGCCCTTTGATATCAGACATTTGGAGTTTGCCTTGCTGGATTTTGGTCTTACTTGGTCCAGAATTTCCACACTATGCTCCCTTTCCTTCATTTTTGAATGATAATATATATGCTGTGCCATTATGTTAGAAATGTGTAAATTCCCTCTCTGATTATACCAGTGGTTGCAATTTAGAAGAAACTTTGGAGTTTTAAACCGTGTTGAGACTGTGAAAGACTATGGGGGAATCTTGAACTTGTACTATGCATTATACTATGGCCATGAGTCTATGGAGCCAGGGAGTAGGATGTGGTAGCTGAATGAGTGTAGCCCTCACTGGCTTTTGAATACTTGTTTCCCAGTTAGTGGAACTGTTTGAGAAGGATTAGGAGGTGTGGCCATGTTGGAAGAGCTATGTCCCTGATGATGGGCTTTGAGGTTTCAAAAGCCCTTGTCATTTCCAGTTAGCTCTCTCTGCCTTGTGCTTGTGAATTAAGATGTGAGCTCTCAACTAACACCCCAGCACAGTGCCTGCCTGCCTGCCCGCTGCTGTGCTGCTCCCTGCCATGATGTTCATGTACTCAAATGCTCTGGAACCTCAAGGCCCAAATCAAACACTTTCTTAAGTTGCCTTCATCATGCTTTGTTACAGCAATTATAAAGTAAAAAAGTTGGCCATGGTGTCATACACCTTTAATCCCAGCAAGCAGCAGGCAAAGGCAGGTGGATCTCTGAGTTTTAGACCAGTTAGGTCTACAAAATGAGTTCTAGGACAGCCAGGGCTACATAGAGAAATAATCTCAAAACACCAAAAATAAAAAAGTAAGACAGGATTGAATAAAATGGGGCTATGGCAAGACCTCTGGCTAATTAATGAGGCTATGGCCTCCCTTTACCTGTGGTCACCAATAGCTACATCCTCCTGACTTAGACCCTGCCTTGCACAATTTATTGCTCTGTTTTTAACTTAAAGGATACCTTCAAACCCTGACAACTCCTATTTGCCTTCAAATATCTGACTCAAACCAGTCACTTGGACGGACCTATCCCAACAATTCAGAGACAGTTGCCACTTACTTGAATGTGTCTTAGTCTAGTACCTCAGTGACTGAGTCCCCATTCTGACTCACTCCACTATGCGCAGTATTTGCTATATTGTGGAGCATCTGATAAGGGCATTTCCCAGGGGACAAAGGATCTTTCAGGAAACACTCAATTATGCCAGTCTTGAGTTACCTACTTGGGGATGATAGTAGAGGGGAAATATAGCCTGAGGCTTTCATGAGTTCAGCCTATCCTAATCTATACACTTTCTTAGACGATTAAGAGGACACCCCTCAAGGGTAGCAGGCTTCTGTAGGATTTGGGCTCCTGAATTTGCTGGCCAGGTTCCCCAGCCAACTATTTATGAAGACACAGAAATGTCCACACACCCTGTGGTATGGGAACCTGAGGACCATTTTTCTTTACATCAAGTCAAGGTTGAGGGGGATTTACTTAGGACCCTACTTTGGGACTACCTACTTCATCTCAATGTTCCTTTTAAAACTGGAAGAAGAGAGGGGATCACTGATCTTTTGAAGGTCTGAGTAAATGGCTTAAGGTAGGTAAAGGGTGAGCCATGGTATTATGTGAGGCTGGAGAGATGACTCAGCAGTTAAGAGCACTGGCTGCTCTTCCAGAAGACCTGGGTTTAACTCCCAGGACCCATAAGCAGCTCACAGCTCACAGTAACTCCAGGTCCAGGGCTTCTGACACCCTCACACAGGCATGAATGCAGGCAAAATACCAATGAACATAAAATAGGTTATATATTAAAATAATAAAATTTCCCTAAAATTCATTTTTATTTTACATATGTGTGTGTGTTTTGCCTATCTGTATGTCTGCGTACCATGTGCATGCATCACCCACAGAGACCAGGAGGGGGCATCAGATCATCTGGAACTAGTTAGTGACTGCTGCCATGTGGTTGCTGCAAATCAAACCATTGTTCTTAACTGGAACCTTAAAAAGTTTTCCTCTTTAAAGATTTATTTATTTACTTGTTATGTAAATAGTATCCTGCCTGCATGTATTCCTTGAGGCTGGAAGAAGACACCAGGTCTCATTACAGATGGTTGTTAACCACCTTGTGATTGCTGGGAAGTGAACTCAGAACCTCTGGAAGAGCAGCCAGTGCTCTTAATCTCTGAGACATCTCTCCAGCCCACACTCTTAAAATTTTAAGGCCAAAGTCCCATATGTTGATGGCAAACTTTTGCTTACATTAACAGAGTTATTGGTCTGCTCCATTTAACCATTGCAGGGACTGGCTTAATAAATGTATGTTTGATCAAAGCTTAAGTGTTTGTTTGCTTTTTAGTTTGTTTTTACATAACCCTGGTCCAAATACTACATAGTAGTTAAAAGTACCAGACTGGTGCACCTGGCCTTCTGAGTGTTCAGTGAGCACACCTGGCAGCTACACTAATGTGGACAGAGGGTTTAAAAGAACAACATTTCACCCTCTGCCCTCTAAGGTCAACTAGGTCCAAGGGGACCATGGAACATCTCTCAAAATGTCTGTAAATGTGGGGAGTCATCTGTTCTCTTGTTCAGGGAGGCCACAGAGACTCGACTTTTGGGGGGCCCTAACCAGTGCCCCCTCTACAAAGAGGAGGAGCAATACAGACTGAAGATTCCCTCCATATGCTCAAGCAAAGTCGTGGTCAAGGAAGGCCTTTGACTTTTATCTCACACAGATGGAAAAAGTGGTAAAAGGAGGAAACTAGGAGTCAGCTCTGTCAACCCACATGTTCTTAAACACCCAAAGCAAAGTGTCACCAATGGAATGGACTAATAAAGCCCCTGAGCAGGAAGCTCAACCATAGGACATGTCATTTAGATAATTATTTCACACTGATTTTCTTATTGCTGCCGAACATGGACCTCATTACCTTGGCACAATTCAATCCTACAGTGTCTACCGGAAGCTGAGAAAAACAGACTCATGGCCAGTTTCTCAAGTGCCGAGGCTAAATTTAAGAATACATTTACCAGCTACAGGAGATTCTTTCTGGAGGAGACTAACTGTCCCAGTTGTAGCATCATTCTGCACCCTAAGCACCCATGTTTCCCGATTATATCAGATACCCTACTGACAACCTCACAGAGTGGGGGTAAATTGTTCACCAGGTTAGTGCCCATGGGGTAGCACAAGGAAACCTTACATGACCCAGTGGGTTTATATTTCTCTTAGATTACCAGTTAGATGCCTGGCTGCACTTTCCATGAGAATAGAACACAAATTTCACTCAGGTTTGGCCTATGCATCACCCTCACCAGGTATTATTACATCTGGTGCATGGGTCAGGCTATCAAGTGCTGGGAGGGTACTGCCAATGAGGCAGATGCTTTAAGTAACTACAAGTACTGAGGAATTCATTTTATTATGCAGGAGTCTGATGCACAAGCTTATATTGCACAGCTACATTTAGATCTGACAAAACTAGAGAATTGTTTCTCTGACCTTTCCCATCTTTGGGGTTCTGGTATGTGTTTCAGCCTTTGTATAGTTCCAGTTCATCTCATTAAACAAGACATATTAACTATGATATTGAAGAGTTCTCTTCATTAACCTTGCCTCCTAGTGTTCCTCATGTGATGGTGACAGGAGAGACACCGTGGCTGACCTCTGAACTTGAGGTAGCTGTCGGGAGGCTTCTTGAACTCAAATCAGGTCAGTGACCTCTTCCTCTTCCTCAGTGCACACCTCCAAGTGGACTAAGGCATCAGGGAAATCATCAGTGTCATTGACGCCCATGGCAAAACTTGAAGGCTTTTGGGATATTTTTTTTTTGCCTGTTTTCCTCCTCTAAAAATGGCAAAGCTGATCCAACTGTTTTTAATCACATTTCCAATTGTGGTTATAGTTACTCTAACAGTTTAACCTCTTATATGAAAGATATTGCCTTACTTGTACAATATAAGGACAGACACTATCATCAGTTAATTGTCCTGTACTCTTGAGTCTGTGTGGCTGACTAGTTCTGTTGAAGCCCTCTTGGATCAGCCCTGAGACCCATCCCCTAAGGGAACCCTTTCTCTGGTTGAAAACACAAAAAGTACCACCTCCCTCAGCAGGAACCAGTTAGAGCAGTCACTGGCTGCATTCCCAATGGCAGTCAATGGCAGTTTCCGAGAAAGGAGAATGAAGTGGGGCCAGGGCAACTTAGCCTGCTTGAGAAAGCAGAGATGGGCTGCTTTAAGAAGGGGTTCTTCTTGCTCCTGTGGTTGCTCCCCTTTCAATTGTTATATCCATTGAGGCTATCACTTTTGCTGTCCCTACATTGGTCTTCTTTCCAAGGTGTAGGGTTCTTTGTCATCCTATAGAATGAACTTGGCGGTACCCCTACATGGCCATCTCACACCCAGGTCCCTGGAACAGTTGTAGAGGCTTGTCCAGGATTTAAAGAAAAGAACTTGAATACCTCCACAAAAGTTCATTATGACTGATTAGAAATTATGACAGAGGTTTCCAGACCTCTAACAGAGTGAACACAGTTGGCTCCCGCAGTCACTTTCGATATGCAGGTCTTCCTTCCAGAATGTACAGCTCCTTGTCTATCCCACAGAATAAACTTGGTAGTGCCCCCTAACAACCACCCCTCACCCCAGACCTCCATTACAAGATATAATCTCGGTTCCTATTTTTCTGCTCCAGTTTCAATATACTCTTGTACTATAACCGCGTTCCCTTCTTCTTTGGTATGTTTCTACCTTGTAACTTTTTACTTTAGAAGTAAGTTATTTATTGGGCTGTATCATGTGGGTGGGGCTGGACAGGTGGTGCATGTGTGAACAATGAGGTCCAGAACCATTCTGAGCAGCTTGAACACTCAAAAGGGATCCAGGGCAAGGTTCAGCCCCAAAGCAACCATTCACACAATGTGAAGTGACCTAGAGCAAGACACAGCCTGAAACCTGTTATGTCCAAGATGGCAGAGGAGATGCTACCACAATTGTTAGCAGCTGTGGTCTGAGCTAGTGGCACCATCCTGGAAGAGCTTGGTACTGGTTGCTTCCCAGAGCCTGCCTTCAGCTGAGTTCACTACTACACATGGACAAATGTGGTCTTCCCTCTGCTGGACAGGTATCTCAGGACAGCATTAGCCCTCCCTGGCATAGCAGTCAAGGCATAGACAAGATGCCAAGAATAGGGGTAGGGATGTTGCATAACCATAGCCCATCAAGCCAAACCCCGAATCCCAGGTGTCTCGGGGCCCTCCAGGACAGTGGCTGCTCTGGAAAGAAAAGGCCACTCAGGTAGGACAAGGCCAGAGCCTTTAATTCTCTGCTCTCTTTGGGAACCTGCCTGGAAAGGCACATAAGGGAGACAAACAGCTTGATGGCCTTTGGCTCCAGAGGTTCAGAAGTATCTCATACCTTCCTCCCTGAGGGGCATAAGTAGTCACTATTCCAGATTAGCTTCACAGTTTCCAGGCCAGGAAGGTACACACTGAGGTGTGTCCAGGTGCCCCAGCAGCAGGGAGGGCCCAGGCTGCTGTCCCTCTGCCTAGCTCTTATTGGACAGGCCTTAAGGGGGCATTAGGGTATACTTTCTAAAAGGTAGATCTAAGGCCCATAGGGCCCTGTACTTGGGATCCTATGATAAGGATCCCTGGAGGGGTCAGGGGAAGCAAGATCTCACCCTTGTCCTTCCCTCACTTGGACGACTAACCAGTTCTCCAAGACTTCTGCTTTGCATTTTTTGACAATCTGTCACAACCCTTAGCACTCCTGCCACCCAGATGCCCCATAGCTTTTGCAGCTGGGAGGGGGAGTGCATTTTTTATCTGGGTACAGTAGTTACTGGGCACAGAAGACAGCAGAAGAGGGTGTTGGTTGCAGCTAAGAAGCCTGTCTGGCCTGGGAAGGGGCAGTATCTAGCCCATCCCCGTAGGCTGTCAAGCATTCCTGCCCTCCTAGAGTCTAATCTCCCATGCCCAAATTATTCATCTCTGATCTCACTGGCTGAAGAGATATTTGAAGAACAAAGGTTTCAAAATCAGAATTGATCCATTCAAGATCATGTGACTGTGATCAGGGCTTATTTCATCATTTATTAATGAGCCGATGAGATGGAACTGGCTCTCAATTTAGAGACCCACCCCCAGGAAATAACTCTTTGCTAGAGACACCCCTTTTCCATGTCTTGAGGAGTACACCAACTCCGTCTTCTGCTCCAGAAGCAGGATATGATACCCCACTTCCTTTGTGGAGTGGGTTTTACCTAACACTCGAACATGCATGAAAGACAAGGTCACCCTAAAACTCGTCTGGGAATGAGTTTGGCTACCCATGTTTAGGGCCTATTGGACAGTTGCAATGACAGAGGATGGTTGGCTTGATGCAGGACTCAGAGGCACACAGAGAATGAAACAGAAAACACAGAAATGCACACCCAGTTCTGCCTGCTTAGTGAAAGGCAGCTACTGAGTGGGTTCTGGGAAACCTAGGACTCCTCTGTTGCATCCCTAGTGCCCTGGAGGATGGCAATGGCAGATCGCCCATTCATGAGGGCCCCTAAATGGTGAGGGGTGTTGAAGCTGAGGGCCTTATTCCTCGCTGTTGCTACTCTAAGTTCTGAGCAGACTCACCTTCCATCCACCTCTGTGGGTAAGCCAAGACAATATTGGTCATTTTGGCTTCTTCTGCACACCCTGAAACTGGTGAGGCTGCCAATGCCTACCCCAGCTCTTTTTGGGAAATGTCTGGGAAAGGCTCCCTATGTTCTCCTAGGGAAACACTCTGCAGCTGAAGCCTCCAAAGGATGTCTAACTTCAGCTGGTCCATCATTAGCTCCAATGGGCCCTGTGCATCATCTGTCCATACCACCTCCCTTCACTCACTCACTCAACATAGAGCATCAGTGCCAGAGAAGTCAGGCAAGATCATTTTATCTCAGGTTTAAGACTTCTTGGGGGACAGGGTGATGCCAGAAAAAGACCTGAAGTTCCCAAGTGGAAGGGGGCAGACTGCTTATTTCCTGTGCTTCCCCCAGAGACCTCAAGGAAAGGGGTAAATCATTTGCCTTCCATTTGTTCTTTTGTTCTGAAAACTTTATGTTGTGTCCAGGCTTCACAGGTACTTTCTATACAGAACAGTAATCCTTCAACAGACAAGAGCTGAGGGCCTGTAAGGACCCAGAGCCCACCTCTGCAGTGCAGCAGTCAGTTGAGAAGACTCAATCTGTGTAGGTTGGAAGGGCCTCTGAGAAGGGAGCACTTCGGTGTGTCAGTGTGACAGTGAGTCAGACCCATTTCATATTCCATTCTTCCTAGCTTGACCATTGGAGGAGGATATCAAACTTGACAGATTTCTGGGGATGAGTGGGGTCTCAGCCCCTCAGGACTCCACCCGAGCTTCTCCCCCCTGGGGTATGGGAAAGCATCCTACACTGGAAGAGGCTTATGAGGCCAGGCTTCCTTCTCAGCCCATTCAGGCTGCAGCTCTGCCCAGTTTGAGCTATGAGCCCACTGAGCACCCACTGTGTCTGTGTGTGACACAGCCTTTATCTTAACTCTGTGTCCAGCCTACATATCATTTGTCAGATGGACAGAAGGTAGAAGTGAGGAGTAGAAACCATCTACAGAGTGGCCTTAGATCACCTGTGTCTCCCTCCCCAGCACTCCTGGCTCCTCCTTGGACACAGATGTTACCCTCCCAGGCCTTCATCCTGCTCTCCATGTCACCCCTATTTCCCCAGCCCCTGGCCTGAGGGATGTGCCTACCTCCCTCACAGCCCCACCTACCCAGTCATAATTCAAGCCACATTATGCAATGTTCTCCAACAACATAGCACCTACAGTGTACTGTTTTGGGGCTTGGCTCTTCCCAAGCATAAAAAGCACTTGATGAGCCTTCATCATAGCCTCATGCAAAAGACACACTCTTGAAGTGGCTCAGGGATCTTTCCAGAGCTGATCCTCAGATCCCAGGCACTGTCCCTTGCTGGGGTAACAGCCACCGGACTACCTAGTTATCCCCCAGACACTGCCACTCCAGACTATCTTGGGCTCATTACCATCTTGTTGTAAAAGATACCCACCATCTCCATAACAGATCCAACCAAATTAGGGTAGAAAGGAGGTAGTGCCTGGTCCCTGAAGGCTCTTTCCTAGAAGAGCTCTGACAATAGCAGAGAGTGTGCACACCATACCCTCACAACTCTCTCCTAGAAAAAAAACTCAGGCTTCAGCCCTTCTGGAGAAGCTGCTTCTAAAGGTCCCCCTACCCTTTCCTTCACAGGACACTGATACAGTTTCCTGGGGGTCCTTGGTCTGCAGGAGTATCTGCACCAAGGAGAAAGAAGTCCTGCAGGCTCAGTAACAGGACCACACAGCACTAGTGAAGGTTCTGGATTTCCTTCCACAGGAGCTTACAGGGGGCACCTACCTCTGGCCTTGCCCCATGGGATTAGGGGAAAGACTGGTGGTGTGACGGCTGTGTTGTGTTCACGAGAGTCTGATCAAGGTGCCCTCTGAATTCTCACCTCACCCTCAGACTACCCGAGAATCCCAGGAATTCTCCCTGAACTCCAGTTCCCATCTGGGACTCAGATTCAAAGGCGAGGGACACTCTTGGGACAACTGAGGTGGCAATCATGGGAATCTCTCTGCTATAGCCCAGAGTTGGAAGAGGATCCCTGACAAGTCAGACTGCCTTCCTGTGACTGGGCCACTTGACATTGACCAGTCCCTGTTGAATGACAGATCAGGTGGGTGGAAGGAAGAAGGGTGGCCACTGCCTCCTCCTCAATGGGCCTTTCCTCTTGAGAAGACTCAGAGTTGTTACCTGCTTCCACTTCACACCCTTCAAATTTCATAAGGCACTTTTCACTTTAAAATGACTTTGCCATGGGTAACAGCCCACTTCCACCTTTACTGTGTTGGCCAGGCTGGCCATCATGAGGACAAACCCTGCCCAGTATCCTCAGCCTCCAGCTGGCTGCATCCTTCTTGTTGTGGGTCCCTGTGCTCACCCCTCCTGCCTCGATGAGGCTGTTTCCCTCACGACCACCCAACAAATGTCTCTTTGTGTTTTAAGCCTCAACTCCCAACCCTGCTTCCTCGGTGAGGCCTGCACCCATTCTCCAAGCAGAAATGCCCCTCCTCTGCTCACTTGCCCTATTTCACAACTGTGATGTCCCTGCTGGCTTTTAGGCATTGTCTCCTTCCTTTTCCATGTGACAGGGGACAGGATATCCTGGGTGCTTAATTACTCTACCCAGAATAATGATAGAAGCTGTATAGGTAGCCAGGGGGTTATCTGTGGCCACCATGGACTGGGAAGCCAAGAGCTCCACAACCCTGCATCTCTCTCTGCAAACATGGGAGCCACCTGCCAATACTGGTCCACACTGCCTGGTCCTGTGCCCTGGTGCCCCAATTCTTTCCTCCCCCGGAGCTCCATAGGTCACGGAGACAAATGCAAGTCAACAAAACACAGTACAATCGAAAGCCTCCAGAAAGGCGCCCTGTGCCCATAAGGGAAGGAAGCAGTCTTAAGTGCCCCATCGTCCACACAGCTCAGGGACAGGGCCCTTTTTTCTTCAGGTCCCTGCTAGGGGGAGGGTGACCCCGTGTGGTTTGGATGTGAAATGTCCCCAAAAAGGCTGAAGAGTTGAAGTCTTCGTGTCACTGATAGGTGACTGGACCCTGACCTCACCAATGGATTAATCCCTTGCTGGAGCCATAATTTGGTGGCATTTAGGAGGTGGAGCCTTGCTCAAAGTGGTTCACTGGGAGAATATTGATGAAGGACATTGTGTTCTGTGTCCTGCCCACTAGGGAGTAAGTAGTTTACTCTGTCCCTACAGGATAACAATGGATTTGGTCATCCATAGGATACAACAATTGAAACCACAAGCTAAAATAATTCTTCCTCTTGTCTCATCAAGCATTTGTCACAGTGACAAAACATCTCCCACACTGCACAAGTGTTCTTCTCAAACAATAGATTCTTGAGACCTCACCGGGTGCCAAGGGGAGACAAAGATGGACATGGCAGCCAGCAGAAGACCTTTTGAGGACCCCCCCCAGCCTGTTAGCAGAGGACAGTCCAAGAAAGTATGGTGCAGACTACGTGCCCTTTAGTGTGAAAACCAGGATGTCCTTGGAGCTGTGAGCAGATGGTTTATGAACACACTCCAGGCATCAAAGAGCTAACTTCATTCTAACACTGAGATTCCAGGCCAAGAAGGGGCTGGGTCCTCCTTCCTACCAAGTGGGTAGATGGCACCTGTGAAGGACTGCCTAGCCTCTGGAGATGCTGTCATCTTTCTATGCCTGAGCACCCAATTCCCCTCTGCAGCTCACTCTGATTTTGGAAGCTAGTTTCAAGTTCTTATTCTCTGTCAATCTTTGCATGATGTCTGCTGTCACTCTGTTTTACTTCTCGCCCAGAGACAGCCTCAGTCAATCCTTATCACAAATCACTGGTGGCTCAGATGGGACCTTCCCTGTCTGGGAGCTGTTCTTGGCACTTGCTTACCACTCATCCTGTTGGAGAAGCATGGAGACCAGACTCGGCTTGGCATAGACTTTGGGGATGGATTCTACTTGTCATGTAGAGTCTGGTGCTGCCGGGGCACAGTGCCGAGAGGTTACAGAATCCTGGAAGCCATGCAATGCTTTCTGGTTTGTACAAATGAAGGTGGCAGGAATGGTCAGCAAGAATATGTATGTTTAGGAGCTGGTCTGGTTCAAATCTATTTCTCTGTTGGGGATGCCTGACATAGAGGCATCCTGTATCTATTCCCCAGAAGCCTTGCTCTCCCAACTCCTGAGTCTGCTTCCTTTTCCTGTATGATCTATATGAGCATCTGATTGGGCAGATTCAAACCTACCCATTATCTTTTACTTCAGTTTTCAAACTGAAATGGTCATGTCCCAGGAATAAGAAGTCACAGTAGCCTAATAAAATAGGCCCCTTGGTTGTGTTTGCTTTGCTGCACTAACCATGGCAATTGCTCCTGTACAACCTTGGGACCTAAGCACAGAGAATGGTGAACCTCACCCTCACCCAGCCCCGGCCAAAGATCTAACTAGAAAGTTTGGCTCAGATGGCTCTGTTGGCGCCTGGTCTCTAGGGAAACAAGTGTTTTCTATCTCAATAGTAGTTCTGTGGGCTCAGGCCTTGGTACTGGGTGTATTAATAGCCTCAATAATCTTTTGTGTAGAATCGTAGATGTCCTAGGTTGTCATTAAATTCTATCAGAGGCTAGGACAGCAATGGGCTCACATGGGCTCCAGTTTGAGAAGGCACAAAAAGAAATGAAAAGCTAAGGCAGGAGGGATTAAGGGGAGTCCTCCCTAGTAAATACACACAGTATAAGAGAGCATGTAGATAGAATAGTCCTGGTTGCTAAAAAACTTAAAATTAAAAAAAAATATTGGCTGTTCAGGGCCCTGACTTCAAATACAACCTCCACAAGCTTGAGTGAGTCCTAGGTGAGTCTCCATGTTCTTAGGGGACCGTTAAAACAGTATGGGGACCCTCTGTGGTAGATAACTAAGGTTTTAAGTCCAAGGGAACTTGTAGGCTCTGGTTTTGTAGGAGTCAATCTAGATCCCCAAGCCACATGTCTGCTCAGTGCTACCATTGGCTCTAAGGATGTATCAATGTAAGTTTTTAAAAGCAGAACAAGGAGGGTGGCTGAACTAGTGGGGCAGCGACTAATGGCCTGGTGGGACCTTTGTTTATCCTAACAGGAGGAATATTCTAAACACAACCACTACCCAAAAGGTTGCAGTCATTGTCACTGTCTCACAGATAAAATGAGAATCTATTTCAAAGTAGTTCCCAAATCCTGGGTCCTTCTCAGCTGTGGTCAGAGTTTCTGGCTTGCCTCATCATCATTGGCAGGGTAGGAAGGGTAGTGTGCCAGAAAATGCATCATGACATTTTTGTTTTAATGCTGACATGTCAGGTCGAATCCAGACTTGAACCATCAAAATTTTATAGGTGGCAACTTAGATCTATGATATAGAAGATTCCACTCTCTCATATAGGTTTGGGACAGTTAAAAAGAAAAAAATCTCCCCCAAATCCAACCTGGTTTCAACCAGGGTCACAAGGGCCATAATACCTCTCCTTCAGACCTTGCATCTTGACTGCCTTATGCCTTTTGTTGTAGGTGAGAAATCATTAAGCCCAAAACTATCATTCCTCAGGGTATGGACAGATTGATATGTTGTTCCCTGAAGATCCCCAAACTTATTACGGCTACCTGCTTAACATGTTTAATAGTGACCCTTGAGCAATTCCCTTATTTCACAAGAAATGGGTTCAGAAGGGAGGTTTACATCTCAGAGTTATGAGAGGCCAAAATGTCTCAGGCAGGGGTAGTGAGCAGTGACAACTTTGGAGGATTTTCTGGAAAGGCAGGAGGCCTCTCTCAAGGGCCTGAGGCAAATACAGCAGCTGCCTTAGGGTTTCTCATCCAGGAACTTTCTGGGGACCTGAGGCTGGTTCCAAGCCCTAGACCTGAGTTCTTCTCAGAGGGACCCTGAGGGGCCCTCAGCTATTCATAGTGGCAGCTGTTCTTAGCAGCCTCCTCTATGTGCCAGCCCGACCCACCTTAGCTGAGCAGGGCCTGACTTTTGTCCTCCCAGGAGTAGCTTTGCATCAGGGAGACCCTTTCTGCCCACAAAGCTTCCATCTGCTGGCTTTTCTCTGAGGCCAGCTCTATTCCAGACCAGGGTTCACTCTGGAGGGAGACTGAGGGCAGTGCTAGGGACTCATGGGGCTGTGTGTTTCTCTAGCTAACCTTTCCACCTTCAGCCTGCACAGCCATTGCCTTGTCTGTCAGCCTGGGATGGGGGTTACTGGTGAACTTTTAGATTCACAGGTGGCAGTTGGCTTAGCCACACCCCCTCCAACTGTCATTCTGAGGGGCCATTGCAAATCTAAGAGCAAAATAGTTCAAATGTCCTAGGGATAGCCTAGGTGGGTCCACAGAGCTATGTCTTGAAAACATCCAGACAACACTCATTCTTTGGGCATCATGTCATCAGTCAGACTTGGAGCTTAATGGGGGCATCATGGGCTAGAAGCAGAGTTGCAGATATCACAGGGGCTCTAGGCAGGATCCTAACCAGTTGGCAAAGCCTGTCTAAACCATGAAGCAGACTCTGCCAAAGAACCACACATGATGTTCAAGCCTCCTAGGGGACAAAGTCTCTTCCTGGGACTGTCAGATGGGCAAAAGTTTTACACGAGGAGCCCCTCCTTAAAGTGCTGGTGGGACTATTCCCAGCAGCCCATTTGGCTTTTCAAATGACACAGAACGTGACTGCCACTGGCTTGGGTAATGCCGTCTCTGGACACGGTGGCTCCAGTTGCCAGTGCTCCTCAACTGCCTGCGGTGTCAGTTAGGATGGAATCCTCAGGGGTGAGGTTCCCTCCTGACCTCCAGGCAGTGGCTGTTGGGAACTTGTCACTCAAGTCCCCCGGGGCTTCTGGTTGGATTTCTGAGGACACAATTGCTACTGAGCCTTGGGGGATAGTAACCCAAAGACAGGTCTGTCTTTGGGGAGGCATTTCTTCCCTTAATTCAGCCCCATAGCTGACCCAACTAGGGATTAGTCCAGATTTGTCATCTCAGAGTACCTTTGAAGTCTGTCTCCTATCCATGAGACCCCACAGTAGGGGCTTGGGACTTCCTTGAGAAAGATCCTCTCCCTCTTCATCCTTGCCTCTCCCTGCTGTTATCAAGCTTTGCACATCTTCCCTATTATATATTCTCCTGCTGTCTCTCCCCAGCTCAGGGCCCTCCCTGGATAGCCAGGTGACATCAAAGAATCAATGAACTTCTCAGGAATTGGGGGTGGGGGCAGCTGGTGAGAGCCAGTTACTGTCCCCTGCAAATCCTTGCAAAGCCTCCCTCCCTTCAGGAAGCCATTTGAGAGTCCCAAGACAGTTGCTCCACTCTTGGCCAAATTACCCTCATTTCACTCTTCGCTGGTCCTTGGCACAGCAGAGCCTAAAGTCTACAACAGTTTGCCCATGGCTCAGTGCAAACAGTCCCCAGTCAGTGTCCCTTCTCTTCAAGCTGCCCAAGGCCACCAGGTTCAGGACTTGTAGGAGGTGACAGAGCCCTGGGCCAGCCCCTGCCTCACAGTTTCTGTGCCCAAAGCCAGAGGTATGGTTTTACAGATGTCTTCTGTTTGGCTTTCAAAAACAAACAAACAAACAAACAAACAAACAAACAAACAAACACCAAATAAGAAAAGGAACAAAAACCCCATAGCTTTTTGAGTTTTAAGTAGTATTTTTTTCCTTTTGTATCCCTACCTAGAAATTTTGAAAGAGTATTCAGAAAAGAAAACAATGTCTGGGAAGGTGGGTCTTTAGAATTCTGGGACTTTGCTGTGAAGCGAGACAGTATCCATGTGGTCAGGCAGCATGTAGAGTAGGCTGCCTGAGCTGCCCACTGGGTAGCTCCTTTTACCCCTGTGGCTACTTAAGGAAGAATAGTAAAACAGAGAATTTTCATGCCTTTCTAATTTTCCTCCATGGATTAAATTCCTGAAAGTGAGATTCAGGGACAAGCAGTTCCTGATAAAGGAATTTTTGCAGCAAATGACCTATATAGGTGCAGGTGACCAATGGTTCTCAGTGGCTCTTGGTGCTGGCTCCTCAGCCATGTATACATGTGGGTAACAGAAGTCTTGTCCATGTGCTTTCTTGATTACCCTGGAGGTCACCTCTACCTTTCAGCACGTGGAGCATCGTTCTTCCTCCACCAAAGTCTCGCCGAGGCAGTCACAGAGTACACAGGCTGGCCGTTGACTTCCTGGTGGCCCTCAGAAGCATGACAACATCAACTGGAGTATAAAGACACAGCTGGAGGAGAGCTCAGGTGGCCACAGCAGAGGGGTGGACAGGTGACAAAATGGAGAATTGAGGGACATCTAGGTAATCAAGAACAGTCCAGGTGATAAGACAGTTTATATACAGCTGGTGATGGGTTCCTTGCACCTCCCTTCAAAGAACTACAAAGGACTGTGGCTTCATGGAGATGGGGCTGTGGCTGATCACAAGAGCCTTGCCAGGAAACTGTGAACCAGGCTGCAGGGGCTCTGCAGGCACTTCGGGGCCTATGGGGCTGGGGACTTGGAGGTGTTGTGAGAAGAAGGAGATGAGAAGAGTGGGAACTAGAAGGATCTCAAAAGCTGATACCCAGGTTCCTTGGGTAGCCCAGCTGGGGGTAAACTGGCTGGATTAGGTCAAAAAAGGAAGCCCATGGCTGCATGGGGGAGGCCAGCAAGCCTTAGAGACCTTGTCTGTCATCCATAGCCACATTGAACTCAGTGACCCCCTCTCCTTGGGTTGCTGTTTAAACCTCCCTTTGCTCTCCTTGCCTGGGTCAATCTCTTCCATGCAGACTTTGTGATTCTGTTTTCCTTCACTTCTACCCCAGGCTTGGGGACAGTCACTTGAGAATGACTTTTGTGGTTTCCATGAAAAGATTGTAACGGGGCCAATTTGCAAAGAAGAGGCTCAACTTTTCTGGAGCCTTTTCCAGGTTTGTGGAGACATCACTCTAGCTTGGTGAGTGGGGGTACTAAAGCTCTAGGCAGTAGAAAGAATTCAGAACAGGACAGCCAGAAGGAACTAAGGCCAGCTGGGACCTCCAGGCAATGGCATGACCATTGTGGCTTGAAAACCCAGAGCCAGCTCTAACTGTGGTGGGCAATAGCTAAAAGCAGATGGGAGGGGCCCTAGCCAGAATCTTGATAAGGCTGGACACTGGGCTACCAGATAGGACCGTGGGGACCCAAGGGAGCAATAGGCTTCTCAAAATGGTGCAATGTTAAGGTCACCAACACTACCTGGGCCAGACCCCACTAGAGGTGCTAGTCGGTGGGATCCTCACACTTCTCCCCATTTATGGCCATGCTTGCCCAGCCACTCACTCACTCTCATACCCTTCGCTTGTTCACTCCATTTCTATCCCTCACCCATAGTCACACATTGCTTATCCCATAATATCTGTTCCTCCCTGGACAGGGAGTGCCCGCAGTGCCTGTTGAGCATAAGTCTGAAGGCAAACAGAGCTTTCTTTTCAGGATAGGCAGGTGCCCAGAGGTCCCCAGTGCCATAGAGTTAGTGGGAGAAGCCTCAGGCAGGCCTGAGCCAGCAGGGTTTGCAAGGGGCTGCAGATAGAAGGCTAGGGAAGAGCAGAGTGTCCAGAACAAGGAGCCTCAGGGTGTGGAGAAGGAGAATGAATGTGGGCATTGATTGAATGACAAATACTTGACAGAAGCAAAGGAGGAAAGTTAATTTTGACTCACAGCTTTGGGGGTCTCAATCTACCATGGAGAGGAAGGCATGGCAGAGAGGAGCAGCTCAGATAATGGCAGGCGAGGACAGTAAAGCAGCTGGCACGCCAATCACATTCTCCTTTCCCGCTTTTATTCCATCTGGGACTCCAGCCTATGGAATGGTGCCATCCAACATTTGGGCCAGGTCTTCTCTCAGCTGATCCCTTCTGGAAGCGTCCTTATAAACACACCCAGATGTGTGCTTGGCTCATCTTCTAGGTACTTCTAAAGCCGTTTACATTGACAGTGACGGTGCGGTAGGGAGCCTGAAGTGCAAGATTCACATTAGAGTTGCAAGGCAAGGGACATGAAGGAGAGTAGGTCTCAGGACAATCGTGGGGGTCCCATACTGGGCAGGAGTGTGGATGGACAGCAGTGAGATGGACTAATTGAGGAAACCGGCAAGCCTGCTGCCTAGGGGTTTGGTATACACCCCCAACTTGAAGCCTATGTGTGGGTAGGATGGTTTATCCATGGAGAAGAAAGGGCTGAAGCGAAGTTCAGGGGATGCCAGAAGAAAGGATTGTCAGGGTGAAAGTGGCAGAGTGGCCTCAGAGGCAACACCACACCCCACGTTAAGTAGCTGTCTCAGTCACTGTTCTATTGGTGTGAAGAGACCCTACGACCAAATACTTATAAAAGAAAGCCTTTCACCAGGCCATGGTGGCACACGCCTTTAATCCCAACTCTTGGGAGGCTGAGCCAGATGGATCTCTGTGAGTTTGATGCCAGCCTGGTCTACAGAGCAAGTTCCAGGACAGGCTTCAGAGAAACCCTGTTGTCTCAAAAAACTAAGAAAACCAAACCAACCAAACAAACAAAAAAGCATTTTATTGGAGGCTAGTTTATTGTCACTGTAGGAAGAAGCATCCATCAAGAAGGCCCTGGAGAAGTGACTTAGAGTTTCATCCTGATCTGTAGGCAGAAAGAGAGAGAGGGAAATACTGGGCCTAGTGTGAGCTTATGAAAACTTAAAATCCACCCCCCCAGTTACATTTCCTCCAACAAAACCACACCTACTCTAACAAGGCCACACCCCCTAATCCTTCTCAAATAGTGCCCCTCCCTGATGACTAAGCACTCAATGTGAGGCCATTTTTATTCAAACCACCACAGCAGTTGTGCAGAAAAGGCTGGGCCAAGGCCTTCTGGATATCACAGTGCCTATTTAACCAAATTTAGTGTCTCTGGAGTGAATGGGGGGGGGCAGGAGAGGCTTAAGGTGACTAAGGGAGGTGATGAGAAGGCTTGGGGTGGTTGAGAGTCTCTGTGTCCTTGATCTGTCTCCAAGTAGGTAAGAAACATGGATATTCTGTTCTTGCCAGGTGCTGTCTTCCAAAGAATCACTGGACCCATTTTGGCTATGCTTGGCGATGGATTCTTTGGGTCCCCAAAAAAGTCCACCCCACTCAGCTTCTGGGAAAGCCAAACGCTCATTGCCCAGGCAGGAGCAAGAGCTGGAGCTTAGTAAGTGGGGTGCACATCAAATGGGTGAGCACGCTGTTGAAGGGTGCTATGGCCCCTTAGGATGAGCAGGGGGATACTCAGATCTAACTTCCTGAAGTAGAGCACAGGCAGACAGGACTTTAGTCAGAGCCCACTCATCCTCATGTATCTGTCTGCAGGAAGGACAGCTGAAATAGTACCATCATTCCTAAATCCAAGATGCCAGATGAGGCAGACTAGGTACCATTGCCACCCAGCTAAGCAGGGACCTTGCAACTTCACTTATGTCATTCTTAGGTCTCTGGGGACATGAGGGGTGGCTTGGACTATCAAAAAACTGTTAAGAAATGTCTGTTCTTACTGGGGGTCAGTGCCTGGCAGGTAGATAGGTAGAAGTTTCTACTGCATGATCAAATGTGTGCAAGCATGAAGCAATGAAGACTTTCAGTGGGTTGTGCAGTTCATTGGCTACCAGCTCAGGATTGGGTGAGTGATGTCCTCAGACACCAATAGCAGGCTCCTTTCTGCCAGGACTCTGCTGGGCCAAGGCTGAGGCTCAGGTAAGTATCGTGTATAGTAACACTTCTGGTACCAGATCCTATAGGACATGGTTTGCAAAGGTTGAGTGACAAGAGCCCTGCAATGAGGCAGCCTATGTGTGTGTCTCAGTTGGACTTTATCTGGCTTTGCAGCCATTTAGAACTCTGTGTATCATGGTTATAAAAATGTTAGACAATGTAGAAATTACATACAGCCATCATAAAACCTCTGGGTTTTTCCTGATGATGAAGAAGGAACCATTTATACATATGCTAGCTTTTCGTGGTGATGACAAAATACCTGGCATAAGCAAAGGAGGAAAGATGCTTTTTGACTCACTGAGAGTATTTGGTGCACAATGGGCTATTGCTGTGGCCATGAGCCTGAGCTAAGCCTAACAGCATGGTAGAAAGGCCAGACAAACAAAGCTTCTCACCAGATAGTGATGAGGAAGCAGGGAAACAGGAAGGTGTACGCGCCCAACCCTGCCAGCAAGGAAGACACGACTCCGGGAAGATCTTCTTCATGCAGTTTATTTCAGGATCCTTGAAACATGTTCTTCTGACCCGCGAGACCCCGGGCTTAAATCCCCTTGCGCAAACCAACCCCAGTGAGCTACTTGGACCCTGCAGATAGGCTACTCTAACGCAGAAGCAGACAGGCTGAACAGACTTAACCAAATAAGGGCTTGTTTACGCCAGAGAGCGCTCACCCTCGGGAAGGTGGAAGGCGGAAGCCTGCGCCATCTTTAAGGCACGGCACTTCGCAGCTCTCTACAGGAAGGGGCCAAGAAGACACCCTCTAGTGTCCTACTTGCTCCATCCAGGCTTCATTTCCCAATAATAGCATTATCTTAATGACCCCATCAGTGGTAGATGAGGTCATTGAGTGGGTCAGTGCTCTCACGACCTTGTCATCTGTGTGGACCAGGATTTCCACACATGGAAACCATAACAGTGTGGCTCTAGACATACCTTCGTTTTTGCACTTGGAGATTGCTACTGAGGGGTTTTTCAGAGAAAGACTCACTCCCCAGTTACACATCTGTAGGATGCACTGTCACATTCTTGTCTTTGTCTCAGGAGTGAATGGCAAATTGCAGCTCGTGGGAGCACCTTTGCACTCTACTGATAGTGAGTGCGGTTCTTTTGGATGTGTTTATGTCAATGTTAGCCCTGGTTGGCTGTCTAGGAAGAAGCCTCCATGTATCCACATGGCTCCTGTCACAGATGTAGCCAGCTCCTTTCCAGCTCTTTTCAGCCTGGTAGGTAGCCAGGTCCCAGGACGTCTGTGCCTGATCACTGTGGGCTTGCCTGCTTAAGCTTGTAGATGAAAAACCCCATGATCTACAGATGCTTACTTTCAGCTTTGTGATTTAAACAACAACAGAAAAAAGTTCTGGACTAGGCAGGAGCCATATCAACATGTTTCTCCAAATGGTCATAGTCCTGGCTTTGGTGTGATATCTGTTCCCAGCCAACTGGCTGAACGCTGACTCTACTCTGAGCTGGTTGCCAGGCCTCCTTGGTGTGTCTGTCCTTTACAGTGTACCAAGCAGGGTTACCTGACAGGGCAGGCACTGGGTGGGCCTGGGGTCTCCAGCAGAGTCCGTCTCCCTACCCAGCTCAGGAGGGTTATTGGTCCTTAGGTCTTGGAACATTGGTTGGGACTGGTACTGCCCCTCTGCTTCTGGGATCTCCACAGATAACTTTGATTTGGGACTCTTGGGAGAGTACTTGAATATCTACCCATCCTGGGAGGACATGGCGGTCAGTAAGATCAAGAGCATGATGGTTGCAGAGCAGGGCCTGGCGCTGGACACCATCTGCCATTTCCTAGAGGAGCACAACCAGGTAGGATCAGAGAGACTGATGTTCCCCACTGGGTGGGTCCTGGGAGGAAGTCAAGGCCCCCTCTAGGTCCTGTCCCAAGCCATCCACATGGAACTCATGAACCACCCTAGACTCGCATAGGTCTTGGCCATCCTTGAAGCTCCTAACCCTCTATGGGAAGGTGCTGGAGGATTTTAGGGAGTTGGGTTGGATGTCTTACTGCCTACCTTCTGGTTGAAAGGCACAGAGTCCATTCAGGGTCTCCTCTTACCAGGCTTGGCCAATGCACTCCCAGGTCCATTTGAAAACTTTGAATACTTTTGGCAGGGAGCTTCAGGATTGTCTACCTGGAAGTTCCCAGTCCTCTAATGCCAGCTTGAAGGCCAGAGATGACACCATGAGTGGCTGAGGTCTTGATATGTGGGGTTACTCTTGGTTCCTGACCATCAAATTGTACTTTATCCAGGTGATGGTGTCATACACCTTTAATCTCAGCACTTAGGAGGCAGAGGCAGTCAGATCTTTCTGAGTTCAAGGCCAGGCTGGTCTACAGAGGGAGTTCCAGGACAGCCAGGGATAACAGAGAAACCTTCACTCAAACAAAACAAAAGAAAACAATGTACTTTAATCTTTATATACAACCTCCCACAGCTGCTGTTCACTGTCCACTCTCCTGGGCCAATCAAAGTGACACATTCTTTGAGGGCTACAGCAGGCCTGTGTGCTTACAGAGGGAGGCTACCCAAACACTCACAGCTAGGCATGGGACTGGAAACCTAAGGTTAAGTGGGGAGGGACAGCCACTTGTTAAGAACAGGATGGGCAAAGGCCCAAGGAATCAACATAGAGGCACAATAAGCCCGCAACATGCCCGGATGCCTACAGGACGGTCTATATCTGCTAAAAATGTTCCAAGGATCTCGGGGCACCACAGCAGAGGTAAGCATGACCATATTTACCTAGGATTGAGGCTGTAGTTTCTGAAGGCACTTTCCTTTTTCTCAGAGGGCTACAACTGTCCTGTTGGCTCTAGAATATGTCTTGCCCTGGTGGTTGGGTAGGGACAGGCAGTCCCTGAGTAACAGTCTGCCCACAGCTCTGGGAAAAGCAGAAGGTGTCACACAGGGATCCCTCTGTGCAGAAGCTCCTAGAGTTCTTCAGCCTGGACCCCAAGCAGGCTACTGATAAGGTCAGTGCCACACAGGGAATGCTTCAGGAGGGTGGCCTTCTATGCTTTGTCCCACACAGTGGGAGGAGAAAGGGCTCCCTCTTGGGGAAGGAGTATGTGTGACCACACAGCCCTGCTGTACTCAGATGGGTGGATTGCTGAACAGCATTAGCCTGCTCTCCACCCTGTCCTGCCCCAGGCCTTCCTCTTCCACCTCTACGGGCTGTTCCTGCGAGAGTGTCCCAGTGTGGAGCAGGTCCAGTGCCACTTGGCCAGCCTCCTGGAGCTGTCCCACCAGTACTCCAGCCAGCGGGAGGTACTGCCTTGTGCTTCCCTATCAGATCCCAGCCCTCATGTCCCATTTGACATCACTGTGGTCTTGTGTGGCTCTCAGTGCATGGGACACTTTGCCAGCTTGTCACCAACCCAGTCTCGGGGAGGCAGCCCTGGTGGAAGGACAGGTCCCAGAGAGCTGGACAAGGACTGCCCTGTCACTTGTGGGCTGCCTCACAGGGTCCTCTGGTACACAGGGCATTGCACTGGCTGTGGGCCTGGCCTCCACCAAACACTTGGAAGAGGTATGGGCTCTGCTGGAGTACCTGGGCCGCACCAAGTTCCTGCGTTCAGCCACCTTGTCCCTAGACAACCAGGTATGGAGCATGGCACTGAGTACTGGAGCATGTTGAATAGGGCAGCATTGGACAGAGAGGGTGCCAGCCTCCATATGCCCATTGATGACACCAGGCATCCTACCTGACCCATTTCCCTTAGGGGTTGGTGTGAGGGACACAGGATAGATGAAGTATTCACTCTGTGTCCATGCTTCATAGTGTCCACTCCTTGGTACCTCAGGAGTGGAGACAATTGAGCTAAGGATTTGGGGCCAGGGAGCCTCCAGGACTTTGAGAGCTATGCCAGGCTCGAGTCTCAAGTTCTCACTTGCCCTGAGCCCAGTAGATACACTGAGCAGCTCTACTTTCCTGGCCAGTCCTAACCCCAGAGGTTGTGCTGCAAAGAGTCTACAAGAGAACTCAAAGAGAGGGCTTGCCTGGGGAACTAGTTAGAGGGGCTTCCTAGATAGGAAGGCTAGTGGCAGCCTGGGCCCAGCCCTGTGGAGGAGGGATATTGCTCTCATTGGCAGGAGGGAGGTGGGGGGGGGTTGGGAGGGCTGAGAGCACAGAGCCCTTCAGCCTAGCTCTCATCTGTCCACAGCCATTAGACAACAACCTTCGATGGAAATGGGTCAGCAGCACCTCTCTGCTGTGCTATGGGCAGATAGCCAAGCACACGAAGGAGCAGATCCTTCCCTGGGTGGACAACATTGCTTCAAGGATGGTGTACTACTTCTCCTGTGGCCCCTGTGTGAGGCCCTTCCCACCTCTCCATAGAAGGATATGGCAGACAGAGTCACCTGGGTTAACTTCTCAGTCACTGAAGCAGTACTCACAGGACAGCCCTGGGGTCTAAGGAACCAAGCCCACTGAGGGTCTGCTTCATGTTCTCCTGGGTCCAGGGCTCTGCCTATATGTGGCTGAATAAGGTTGTATCAGTCCAGGTAGTGAGGCTGGCCTAGGGAGAGGGAAACCCCATACTCAGCTTCCTTGCTTGGCAGAGATGTTGTGTGTACATGTGGGTAAGTTCGCTGTGTATGTCCTGTGACTCTGTGTCCTGTGGGTATGAGGTGTGTTGTGTATGTTATGTGTATTGCATGTGTGAGGTCCACACTCTGCTGGTCCCCTGAGAGAGGGGGCTGTTTAGGTTGTGCAACAGGATTTGACCTTTGGCCCATCTGTGGGGGACAGGATGAGATCCTGAAGTCGAGCTTCCTGTCTGCCACCATCCTGCTCACTAGATCCCTGCGGGAAGAGTATGGCTCCCAGAGGTACAAGTTCACTCAGGTACCAGAGCTCATCCAGTGCCTCCTGGTAAGTGACACCTGGACCACAGTGGGTATTCCCTAGAACCTGGGTGCCAGCCAGAGGCTGCTGCTACATTTGCCCCTCTTGTGTCCTCCAGGGCATCCTCCAGAAGGAGCCCAACTCCCTGAACACCTTCTTCCGGCAGAGGGTCATTCTTGTCATTATGAGCCTGAGGTAACTCTCATAGGGCACAGGGAGGAAGACAGGCCAGGTCCTGCGTTTGTGGTAGTAGTCAGTGTGTGAGGGAGGGTTGGGGACAGAGGGGGCACCAGAACATTGGATGTGCTAAGGCTCTGCATGTTTGCCTAAGAGGTTTAGTTTGTTTTTTCACTGCCAAGATTGATTGCTAGTGCTGGCAAAAATAAAAGCCACAGTCACACTCTGGACCACAATCCTGACCGTGGCCCTAACCTGGTCGTACAGGAAGGCCAAGCTTTTTGCCCTTGGGCCTTAATCTCAGTCTATGTTCCGATCTATTCATAGCTTTGACTCTGACCTCAGAAAGTGTCTAAGTTTTCCCCAATCAAGTGCCAATGAGTTAGAAAAGCTCACCACAGCCCATGTTGTGTGGTCCTTCTCATTGCACTGAATCCAGACAACGTCTACTTTCATGTTCTAATTGTGCTGGTATGTCCTTGCTGGCAGCCCCTTACCACCAGCCCATTTGTTCTCTTGCAGTAACCTGCGGCCCAGACTCAAACCCCTGCTCAAGTCCCAGGTCCTGCAGACTTGCTTGCACAGTGTGTACAAGCTTCCCTCTACTGAGGCCTTGAGGAGTGGCGAGCCTTTATTGGAACAAGCCCCGGATGTCATGGTGATGCCCTAGGCTTGGCATGTCTCCTTTCCAGGCGTGTGGGTTCCTAGTGCTAGGCCAGGGGTTAGCCTTGTCTGGTAATTGGCAGAAAGAGGAGCTCCATATGGGTTTAGAACCATCTTGCCTGGAGCACAGGCTCCCTTCAACCTTAGAAAGCTCAGGACCTTCAGGGTTTCCTGGGTAAATGAGACCCTTGTCTCTGTGCTTGTCTGGCAGCATTCTCTGAAGTGTGCCTTCCTATACATCATACTCATTGACTTCCAGTGAGCTGACAAATGTCCTCAAAGTGCAGGGATGCATCCTGGTCCTTGGCTGTGCGGGCCTACCCTACTCTCTTAGGCTGTCTTGCCCCAGACCCAGTTTCCCGGGGAGTTGAAATAGGGACAAGGCTAGGTGTCATATGCCTCTGATCACTCTTGAGGTCACACAGGTAGGCCATGCCCCATTCTAAGACCTAAGTATGTACAGAGGCAATATCCAAAGGCGGCCAGGCCAGATCTGTCACAGGAAGTGAAAGGGGGATACAGTATTGCTGGGAGGAGGCCAGCTTTGGAAAGAAGCCCCCTGCTGGCACGGCTCTGAGCGTGGCTGAATTCCGCTCAGCAGAAACAGCAAGGGAAGAACAAAGCCTCTCAAGTTTTATTCCTGGCCCTGGAACCAGGTTAGCCAGACAGGACAGGTGGACACAGGGAGTTAACTATGGACTAGCACTAGGCTCCCAGAGCATACATGAAGCATTGCCTTGTGGATGGTCTAGAACCACACTAGGAGAGCCAAGGGAACTGAGGAAGATGGAGAGTCCCAAGGAAAGCTAACCTCCACGTGGTCACCAGGGAGGCAACACCACTCCTACATGGAGTTCACTGGGGCAGCCGCCACTGCACCAACTGATTTCTGGTAGTTGGCCACAGTTCTGATTCATTGTCACCTTTATGCTGGCCATTGGCAGGTGTTCTTTGTCGTGTGCTCAACTTTAGTGAAATGTCTGTTCAGTTCTCACATCTAACTTTAAAATGGACAACTATGTAGGTTTTCAAAAGCTATTTTTTATTTGTGTTTGTGTGTATATGTGTGTGTCTATGTTTATGTGTCTCTGTGTGTGTATATCTGTGTGAGTCTGTGTGAGCCTGTGTGTGTCTATGTGTGTGTGTCTGTATGTATGTGTCTATGTGTCTCTGTGTGTGTGTGTATATATCTGTGTCTATGTGTCTGTGTGTGTGTGTGTGTATCTGTGTGAGTCTGTGTATATGTGTCTATGTGTATATGTGTGTGTGTCTGTGTGTATGTGTCTGTGTGTGTGTCTGTGTCTATGTGTCTATGTGTCTGTGTGTGTGTGTGTGTCTGTGTCTATGTGTCTCTGTGTGTGTGTGTGTGTGTGTGTGTGTATCTGTGTGAGTCTGTGTGAGCCTGTGTATATGTGTCTATGTGTCTGTGTATGTGTGTGTGTGTGTCTGTGTGTATGTGTCTATGTGAGCCTCTGTGTATGTGTCTGTCTGTGTCTCTGTGTGTCTGTGTGACTCTGTGTGTATTTGTCCCCATGTGTGTATGTAAGCCTGTGTGTGTATGCCTGTTTCTCTGTGTGTGTATATGTGTGTCTCTGTGCACATGTCTATGTGTCTCTGTGTGTCTGTGTGAGCCTGTGTGTATGTGTTTCTCTGGGTGTCTGTGTGAGCCTGTGTGAATGTGTCTATATGTGTATGTGCCTCTGTGTATGTGTGAGCTTGTGTGCATGTGTGTGCGTGTGTGTGTGTGTCTGTCTGTCTGTCTGCCTGTGTGTACTGTGGTACACACATGGAGATCAGAGAAGAACTTGTGGAAATTGTTTTTCTCCTTCCACCATGTTGATCCTAGGGATCAAACTCAGGTCTCCAGGTTTGACAGCAAGGGCCTTTACTCTCCTGAGCCATCTTGCCAGTCCTACTACACAGTTTTTAAAGCTCCTCTCACACATTGGATGTGAGCCTATAGTCTGCATTTGAAAATCTTTTCTCTGAGTTGGGACTTTCTCAAATTCTCTGGGTTGTGGCTTCTGAAGACATTGCTACTGGTTAGAAAAATACTTTTTTTCTTTTATAGTCTGTGCTGTGGGTATGATGTCTAGGAACTTTGCTTGACCTAGGGCCACAAAGATTGTCTGGGTTTTCTAATGGAAGGAAGTTTTGTATTTTGTGGGTTCAGCTTTATATTTTGTGGGGGCAGCTGAAAAGAAGCATAGCTTGAAAGAGCAGAACGCTGCTCCCCACAGGTCTGGAGGCTGCAAGGACAAGGTTCGAATGTCAGACCTCCCCCACAAGCCCGTTTAAAATACTGTCTCCAGATGGTGGCATTGCTTTTGGGGGCCTAGATGAAGCCCTGCTTCAGCCTGAGCATTTTCTTTTCTCCAAGCCATGTGAGGAGTGCTGCAAGGCCCTGCCACCACAGCCCAAGCAGCTAGGGTCATCATGTCTTCCTACCATGCCTTGCCACTGTCATGCACTGTATGGGCTGAGCTATGGACCCAAACAAGTCTTGAAGTTTCTTATGCTGGGTATTTGGGTACTCTAACAAAGTAAATGATGCTATTGCTTATCAGTAGCAGTGGGACCTGGGGTGGGGGTGGGGGACACAGCCCAGTGCTGCTGCCTTCAGAGACCTGAGGAATTCCTTGCAGGAGCACGTACTCAGGGAAAGCCAAGATTTATGACTTTGTTCAGAAAAGAATTTCAGGTGCAGTTTGAAGCAGAGTTGAATTTTATTAGGAAGAGAGTTTAACATAGACTTAGTGTGGGTTTTATAGAAATAGAGGCACCCAAAGAGAGGATAAGGCACACCCAAGTGTGAGGAAGTCAAGCTTAAATATCATAGCTATGGGCACACGAATGACACCAGTGGCTCTCAAGTGCATCGCAAAGGGTAAACGAGATTCTGAGGTGCTTCTGGAAGAGGGTAGGACTACAGTCTGATAGGGTGAGATCATGGGTTACTAGGGGGCCAGGCTATATCTTTCAGTGATGGAGTCTTTTATCTTCTGAGATTCCTAGAAAATTTTAAGTTTACATTTGGGAAAGGAGTAAGTCCATCCTCAGATCTGCTCAACCTTAAGTGTGATCATTGCTATTTTAGCATCCTTATTTGAAATGTCTCCATGTAAGAGTATCACCTCCATGTGAGAAGCTTTTCCAGTGGATAGTGTTAGCTGTGCTGGGATTCTTAGCTCCTTTCAGTGATGTGCTTGGGCCTTCTGGATGTGTTTGTGTTTATACTTTCTGGTTTTATTTCCATTTTGGAACCATCCTTCACCTTAAGACAAGATTGTCATCTAGAGATTCTTTTCATCTAGAACCATTTCCTTTCTCTTTTAATCTTTATCAACAATGAAAAAAAAAGCCAATTGGTGATGGCTCATGCCTTTAATCCCAGCACTCAGGAGGCAGAGGCAGACAGATTTCTGAGTTTGAGGCTAGCCTGATCTACAGAATGAGTTATAAGACAGCCAGGGCTACATAGTGAGACCCTGTCTCAAGAAAACCAATAAGCAAACAAGTAGTTTATTGTTTTGTAGCTGCTATGTTTTAATGGCTAGAAGTCCTTCTTGGGAAAATAACAGGTCAGCAGGAAAGCGTAGAGCAGCAGGCATCATCAGTGGCTGCAGCAGAGTCTTGAGCAGAGCTAGAGGGAAAATGTCTAAGCATCTAAAGGGACCTGTATTCTCACCCCAAAATTCCTCTGGGAAAAGTCTGGAGGCAGATCTCACTATCCTAACTGCCACCAAGGGCCTGGCTAGCCTCATTCGCCAGAGTTGGGCCCAGGGAAGCATATACCTCTGAGCCATCATGGAAGAGTTGGGGAAACCATGAGGTGACCTGGCTGTGTGATGCCAGTTGGCCCTTTCCCTTGCCAGGTGCTCTACCAGAAGACAGTCCGTGCCCTTGACCTGCTCCTCCAGAACTTCATCTCTGAGAACCCGAGCATGGATGAGGTCTGTTTCCTCTTGCAGGTGAGGCCTATGAATTGGCAGAGTAGGGATTTGAGCCCCAGCCTGAGCTACTAGAGAGAGGGTGAGGGCATGTGCACTTGTGTGTGTGTGTGTGTGTGTGTGTGTGTGTGTGTACACGGGCACATGCATATGCGCTGCCTGACTGCCTGGCCGTATAAGACTAGGTAAGGACTGAACCCAGGTCCTTATACACAGACCTTCAACAATCTAGGAAAGAGCTCTAATGCTGAGAAATGGAGGGAGATTGGATGAAGCAGGCACACGTGCATTTCCTGTATCAATGACGTGGTGCCCCTTTATACTCTAGGATTGTCACCAAGAAGGCCAATCACCACTCTAAGGCCTCTGCTTTCGGTACTTTATTATAGTAAAGAAAGGTGAACAGACATAATTCATAGTGAGTTGAACTGAAACATTAGACACAGTTGGGGCCTCAATCAGGAAACTCTTGAGAGTCATTAAGCTATGGCACCTGGCACAACTTCCAGGTAGACAATATCAGAGCTTAACTGAATTGAAGGATACCCCACTGGTACCTACCATAGGATAGTTTGGCAGGTGTTAAGAATCGTACTGGCTGTGTGAGAATAAGAAGGTCACTTGGGTTGACCCTATGTCTCAGCTGGCCCAAACCTGCAAGGCACCTCAGAGCTAAGGATTGGATTAATGGACAGACAAGGAGGCCAATGGTCTGGCTGGGTAGCTGTCTCCCTTCTTGGTGGCCAAACTCTGGGCTGATCTTGAGCTGGGTGTGATGGGGTCTGTGGGTGCAGATTCTCATGCTCTCTTCTATTCCTCCCAGCACACAGAGAGCTGGCTGAAATCTGACAAGAGCCATGAGCGCTGTCGGGCAGTGCAGTCCATCTTCCTGCTTCTGCAGTATGTGGTGAACTCTTTGAAACTTGCTGTGAGTTCCATATACCCTAAAGCCTTGGGGACACCTGATGGGGTAAGGGAGGTTAGCATCCAGGAGTGTAGTGGAATCTTGACATAGACTGGGGACTGTGGCTACAACTTAGAAGGGACAGCCCTAGGAAGTCCTTAAGCTAAGACCACAACCAACAGAGGACAGAGACTGATGGAGTGTGGGAGGGTAGGGGTCCTAAGGAAGCAGCCTGGGTCTGGACAGGGAAGCTTCAGTGTGGAGGTTTCATGCCTCAAATAATCCTAGAAACAGCTAACCTGGGAGCTGGGAATGGAGCAGCTGGAAGAAAGAGCGTCACCCCATCTCTGTGCCCTCATGCTCCAGTTGCTTCTCACAGAGGCATTAGGCTTAGATGAGAAGGACAGACACAAGCTAAGTTCCTTAGGACAGTGGGCCTCAGCTACCAACTCACACCTCAGTGTAAGCAGGCTTCACACTGGCCTTGTGTGATCACCATAGCACTCAGGAAAGAGGTGGAGGATTGCATGAGGCCAACATGAGCAATATAGTGAAACCCTGCCAGGAAAGAGTGGGGAGAAGGATGATCAAATGCAAGCTGAAGACTTTTTGGTCTCTAGAAGGCAGACCCTTCTCATAAAAGGAAGGGCAGGCAGATTGCCTGGACAGTATTCAAAAGGTAGTAGCATATGAAACATGGATCTAATGGGCTGGGGCTGCATGTAGAGAACTTGCCTACTATGCACCAAGTCCTAGGTTGGATCCCCAGCACTACATGAAACAGGTGTGATGGTGCATCCTGCAATCCCAGCACTTGGAAAGTGAAGGTAGAAAGATCAGGGGTTCAAGGTCATCCTTGGCTACATGTTGAGTTTGAGGCCAGCCTGGGCTGAATGAGACCCCATCTAAAAAATAAAATTGGTAAAATGGACATTAAAATCCCTCAAAACAAGGGATTTTGTGCACCCAAACACAGGACACAGATGGGCAAGAAATGTGTGCAATGTGTGTATCTCATAGAGAACTTGTGTCCAGAAAGTGTGATCAACTATAACTAGCTAATTAGTTCTGAAATTGGGCAACAGATGAAAAGAGACATTGCAAAGGCTATGAAAATGAATATCCCCCCATGTAACTGTGCAGAAGGCCATGGGACCGCACAGCAGTAACAACTAATATTTAACAAGTCAACCCACTTGACATTGTTGGAGAGTCCTACTTGGCAAAGTCGACTTACCAGACATTACTGGGGACCCCCAGTTGGCAAAGCTGTGGGTTGCTAACTGAATTTGATTGTTCCTGTACCTTTGTCCTTAGTAAGAACAGCTGTGAAGTTCTTTCCACAGCCCTTTGGTGGTGTGTTTTATACTTGTTGGGCACACATACAACTGTGGATGGCCAGAAGACAGTTTTCTGCTTAAGTTGTATAGTATTGATGAACAGAATTAATACTAGGAGGCTTCATATTACTCAAACATGTTGACATAGGATTCTCAGTCACAAAGACAACCTTTCACACAGACAGCTAACTTTAGACTTCAGAGCAAATTCAAAGCAGGCCGGTTGCTCCTGGAGACACATATACAAGGTCATTTTCACAGGTGTTGTTTTTCTAATTCAAGGCCAGAATTTGAAGCAACTTTAGTCTGCACATATTCCCATACCTCAAGGTTCAGCCAACTGTTTACTGTCTTCTAATCCTCACCAACGTAGAGCTACATGCAAGACCACTTGCTTACTGGCCAGTCATTGTGACATTGCTAACCTGAGAGAAACTACATAACTTGTGTTATGAGTATGGGTCAGGCAACTTAAAAAATAACCTATAATTGTCCAGAATCTGCCTGAGAGAGAAGCAGAGTCAGAAGGCAAAAGTGAGAGCAGAGGAGAGGCTAGGGAGAGGTGTGGTGGGGCAGAGGGTGAAGGAACATTGAATAAAGGGCAACAGAGGCAGAAGGCAGAGACATGCAAGAGAAGATTGCTATGAGAGAGAGAAGTGTGAGATGAAGACGAAGCATGAGAGAATAAGAGTAGAGAATGAACAAATGTAGAGAACGTATGTGTATATGAGTGAGAGAGAGCTGCTGCCATACACAAGCTGTGTCTAGAAACTGTCTAAAATGCTGTATGATGAGAGGGTATGTATAATGAGATGTATAGCTATAGCCGTGTAGAGATTTGTAACTACAAGTGAATATAAAAATATGCAACTGGGCAGGAGAGAGATGTTTGCATGTATGTTTGTATGTAAAAGAGAAGGCCACCCTCAGGAAAGTGTGTGCTTATTTATTTTTTCCTCAGAAAAGTCCAGTAATCATCAGATAGAAATCTTTCCCTCTACTCTGAGGTTTTCTCTCTATTACCCTAGAATGGATCAAGGGGAGATCCCCCAAGTCAGTGACATAACTGGTCATAAAGAAAATGTAAATAAAACCATGATGAGGTTCTGCCACCCACCCACTGGAAGGGTAAAATTAACAGCAAGTGCTGGCCAAGGTGTGGAGTCCCGGAAATGTCTCACAAAGCCTGTGGGAGTATAGGATGTTAAAACTGCCTGGTAGAACTTCTGTCAGTTTCTTTGAAAGTTAAACACATTCTTAGCCCCTAACCACACAGGATGATCCTAGGTATTTACTCAATAAGATCAAACATTTATGTATGAAAAAAGTTTTATGTAAGAATAAGGATACCTATATGGCTTTGTTCATACTGGAGACAACCCAGGAGCCCTTTAGATGTTCAGCAGTAAGAACAGGCAAGCAACATGTGGCAACATCTATCTAGCCATTCACAACTAAACCACAGGAGAGGACCACAAGGATACAGCAGAGAAGAGAGATTGCCTTGGCAGGCAGGACTGGCTGTGAGGCCCCAGGAAACACAATGGGGAGTGTTCTCACAGGCATATGGAGAATGGGGAGGACGTGTTGGTGGTGTGTTGGAGTGTGGAAATTAATAGAGATGTTGGGAGATGAGCCCTGCCAGAGGAAATTGTGATTTTATCTTGAAACTGGACTCCCTCAGGAAATTGGTTAGCCCTTGAGAGACTGGAAGTCTCCTTTGGCATCCACGCACTGTTCAGACATGCACTCCTGCCCAGTATCATCAAACACAGCAATGCAGTAATAGGCCCTGGCCAGAAGCCACTACCTGATGCTGAACTTCCTAGCATCCAGAACTGTGATCTAAACAAACTTGATTATCAGTCACTCAGCTTTAGGGACAGCAGCAGAAAGAGTAAGCAGACACAAGAATCTATTGAAATTTTCAAAAACGATTGAACTTTGCACTTAATATTTGTAACCTCTCTGTAACTGAAATCTTAAATAAAAATTACCATAAAACTGGTTTGGTTTTTGCCATAATATTGGTTTGAGATTTTATTCTGTGCAGTAGTCTAAATATTCTGAATTTTTTCATGAACAAATGACAGAAGGTATGGAGGGTCTGGAAGCATGGAGTTTGCTGCAAATGGACCAGGACTTCCATCAGAAGGAGACAGAATGTGGCTCTCTGTACTAGAGCTGGGGCTGGTGAACACTTGATACTCTTAACACACATGGATGTAGATACGTGTCTATTTCAGCATTCATTGTGCTCTGTGTGGTGTGGTTGTAAGGTATATGTGTCAGGGGTGTATGCGTGTGAGGTATGCCCATGAGGTGTGTTGTAAATGTAATGTATGTATGTTATATGTGTGAGTATTGTGTGTGTGTGAGTAGTGCTATGTATGTGAGAAATATTGTGTGTGTGTAGTGTTGTGTGTGTGTGTGTGTCTGTGTAGTGTTGTGTGAGTGTTGTGTGTGTGTGTAGTGTTGTTTGAGGAGTGCTCTGTGTGTGTGTGTAAAGAATGTATGTGTACAGTGTTGTGTGTATGAGGAGTGCTCTGTGTGCCTGTGTGTGTGTGTGTGTGTGTGTGTGTAAGTATGACTATATTAGGACAACCGATGAAGTTTGGATATGGACTGAGGATTAGACAATGATATTGATATTGAATTACGTTTTTGTGACTGTGACTGTTGTGCTGTGCACTTGCCAATAATAATGTCCTCATTCTTATGAAACAGACAGTGGAATGTTTGAGGTCAATTGTCCAGTGTCTGCAGTCAGAAGAAGGGAGAAGGCCAGAGGGAACCAAACAGAGCAGAGTGTAACCAAGGGGGAACAGTGGCTAGAGGACACAGGGATTCTGAGCTGTTCTTCCATATGTTTGAAGAGAAATCAAAATTAAAGATCTACATTGAAAATAAAATGGCCGTGAAGGTCCTCACAGAGCAGTTAGATCCAACTGAGGTTTGAGATGGGTGAGGGCATCATTGGAAACTGAGAGTTGGGTCTTGCAAAGCTGGCTTTGGGGTTCCAGGTTGGGGTTGGCAGGGGCAGTGAGGTGACACCTGTCACTAACTGAAGTATCTTCTAAGTCTGCACTGAGATATGTGCTTCCAGGTGGGGTGGACTGACCAGGAGTGTGATGGCCACTGCACACTCAGGCCACCGTGCTGGTCTGGGTGTCAGAATCTGGCAGGGATCTGAGAGGCTCTGCCTGGAGACTTCAGAAAAGCATCAGACATGGGCTTCACAGAGCAATGGATTCAAGAATGATACAAAATGTCCTAAGCTGACAGCAAGTGAGTGGAGTATTCTGGGCTGTCTTCCTCCAAGCCTGGAGAAGAGGCTTCACTTTGAGGGGACAACAGTGTGGCCTGTGCAGGAAGAAAGAGCCTCTGCAGATCAGGGCACACAAGCTCCTGTCATCAGTCAGCTTTCCAACTCCACAGACTCATTGCCAATACAGAGCAGTGAGGCGAGGGTGTGTGTGTGTGTGGGGGGGTGATTTGTTTGGGTCCAGCCTATGTGGGCACAGGAGACTCATCAAAGTCAAGCTATAACCATGTGCCCCTCCAGATCTCAGAGGCCAGACACTTCCTCCCGATCATCCCCCTGAGGATTGCAGGAGGCCTCAGTTAATCTTCTTCTGTAGCACTTTGCACATGGTAAAAGGAGCTGATGAAATGGTGCTCAGTATGTGGCTGTGTTCAGGAATTTAAAGGAATACACAACTAAAGGGGAAAATGTGATACTAAGAGATATGTGGTAAACTTGGTGACCAAAACAGTTGGAAGGACATTCTAGAACTACAAACAAAACAGATCTGAATGAAAAGGCACTGGGCCCATTAACCAGCAGCTCAGCCACCACAGGAGAAATCAGAATCGGAACCAGGACAAAGGAACCTACTGAGACCAAAGAGAAAAGAAGGCCCCGAGGAAAAGAATGAAAGCTCAGTAGGTGTGGAACAGTGCGGAGTGGAAGCAGACTCCCAGGAGAAGTGAGATGATCAGGGCAGAGTGGGAGGTTCCACTATGGTGGAAACTGCTCAAATTGGCTAAAAAAATATACACCTACTGATAAAATGTCAAGGAATCTCAAGCAGGACATGCACAAAGGAAGACAAGGAAATCCTAAAGCAGCCAAGATAGATGATGCACGCGCGTGCGTGCACACACACACACACACACACACACACACACACACACATACACACCCACCCCAGAATACATGCACATACACGGGCATACATATATAGGCATGCATCTACACACACAAGCACATATGCATACACAGGCACACACATATTCACACAGTCATGCATGCATACACACAGGCACACATATATGCATACAAGCATGTAGGTACATATGCACACAAGCATGCAGGCACATATACATATCAACAAACACCTATACACACATGCCTGAAGGGAGTGATAGGCATACCTAGCCTCTTATTGTTAAAAACAGAAATGCCTTTTCCCAGTGATAAGATAGGTCAGAGAGGTGAAGTGTCCTCTTGGGTGGGTCAGGAGCCCCTCTCAAAACCCAGGCAGTGCATCTCCTACAAGATGCTGAGAACAGGGATGGAGGGAAGAGGTGACACAAGGGAGTTAGCCTGGCTTTGCTCACTGCTCCACTGTCCCCAGAAAGAGGCTGTGCCGTCCATGCTGGGCCACCAGATAGGCCTTCTGACTCTGCTGTGGCGGGATAAAGATGAGTCAATACAAGAACATTCTCACCACTGTGTCTCCCTCCTCATGCAGCTCGTGTTCCAGCAGAAAGGTGAGGGGAGCAGGATTAGAGAAGGGGAGGCTCAGATGGCTCAGGGTCAGCTTTCCTTTGGGCCCACGGTGAGCTGGGGCAACAGTGTTGGAGGAAAGTGGCCACCCCCAGGCCCAGCAGCCCTCCTGAACACATCCATACACAGGGAAGGTGGTGGAGTCTACACAGTGGAGCAAGTTAAAGCACCTTGGAGCCAACGAGTCCAGAGAATGGACAGGGAAGCTCTACCACATGATGAAGGTGAGGCTGCTCAGGCTGGGCCTGGGCCTCTGATGGCCCCAGAGCACAGTGGTTATATGTTCTGTCCTCTCCACTCCCATCCCTGAAGAGATGGGGACAGAGAGTCCCAGGGAACTGTGTAGGCAAGCAGGTTGGGTAGAACCAGTATGGGATGGACTTCTGTTCTTTCCAGGAAAATTTCTGTCTCTGTACCTCCCCTTCCAGCCTCAGCTTGGATAGGGCCTTTGAACCCATGGGTCAGAGGTTCTCACTTCTGTATCTCTCTCTGGAGACAAGGGCAGCCAGCCTACCTTGCTCCCCTGGGACACTTCAGTGGGAGGGGTGTCCTCCCTCTGACATTTCACGGCATACCCTTCCTATATTGTTCTAAGGCTTGGCCTACCTGTTACACAGGACGGAGAAGAGAGGGGCAGGGTTTGTGTTCAAGCTCCATGACTGGTTGGGTTGGTCAGCTCATCTTGCTGAGCCTCAGTTTTCTGACCTTCCAAGTGAGGGCTCAGTTTCTGAGACAGGCTGGGTCAGAATCAGTGACACCTTTCAGCATCTCGAGTCTTCTGAGTCATGGACGAGGCTGAGCCTGTTGCTCTAGTGGCCTCTCCTAAGAAACAGTAGATGGCAATTTGGGCCCCTTTGTTGTGGGGCAGTGGGAGAGGGAAGTAAGGCAGGGGCTGTGGCTGGGCAAGAGTTAGTGTTCATTCTGACCCATCAGGAACAGGGTGCTGTGACTGACTCTTTTGCAGGCTGTTTGCTACCATTGTCCTTAGGGAGAGTCTTCAGAGGCAGCTGGGGACTTATGACAGGCACATTGGCAGCCACCAGCCATGGCCCCAGGGTGGGGAGAGACAAGGGGCCCATCCTGCAAACCTGTGTTCATGGCACTTACACGACTGTGCACACACCTTCATTCCCTCTCTGTTAAGAGCCTAGATCGCTGCCTGGCCTGAGCCACCGCTGGCCAGAGTTTACCCGCCCCCCCCTCCACCCCAAACTTTGGCTCTGCACAGGTCTTCAAGGACGACCTGACGGTGGCACAACATACACAGCTGATCCTCACATTGGTGCACAGCCTAGGCAGTTATAACTACCTCCACTGTGACCTTGCTGCCCAGCTTCTACTGATGATCTGTGAGGAGCCTGCCTTCAGGAAGGAACAGGTGAGGTGGGAGGGTGTGACTCCAGGCTATGGGTACCTGCCTATGTGAGCATGAAACCATATACATCCATTCACATGTAATCACAGAGACAATGAGCCTAGCAGCCTGTGAGTGGGATTCCAATGTACTCCTGGACAGCTGTCTTTGTCCAACAGATTCCTGGACCACCTTCTGCTGCCTCATGGTGGCCTGGGGGGAGGAAAGATCTAAATTGAAGATTCACCCTTAGGGACTGCCAGGCCCCATCCACTTGGTGCCCTTACAGGTGAACCACATCACTCCTCTTCAACCCCTCCTTCCTTAAGACAGAGACGGAGCCTGGGGGTTGAGCACTGAAGCTAAGTCCTACCAGGAACTCAGAGGCCCTTGCCCTGTCTGAAGCTGCATTCTACTTTGCAGGTGGCTGAGATCTTGCAAGGCCTGTTCCAGGAACTGCCAAACATCTACTCTAGTAGTATCCAGCACACCATAAGTAAGGCCACTGTGGCTCTAGGGATCCAGCATACTCAGGAGGTGGTGGAAGTGATCTTGTCCCTATGTCATCCCTCAGATAGGTAGGTCTTCCATTGGCCCAGGCACCCCAATGTGGGACATCATCCAGGCATGCGGTCCTTAGTTACTTGCGGAACACACTAGGCAGAAATAGGCTCCTGAAGATTCTGTCTTCTTCTTGACTTGGAGTGTGACCAAACGGCCTCTGAAGGTGTCTGTGGATTAAACAGGGCTCCAGAAGTCCCAGGAGGGCCATCAGCATAGACACCATTTTAGATTCACAGTCAGCAGAGGCAAATATGTAAGTAGAGCCACAGACCAGTCAGAGGCTGTGAAAATATGCAGTGACACCCTTCCATAGGTGCCCTATGGGCCAAAGTCCCAATGAGTTCTGTTTCCAGCTGCCACACTAGATATCACTGGGCCTTCCAAGCAGTAGAGGGTTGACAATAAAGCCTCACTAATTCAGAACATGGCTGTGGGCTGGCAACAGCAGCATAGCCATAAGCCTGTAAGGAACTCGTAAACTTGTCAGTCTTTAGGTGGCCAGCCATGTTCTAAGCACCTCATGAATATACATATATAGTTGACAATGTGGGACACGGCAAGAAGTGGCAAGGACATTGGCCGATCTCAGAGCACACAACCTTTGATAAGGAGCCAAGTGCAACTGGGGGTTCATGGGCTCTGCCAGGAGTGGCTCCTGGCTCTGCTGGCTCCCCTCTTCTCTTCAGGTCATCTGGGGGAGGCTTGCACCTACTTCCCAAGAGAAAAGACAGGCTGGAGGGCAGCTACTTGCTCAGGGTCCTGGAGAGAGGGACTGCAAGGCTGGGGTTCGTGCAGATGCCTAATGAAACATCACAGGCATCACAAGCACAGGGCCGCTTGCCTGCTGCTCCCAAGGGGCTCACTTTCTTGCATCCTGCTAATGGCCGGCATTTGTGGGAGGCCTCTCTGCAGTGATGTTCCCAGTGGTGGCCTAGATCTTGTCTCATCAGATGGATCCTACTGCTGTGGAAGGCTCTGGCTACCGATTACCATTTATCTCGTGACGTCATAACCCTGCTCTATGTAAAGTTGAAATTGCGGCCACCCAGGAGGCTCCTCCAGTCCACGTATCAGGCCCGTCTAGTCTCCCTGACAGTGAGTAGCACCCTTTGCATTGCCACCAGCATGGTATCCTCGGTGACAGTAACAGTAAACAGTGCTTCCGTGGGATTCCCAGGAGGACACTGTGTTGCCTCCAAGGGCCCCACCCTCAGGCTTTATCATGGTTTGAGGTCGTTTGTAAAGGTGGCCAATGCATTTCACCTGCTCATGAATCTCCTACCCTGCATGCATGGCCCTGCTATGTGTCTGAGGTACCCACTGACGAACCAGCCACCTGGATGCAGACCCCTGCTGCTATTAGCACTTGTTTCTTCACGGGGAGGAAGAACTAAAAATCCCATGAGCTCTCAGCACATGGTTCCTAGACACAATGGGAAGTAGGAGAAAGTTTTGGCTGTCCTGACAAGACTCAGAGTCACAGTGACCATGCACTGGTCCATGGTTGACTGTGGGAAGAAGACCAGTGAAGCAAGATGGAGGAGTGATGAGAGGCCTCCAGAAGAATCTAGGGAAGGCAGAGTGATCTCTGAGCAGAAAGCAGGGCAGGGGTGGGAAGTGAAGATTATCAGCACTGCTTGGGAGCTGAGGCCAGCACCGGGACTTAGCAGTGACCCGCTTATCTCTGCCCCTTGAGAGGAGACCTTTCAGTTCAGGGGAGACCAAGTGGGGCTATGGATGTGATGGCTGTGATACCATAGGACTGGCTAGGAGATGGTTTAGGGAAAGAGCCAGGGGACTCTATGGCCAAACATAGCCCAGCCCCAAAGAAATAGGGCTGGATGGAGCCAGCCACTAGAAACTCAGGGTTAGGGACAAAAGACAATGGGATCAGGAGAGCAGGAGAGGTCCTCATCAAGAAGGGTCTGAGAAGGACCTCCCAGCAGGGTGGGCACTTGACATCCAGCTCATCAGAAGGTGGAGCCAAGCCAAGAAAGGCAAATCATCACAGTGTGGATGCCAGACATTCCTGGGCCCTGAGCAAAGTCAGGAGATCAGGGCCCAGCTCCAGAGGCGGCAATGGATCCTGCTCATCCTCAGGGATATACCACAGGGATCTTCAGGGATCTATCCAACTAGTCTTCATAATGAGCCCCAGCGTGGGCAGTGAGGCCTGGACTAGAGTGGCTTGTAGCTGCTGCCTCCCTCTTCTGCTCAGGGGTCCCCTCCAGGCTCTGCTGTCACCCTCTGTAGGCACTGAGCACCATTTATGAGCTCCTCTACACCCCGGAGTACAAGGACACATTCCGCTGGGCTTTCGCAGGCATCCTCCTGGGCCTCCTTACAGAGCTCTACTACTTGCTGGAGGTGGGCATGGTGCATGGCATCTCTGACTACCAGGAAGACAATCTAGCCTCTAAGCCCCTCGGACCCTGCAGGTGAGCCAAGTTGGCTATTGTCCCCTCCTTGTACCCACTGAACCATGCTGATTCTGGAGGACCCAAGAAGGAAAGGATTTTTGTGGAGGCGGGGTATGGGTGGGATAGAGTACCCAACCTGGCCAGTATGGAGGCTTCTGAGCAAGGGGAGCCTGGTAGGTGGCAGTGTGCAAGTTTCAGGCACTTTTCTTTTCCTCTCTGCCCAGGATCTGCCTGGAAGCACTCAAAGGCCTCTTTTGGACCAACCAGTACTGGGAAGTGTTTGCCGACATCAAGCTGATCCAGGGCTGGGAGCTCTTTGGGCACTTGGAAACCTTCCCAAAGGGAGTGACCCTTTTGGCAAGGTGAGCCCTCAGTTTGGACACCCTCTGCCTGGGAGGGGCTGGAGTTGTTAGCCTCCAGTCTCCCTGCTCTGGACCCTGCAACCCAGACTCAGCAATCTGGCCAGCACTGGTGCCTGGCTGGAGAATGGAGCCCTCTGGGACTGTGTGTCTCTTGTATATGATAGGGCCATGGTTCACTATAACTGCGAGATCAGGGCTGTCTTGGGGCAAGCGCTCATCTTCCTGAAGAGCATTGAAGAACGAGACAACATTGTGGGCATCTGCATCGTCACTGAGGTCAGCCTTTCCCCAGCCTGCCCAGTGGACTTCCCTGTCCAGCCTGCCCAGTGGACTCCCTGTCCAGCCTGCCCAGTGGACTCCCTGTCCAGCCTGCCCAGTGGACTCCCTGTCCAGCCTGCCCAGTGGACTCCCTGTCCAGCCTGCCCAGTGGACTCCATGTTCAGCCTGCCCAGTGGACTCCCTGTCCAGCCTGCCCAGTGGACTTCCCTGTCAAGTCTCTGATTAAAATGCATGCATCTGACTCATGTGTCAGGTGTGCTAGCTGTTGGAAGTGCTTCTTTAGGTCTAACTCATTACCATGGCATGGGGTAGACTGATTCCTTGGCAGTGGTGGCTAACAGGTGGGTTAATGGTGCCAATCCCTGCCCAGTTTCTCAACAGCCCAGATGTCTCCCAGTATGTGTCTCAGAAGGCCATGGACAACTCTCTGAACCTGGGCCTTTCCAGCCACAACCAAACAGTGCGGGCTATGAGCCTGAAGGGGCTAGGCAGCATCATGATTCACCCTAAGAAGGTGAGGGGCAGCAGCTTGAGAAAGGTGCCATTGCAGAAGGGTCACAGGGAAGACTCAGCACAAAGGAAGTGTCCTGAAGGCTATGTCCTTGGAAAGAGTGGTAGAGAGAGCCTATGAGGCCTAGCTGGCCCTGCTGAATTGCTTCAGATGGAGCTCTAATGGACCTTTGTCCATTAGGTAGGAGCCCCTCATATGATAACCTCCTTTTTGAGCCTCCCAGAGCAGGGATATTCTGACATGGCCCTCATGACAGGGCTGGAATGTAGCTGCAAATTTGGCCTATGCCTGATACATGGTGTGGTTTTGTCTGTTTTCCTTTCCAGCCTGTGGAGGAGGTGGGGAGTGGACCTGGGAATAGTCAGCTTCAGCACTCAGACCTCCTCCCCATTGGCACTGACTCAGAGAAGGCCAGGAGCCCCAGTACCTGCCTGGAGTATGCCCTACCTCAATGGGGCAGCTGGCAGAAACTGGTACTGGAGGGTAGTGGTCTCCCTGCAGGTAACTGTGCTGAGAAGTAAATTGTTGGAACTATTGGACAACTTCCTACAGCCTGAGCTCACGGACCCTGTGGGCCTGATGGAGATCATGGGCCAACTCCTGCACTATCTGGGTGCCCAGAGCACCAGTACCATCAGCTTCAAGATTGCCCAGCAACTTCTCAGACTGTTCACAGATGTGAGTGGGGGCAGAGAGTGGAGTGGGTGGCAGAAGAGGACAGGCAGGGTTGCAGACAGCAATCAGGAACCAGTGCCACTTAGCATCTGCTATCTGTACCATCCCCAGACCACACTGAGAATACAGACTCTGGAGTTTAGTGGTAGTTGAAGTCTGTGATGGCACTGAGTCTTGTTCCCTGGCCATCAGATCTGATGGCTCCTTTTGAAAGCAACATGAATTTCTTGTATGGTAGAATAGGGCCAAGTGATTTCAGGTGGTTGAGGTTGGGAATGAGGAAGGCTTGAACTTGACCACAATGGGCTCCTGAGATGGATTAGAACCAGGGCAATGAAAGCTAGGATCAGACCCAACTGGAATAGGTAGGCAGCCAGTGACCACAGCACATCTGAAATCGAGGCGGAGGCGGTGGAGGCAGTTTGGGGCAGAAGATGGCTCTGACTTTCATGGATAGGAGTTAATAGAAGGAGCAATGCCGGAATTAGCAGGCACACCCATAGGTGCTGGGTTCTACCCATTGTTAGCCACTGTTTACAGAAGGTGAAACAGTACAAGGAAGGAACCTAGTCCAAGGTCGTGGAGCAAGAATGTCACAGATTCAATAGTCAGGTCTGCGTAGGAGTGGAGGTATGATTGCTGTCACCCCAGGGACACGCAGAGTAACCCAGAGATGAGAAACCAGGAATAATGAATAAATCAGAGAAGACTGACAAAGAACAGAGGGAATCGTGAGTGGAGCTGAGGGGATGGAGAAAATGAGAAAACCATGTGTCTTAGTCAGGGTTTCCATTGCTGTGAAGAGATATCACGGCCACAGCAACTCTTCTAAGGAAAACATTTAATTGAGGGGGCTCCCTTACTGTTTCTGAGGTTCAGTCTGTTATCATTGTGGTGGGGAGCATGGCAGCATGCAGGCAGATGTGGTGCTGGAGGAATAGCTGAGACTCTACATTTTGCAGGCAACAGGAAGTTGACTGACTGTCACACTGATGGAAGCTTGAGCAAAACAAGACCTCAAAGCCTGCCCTCATGATGACACATTTCCTCCAACAAGGCTATGCCTCCTAATAGTGCTACTCCCTTGGGGGGGAGCATTTTCTTTCAAAGCCCCACTCCATGGGACAGAAGACATCAATGGAGTCAGGGTCTTAGTGGACACTGGCCTATGGGGCTAGGGACCCTGGGCTGAGCAGGGCCAAAGTGAGGCAACAAGAAGTCATAGGATAAGGCTGGCCTGTCTTGTGCCTGAGAACTTCCTCTTCCCCAGGAAAGGGCAAAGGTACGAGAATATGCCATCTTTCTATTTGGAGATGTCATCCACTATGGTGGCAAGAAGTTTCAGCAGAGCCTCAAGATGCTGGCCTTCGAGGCTGCAGTACCCCTGCTCTTCCATATGGCTGACCCCTGCCCAGAAGTGGCCATGGTGAGTGTGCTCCAGCTCAGCTGGGACAGACAGGAGAGCAAGACCAAAGGAGGGCCCAAGTAGTGTACTTGGAGGGCTCACCTCTCACAAGTGGAGACCAGAGTGAGGCTGGTGCTCTGGAGAGCCTGTCTGGTCTGGGTTTGCATTTGTAGCTCAACCCAGTAGCCAGAGAAAAGGAGTGGGCTCCATGTTGGTGGTATTTCCTCGGCCACCTGCTTCAGACTTCTCCCTCCCAGTCACCTATTATTCCAGCCCTTGTGCAGCCTCTTCTGGCTGAAGAACTCCACTCTATCATCTAAAATCAATTACAAGTCTGGCATTCAGGATCTTTCTACCTCTCCTTCCCCTCCCCAGCCAGGGGTGTGACCATGTACTGCACTGAAACGCCAACTAGTACCCTGCCTGCTTAGTGCCATGATCACCCCAGCCCTGCCACTGGAGGGACCTTGTGCAATTCTCCCTGGGGTGGCCCTCAAGCACGTAGCCATGTCATGAGGACCTTGGGTTTTGTAGGCCATCCTCTAACTTAGCTTCTCCATGTGGAGCTAGCCTAGCCTCTATTTACTACCCATAGACCAAACTTGGCCTCTGCTGACCTTGGGAACAAGCTGCCCCAGGCTTCTGAGAGTAAGGTGTCAATTTAACAAACCTGGTCCAGGCCCATACACTGTGGGAAGTCAGGTCCCTTCCCAAACTTAGAATAAGTCCCCACTCCTCTGAGGCTGGTACTTTGAGCTGGTTTCTTAGAAGGAAGCCTGGGTAGTCTTTCTCAGGGCACCCTGGGCTTGGGGAGTGGGTCACCCCTTCCTGTGGTGATGTATTCCCTTCTGGTGCCCCTGCCTACTGCATGGCCCAGGACCCCAGATGTTCAGTGAATGTATTGCTGCAGAAACCTCTCCTTGGGGCCTGTCTGGGAGGAGGGGGGTGTTGATGGGTGGAAGCAAAGGGAGTCTGTTCTCCACTTACAGAAGGCCAAGTTAACCTTCCTGCGCTGTGCCATTTTGCTAAAATGGGAGTTCCGGAAGGAGCTGTTCAGCAAGCTGGCATGGGGCCAAGGGCTGGGTGCTGCAAATGACATTTTTGTCTACATGGTAAGGTGTGGGCACATTTCGGGGAGGGCTTGGGGCCAGAGAGGTGGTGGTTCTTTAGTCACCCTGGACTGCTCAGAGGGTGGGGTGTGGGGATGGTGGAGGCAGTCCTGGGGGTGTTTAAGTACCAAGGCTCTGTGAAGGAGCATTTTCCTTTCATAATGGAGCTCAGGTTTTCTGAAATGGGCTGCCAAGGAAGGTTGGCAGGGTTTCCACCATGTGCCTAGAGTGTGTCCAAGGTCACCTTAGTGGGGCCTCTGAGGAGAGAATTCTCACTTACGTTCCAGTGCAGATTGAAGGCAGACACAGCTGAGCCCGAGTCCAGACACTTCAGGGCCCAGCTGTGGGAGAACAGTAGTAAATGTCACCCCTTGCAGTCACTTTAATCTCTGGCCCCTGGGTCTCCTGCCTTACTGAGTCTAGGCAGTGAGGGCAACAGTCCCAGGCTCTTGAACAGAATCAAAGTCACATGGTCAAGGCAGGACAACCCTGTCTTCAGTCTTCAGACCTCAGTGGATCCTGGTTCTGCCACAGCAGTAGAACATCTATCTCAAGGTAGTTTGACAGAGTGGTCCCATCCACATGCACCTTGATAACAGTGACAATAGAAGCATGGCCCCCGAGAGACCCAGGACTACAGCCTTTCGCTGTTCCTCCACAGTCCCGACATTAAGTATCAGGTGCCATCAGGGCCCAAAGTTTAAAGAATACCACATTAGGGAGCACAGGGAACAGAGCACTTAGGAATGGAGAGGCCACTGAAGGGCACAGAGCAGCAGAGCCCATATACAATGCAGGCCCTTGTGCCATATATGCAATGCACAATAGCCACACCCCAAGGTAAGCTCACAGAAAAACTCCCAGGGCAACTTTGCTTCCTCAATAGCAGAGAAGCAGCAGGGGTATAGAAGTTGCCAGTGGTGAGCCTGCCTCTCCCTCTTCATGACATGGGCCTTGTAGGAGACAGTGGCTTGGTCTGTGGGACATATACTTTTGGTTTGTGGTGAGATGACAACCAGGCATGGATGGGCAGAGGCATGCTGGATGGTCTCCAGAGTGATGGCAAGGACCACAAATATGGGTGCTCCCAGATCCTTGGCATGGGCTCCCCTCATTGGACCAAATGAAGAAACTGGGCCATCACCACCTGCTACCCCTCTACATCTCCCATGGAACTCATGTCTGCCCTCCTCTCTTCTAGGCCCTAGGCACGGGAAGAGTTTAGTGCTGGGGGTGCCTCAGGAAAGCCATGTCCCTAAAGTGAGGTGCAACACAGAACCCTCAGTGTGGTTACAGGCCCTCTCTTCTCTCCTCAGATAGAAAGCAACTTTGGCAACTACCAGCAGTTTCTCAGTCAGGCCTTGATGTATCTGGACAGCCCTCACAAGACCCTGAAGCTAGCAGCCATGAGGTTCATCGGTAGGTACTGACTCAGCAGCCTCATCCTCATCCTCATCCCTGTGTCCCATTGCCTGGGCTACCACAGTGGATGATCAGGTTCACATGTCCTGGGGTCTACTGCAGGGGCGGCAGTGGCTCTATGTCAGTGAGGGGTGGAACGCCCCTGCTGTCCAGTGCTCTCAGTGGCCAAGGGCTGCCATTGCCACCACCTCCTTGACTGCACTAGGGGGACTGCTTCAGGACTACTTTGGTGACCTCTGCTTCTACTTGACAAAGGACGATGTGGTCATCCTAAAGAACTGTGAGTGGAGCTTCTGCTCCCTCGGGAGGCTGAGGCCTGCCTTCCCAGACACTGAGGGAGCTTTCTGGTGGGAGATGCCTCTCCTGGGGTCGTGGGGATGGGGCCCAACTTCCTCTCCTGACTGTGGGTACACTGGGCACCTCAGCTCCACAGCAAGACCCTGATGGGACCTGTGGCCTCTCCTGCAGATCTCGAGGCCCTCAGCCATGACACAGATGCCAGGACACGAAAGTTCTACCTGAACTATTGGGATGATGTCATGGAGCTGTCCCATTACGTGATGAACTGAGCCGCCTGCACTTGTCCTTATTTTTGTCTTTCTTGAGTCCTATCTTTATTAAATGCCACAGAGTATCTATGACCTCTTCTTCCAGACATGTGTGCAGCAGGCCAGGCCAGCATTCCCTCTTAAACCCAACAGTACAATCTGTGGTGTGGGAAGGGTGCATGACTCAGAGCTCCAGAAGTTACCACAATGTTCTACTAGGCAGCAAGAGCTGGAGACTTCAGAACAGGTGTTGTTATACCCAAGCAAGAGCCTCAGATCCCAGCAGCCACCCTCAGCGGCCCCTTCCTTGACCTTTGTTTGTCCTCAGCCAGGCCCAGGCTGTCCCACGTGCCCAGTTGGCCCATTGCCTACCCTATTCATTTTCCTGTGGGTATCTATCCTGCCCTCAGGGAGGTCTTTTGTGAACCTGCATAATCACCTACCTCTCTCTTGTGGCCACTGAACCTCTCACACTTGTCCAGGACCTTTGCTTAGCTGACACCTAGGACTTGGTGGGACATCTAGCTTTTGGGGGACACCCTTCCCGCACTCAGCATGGTTGCTTCTCTGCTGTTGGGTGGTTCTACTGTGGGTACCCATTCTCTCTAGTCATCATCCCTGAGCCCATCCAGGTCCTTCAGCCATGCCCAGTGCCCTTGCCTACCACAATGGCATTAGGATACCATGAAGGCTATCAAGGTAGACTCAGGGTATTCCTGGATCATAGCCACAAGGCAGCAATGGGAAATCAAATGTAGATACAGCCAGTGCCTTGGATGTGGCTCTTCAAGGGCATTTAGCCTTCTAAGAGATGCTCAGATGTGCTGTGTCTATTCAGGGTGGAGGTGCTGGGTCATATCAGATGCCCAGAAATCCCTAGACACTTCCACCTGCAAGCCATGTCCCCAAAGTGGAGGCAGCAGGATTGAGGAGAAATAAGAAGTGGGAAGGAGCTCCCAATGCCTTCTAGGACCAGAATTTCCAAGTCAGTCCTAAGTTCTGAGAAAGCCCATCCAGCTCCTGACCCTTGCTAGCAGGTGAAGGCCAGGGCTATATACATCTTTATCTTCAATAGTGGACATCAAGTTACAAATCTCAGTGTTGCTGGAACAGAGTGACCCCAAAACAACACTCAGAATAAGCAGCCATAGCAGGAAAAAAGAAGCTGGAAACTGGGTAAGCCATGGGAGCTGAGAGCAGAGAGGGCATGGGGAAGGCAGTCTTCTGTCTGGGATGCATGAGAGGAAGGGGAAGGCCATGTTCCCCCAGAGTACTATATGAGTTGGGGGTCCCCAGATTTTACAGTGTATGTGATAGATGCTCCCACTAAAAGACAACAACATGCCTCCATCTTGGGCACATTACAATAACTGCACTTTATGTGTGTGGGGAAAACTGTAAAGGCTTAAAAACAGTTAAGACCTCCAAACAGTGAGCTGATACAAGAATGGTGAGGGAAGGCACTGGAAACCCACAGTCACTGGGGACTGATGAGAACATGGGCTAGGCTTAGAAGACAGGCCCTGGCTCCCGCAGGAATGGAATTGAGCCCAAAGGGCTCTCAGGACAATAGCACCCACCCATTCCAAGAGCTGGGGCCAAGCTGCCCTGCAGTAAGGTGCTCCAGCCATATGTCTTCTTAATACAAACTACTGGGCCAAACCACAAAGGGACCCCTGACAAGATGCTCAGAGACAGAGGCCTTGCCATGGAAGCTGTGAGGAAGGTCTCAGTAGATTTCAGCTCCCAGGAACTTCAGATAGAGCAGTCAGAACATCCATGCATAAAACATTAGATCAGGAAAAAAATTAGCACATCAAGAAGGACTAAAGAGAATGAGAAGAAATTCTGAGAAATTCTCCAAAACAGAAGAAACACAGAAATCCACAGTATTTTAAAAATATGTATGTATACAGCATTCTGCCTGCATGCCAGAAGACCAGATCTCATTATAGACAGTTGTGAGTCACCATGTGGGTGCTGGGAGTTGAACCCCGGTCTTCTGGAAGAACAGCCTAACCTCTGAGCCATCTCTGCAGACTATTATCCATTATCTTAAGAGAGCAAAATATACCATGTAACAGAAAACAACGCAAAGAAGTCAAAGTCTTGAAAATGGCTAGAAAGGAAGAGACATTCCCACCCTCAGGAATAGCAGCTTTTGAGCAGTGGTGCTGTCACTGAGAGTACAGTGACATTTCTTAACTGCTGCCCAGGAGTATAAAACCAAACTAATATCCAAGCAGAAAGGCAAAAGCAGTGGAGACAGGAAGAGTTGCCTGAATGCCCCTTTAGAAAAGGATTATCTCTTCTCAAGCAGAAAACCTAACTGGCCTCTTCTCTGGAACTCTACACAAAAGCCAGCAAGCACAGACTGCATGAAGAACAGCTTCAAGCAAGCAGGATTCGGTAGAGAGGATTGCTGTCACCTGTGGGTAAAAGAATGTAGGGGAAAACTTCAAAAGCACAAAATATTCTGGCACTCAGAAAGCTGAGGCAGGAGGATCACAAGTTTCAGGCAGCCTGAGTCACATGGCTTCATTAAAATTAAAATGAAAAGCTATGGGGAAACAAAAGAAAATAAAGAAAGTGAGTCATTGACTTCTCAATGTCCTGGAAAGCATGACCACAACTGGCCACATGTTCACTGACAGGTACATAGATGAAGTGAAGAGACATTCCAGACTGAGTGAAAAGGAGACCACATACTGAGCACCGGGACCTGTTGCTCTGTGCCCTGGCTGTGGGTACGATGTGACTGGCTAGCTGCAGCACACCCCAGCCATCCCGCCTTTCCTACTACAGTGAACTGTATCCCTTGGACTCTGAGATATACTAATCCCTTCCTTTTGTCATCTTTCTGTCATAGCAAGGATAGAAGTAATTAATGTAGGTGACTTACAGAACATAGGAACAAGCCAGGACAAGAAGCAACTCCAGCAGAGAAACAGGTCAAGAGCACAGTGGACAGTTCGCAGTCTGGATGGGAAGACTCAGGGCCTATGAATACAGGGAAAGAAGAAGAAGTTTGGGAACAATGAGGGGAGATATGCCTTGAACAAGGCCCCAAATCCTTCCAGGCTTATTTGGCAAGTCAGATGGCTGATGCCTGGTGTGGGTGAGGCAGTGGAGCACCTCGAGACAACTGGAGGACAACCTGATGCCATGTAACCTGATGAAGACCACATAGCATGGCTGGCCAGCTATTTCTCACACTGGGCCATGGCAGGCCCAGGAATGCTGGTGAGACTGTGTTATAAATAACTAGAGAAAGCATGCATGAAGGACTGTGAGGCCACAGAGGGTACCAGGTTCCTGACAGATGTTTCATATTTCAAGTTGACATCCTGGGGATCCAAGGTGGCACGCAGCTAGTATACTGGACTGATCTTAGGTCTCACTTTGTCTTTGGTATTTCCTGGACAGTACTCAAAGGCAATCTAAAACCTAGACTTAGTCATAGAACACAGATGGAAAGAGCTTCAGGAGAAGCCACCTGTTTGTGGTTCAGGAGATAGAGATGGCTCCTATACGAAGTGAATGTCCCTCTGCCTTCTGTGTGCTTCTGTCTAATGCTCGAGTCTTGAGCAGTACCAACACTGAAGAACAGACCTCACAGGCAGGAGTGGAGACAGAGGACAGGGGATGCCCTTGCCTCTCTGTTTCCTCTTTGCTCTCTGGAGATGGCCAGTTGCACAGATGCCTCACAGAGCCAAGAATCTAAAGCCCCCATTGTGAAAGTCAGTTTTGCAACCCAAAATTAGATTATTTATAAAGAGCCTGGAAACCTTTGACTGCAGGGAAGAACACATGACAGACACCAGTCAAGACAGGGTCCTGAGGGTGAATTTTCAAGGACTTTGAGCAACCATTGTTGCCATGCTCTTAGACAATGAAACAGGGCAACAGAAGACAGAAGAATCAGGCAGCAGAGGGACAGAGGACAGACAGAAGAATGAACCAGAAAAATAAGGCAGAAAGCAAGAACCAAACAGAGAAATAAGACAGAGAATAGAGGGAAAAATCAGGCAGGACAGAGAAAAGAATCAAATAGAAAGGCAAGGCAGCGAGGAAACAGAAAAGTCAAAGAAACAGGCCAGAAATAATCAAAGCCTAAGGCAGCAGAGTTGATCGGAGAAAAACTGATAGGCAGAGCCAACTGAAACCCCAGGAGGAACCTCATACTTAGTCACCTGACCAAGAGGCAAAGGCAACACAGTGCGGCCTGGAAGCTCTTATCTTCCTCTGCAGGAAAATTGCTGAACACCCGCATTGTGGCTCACAAACCTTTAACTTTAGTTCTAGGGAGTGCAATGCCCTCTTTTGAACTTTGCAAGCCCTGCCTGCACACACTTGATACATAGACACATGTGCAAACAAAACATCTGCATGCATAAATTAAAGAAGGTTATTTTTTGAATTTAAAAATTAAGTTATCAGATTGGCCATGTAGGGGTCAGGGCTAACACTTGTAATTCTAGCGCTAAAGCAACTGAGCTGGGAAGAGAGCCATGAGCCTGAGGTCAGCCTTCGATAACATATTATGTTCCAGGCCCAATCTAGACTAAAGAATTAGATGCTGTTTCAAAACCAAAACCACTGGAAGAGACATTAGAGTATGCAAAACTAAAAACTCCTAGAAGATTGTGGGAAAAAAAGTCAGAATGACCTTGAATTTAGAAATAAGCCTTCATGTCAACACACACACACCACATCCTCCCCAGCCAAAAAAAGTTAAAGCTCTTCACAGAACATTCTGCTCTATAAAAGACATTGCTTTTAGAGCAACATCTTTTAGTGAAGATGTTGACCCTGGGCTGGAAAGCAGTGGAGGAAATGGTAAGTTAAAACAGCAATGGGCACCATATATGTAGGAAGATGGCTGGAAACCACTAAAGGCAAGGCAAAGCATGACACCAGCAAATGCTGATTTGAGAAGGCAGGTGAAATGGTCACTGAGGAAGACAAACACAATAGAGCCTTGACCCTCTGGTCTAGACATCGCAGTCCTAGCCACTTACCTGAAGGAGTTGGAAGTAAACAATGGATTCATAATTTGCCCAACCTAAAGGTAACCAAGAACCCTCTCAGGAGAGTGGATTAACTGTGATGAGTACCAACAAAGGGCCATTGTTTGCTAATCCATGCCAGGAGCCTTAAATGCAGATTCCTAGAGTAGGGGAGAAGGAGCAGTGGGTAAGAGCAAGAGTGAGTTAAGTCCAGCACTCTAAGAGCAGCAACAAAGTAACAATAACAACAATAATAATAATAATAAATACTCAGTGTCGTCCTCTGGCATCTACACACACACACACACACACACACACACACACACACACACACACGAATGTGTATATCCATATGAACATGTGTGCATACACCACACATACCTGCCTGAAAAGGCTGCCAACTGCACTAGTCCAGACACTAGACCACTTGTTCCAGGCCAGCTGAGGAAGCTTTCTGAGGCCCTGCTGAATGAGCAAGAGGGGTATGGCTCAGTGGTAGGATGTTCACCTACAATGTGTGAGGTCCCATTTTCAATAACAGTGTTGAATAGTTAAAAAGAACCAGGCCTGGCCATCAGGAGAGGGCTTGACAAGAAATAGAATTGGAGGTCTGGGACACTATTCTATGTCCTGTCCATAGCTACAGTTACCAAAGCTCAGCTCACAGAGCAATGGAGCAGATGAGTACAGACTTGAGAAATCCCATTGAAGACTTGAAATATACACTTTACTATGCACATATATATATATATATATATAGAATGGTGCCTTGCTAAACTTGAATGAAATGGTGAAATCCAAGAACCTATGGCCACATTCATCGCCATGTGCCAAGAAAGCTGTTGAGTATAGTTTTGTGTAATTTGAGTTTTGTACTTGGCTATATTTTTTTTTAATTAAAATAACCCATATTGAGAAAGGAAGGAGGAAAACTAACAGATCGGATGCACATGTAACAACCAGATGGGTGGTTTTTAAAATGTGCTTAGTGGAAAATTTTAAGATATGGATTAAGATATAGTGCAGTATTGAAATGAGCTGTGCTTTGATCACTGGGTCCTAGTTATGCAAGGTGCTGGTGGGAGGGAAGCTTGAGAATGGGCCTCCAAACTCCCCACACTCTCTTTGCACTTTTTCTAGGCCTGGAATGGTCACAAAAATTTCAAAAAAGCCTTTAAACAGGAGCCACATAGCAGCTAAATTAGAGCTGTTCCTTATAGGATTGGGCAGAGCTATGAGGACACAAATAAATTCCAGGGATTCTCAATGGCTAGTGGCAGAAGGTGCCTTTGGGTAGGCATAGTTATCTCAGTCATTAATAGCAGAGAGACAGAGGAAGGGGGTGGGAGGGAGGAAGAAAGAGAAAGAGAGAGATGAGACAGAGAGATGAGAGAGAGAGAGAGAGAGAGAGAGAGAGAGAGAGAGAGAGAGAGAGAGAGAGAGAGAGAGAGTCAACCTGGGACTTCAACCAGTACACCCAGATAAAGCCCACACGTAGGTAGCACTTTATACTGCCTAGAAAAACAAGACAATAACGTACAATTTGCAAGTTATAGAGGCCCTGGGTGAGGCCAGGGACCAGAGCAAAGTTCTGAGATTCTTGTGCTATCAGAAGTGGTGCGTGCATCTCCTTGACACATCTTAGATCTTCTAGCCAATAGGATGTAGAGGAATAACCAGGAGAGAACAGAAAAAGCCTGTGTGTTTCCCCATACCAGTACAAGATGGGAGTGACTGAATTCTAAGTGCAGTTGTGTGCTGTCCTGAATAACACCCTGGAAATAACAACAGAGGACAGAGGGGCTTCAAGCTAGTCTACCCTGCCAGAGATAGATGGCTGCTTCAGAATGACCCAGAACCTCTGCTGGCCAGAAAGACATAGCTGTCTTCATCTTGCATTCTTCAAAACACACAAAGCAGCATTTGACAGGACTGCAGGAAATTTTCCACTACAACAGTGGGAATTTTCCATATGTCTTTTGCAGTCACTGAATGGTTGAGCAGATACAAAATACCGAAAGGTTATGAGAAAAACAGCAGGAAAGAGTCTCCTGACTGACTAGTCGCTTCCGTCACCAGAGGAGCAGAGGCTGTGTCCTCTGTGGCTGGGTACCCCTCATTTCAATCCCACCCCACACCCTGCACCTGGACAAAACGTCAGGTCCCTTCACCCCTGGGCTGAGGGGAGGGCTCCATCCCCTAAGATGCTGGGCTATAGAAAGTCGCCTTGGGCTTCTGAACACTGCTCAATGCACCGTCTTAGACGCCTACCTAGAACCTCAGGTGCAGCACTTAGCGGACTCCATGGTTGGCCACTTGGAAGCTTCCCAAACTCTGTCCTTTGGGAGTTTCACGGAGGTGTCATTGTGTGTACATAATGTGGTTAATAATCACAGACCAGGCAGAGGGGAGATCACAAGGACACAGGAAGAAGATAGCCATCCATAAACCGAGGCAGCGGGGGTGGGGGTGGGGGTGGGGGTGGGGGGTGGGGGGGGGGGGGTGGTGGGGTGGCGCTCAGGAGAAACCAACCCTGCCCACACCTTGATCATGGACTGCAGCCTACAGAACTCTGAGAACACACCCCCCAAATAATTAGTTGGCAGCTGGTGACCAATTTAACCTTCATCTTTAGTTCAGTACTTTTTCTTTTCCTGGGTATTTCAGGAGACTGGCAGTCCCACCCTCTCCTCTTGCCTTCTGCTTTTCTGTGTGACCAGGCCCTTTCTCAAGCAGTGGAGGGCTCCCAGGTAGCACCCATCTCATTAGCTTACCAAAGACACTTATCTCCGAGAAAGTCCCAGGAGCTGTGTGTGTGTGTGTGTGTGTGTGTGTGTGTGTGTGTGTGTGTGTGTGTGTGTGTGTGAAAAAGCAAAGACAGGAAGTAGATTTTCTAAGCACTCAGAAGTAAAGATTTGGATCACAAAACTGACCATCTCGACTTAATGAGCATGTGACTCTGTTCTGGGCTGGAAAAATGCGTCTGGAATATTTATGAAACTGCTCACATCTTATGCAACAGAACATTTATTACACAGGCTACGTTCTACAACATGATAGTTAAATTAGGGATCACAAGTAGGGGTGGACACCTCTGATCCTGGCACTTGAGGAGACAGGGTAATCGAGAATTCCAGATAGCCTGAGCAACCTAAGAAGAAAGAATCCTATCAGAAAAACAAAACAAAACAAAAAACCAAAAAAACCACAAATTGCTACATTTGTTTTTCAAAATCCTACAGTTTTGAACTCTTCAAACATGTATAAACTAACTTGTCTACCCAAGGAAATGTTCCTGATAAAATTAGAAAAATAATTACAACTGAATGATAAAAATAATGCATATGGGAACCTGTGGGATGGGATTCTAGTGACATGTTGAGAAAAGCTGATGGCCTACAAATGCTTGTATTAGACACTAAGAAAGGCTAACAATTAATGTGGGAGGAATCCTACTTGAGCTGGTGGTTGGTATTCACTGCTGCACTCAGGCAAAGAAGGAAGTGACAAGCAGAAGCAGGAATTAGCCAAGGGGCCCAAAGGGAGGGGCACATAGCGCCTTCCCAAGCAAGGTGACCCAGTATATCAGCAGTTCTGAAAGCAATCAGAGATTGTTATTATTGTAAGCACTGCAGGACAATGTGTCCAAGGTAGATTCCCAAAGTAATCCAACAAACTAAAGTTGACTTTAAAAAAAAAATCCCCAAAGCCTGTGCAGGGCTGTAATTAATTGCTGAGAAGGATTTAGTTAAGGGGGACATGAAGGAGTGTGGGGTAGGGGCAGCCTTGGGTGAAGGGCCCAGTGCAGACTCTAGGATGGGTAGTAGGAAAGGGGTCTGAACCCAATGGAAGCAGGAAGTGTGGCAGCCTGAGTCCTGAGATGCATGTAGCTTTGAGAGGGAGATTAAGCCCACCTGGCCCCGTGTTGAGTTGCCTGGACATAGACACACTTCATACTTGTCAGCCCACGAGCAGATCCAGCCTGATATAAGGCATATGATGAGTTTGGAGAGACCAGGGGTGAACCAGGAGTGGGGCCAGGCCGTTCCAGGTCACCCAGAGGGAGGTCCTAGTAAGGTCTTGGGCTGGTGCTTCCTGAAGATACAGGCAGACTGAGAAAAAGCCTGGTATATGAAGGGCCATGCTTCTTCTTCTTCTTCTTCTTCTTCTTCTTCTTCTTCTTCTTCTTCTTCTTCTTCTTCTTCTTCTTCTTCTTCTTCTTCTTCTCCTTCCCCTTCTTCCCCTTCCTCTTCCCCTTCTCCTTCTCCTTCTTCTTCTTCGTCTTCTTTTTGAATTGCTCACCCTTACTCACCCAAGCCCACGTCCATCATCCCTTTCTCCCATTCTGGCTTTTGTCCATTGGAGGTTGAGTTTGTCTTATGGAGGGATTAGCAGAAGAACAGCCGAGAGAATCCTTGAACCTCAGCAGGGCCTGGGTTGCACCAACAGATACGGAGGACAGGAGGGGGTACATGGTAGTGCTAGCCAATGAGGAATGGCCTCAGCCCCGTGTTCACTGTGAACTCAGTGAGGCTCAACCACGGGGGTGATTCAGAACCTAAAAATCTTGGCTTGTGTTCCACACTCCTGCCAGGAACCCCAGAGAGAGAGAGAGAGAGGACAGGAAGATGTTAATGGGGATGCTGCCTCTAGCCTCCCCCATCCTTGAGTGAAGTCCATATGGTGTTCCCAGGAAGCCATATGGAGCCCAGCAACACCTCCTCTGCTTGAAGACAGCTGTGTGTCACTGTCCCATCCCATGTTGGCCTCCTTATATCCATCTGGTCAAATTTCCCAGTGAGGCCGAGGGAGTGAGGAGGGGAAGGCCCTGGGTCCCCTTACTTGAGTGAGTCTACACAAGGTCCATTGAGATTGGGAAGGGGTGACTGTGCTAAGATTCCATACCTCTAACTTCATGACCCCAACTAGCAGCTTCCAAAGGTTCCCAAATTGACCACATAAGTTCCAGGACCCAAAAGCAGACTGCTGCAGTGAATTTCTAGTAAGCTCTGAGCATCCTGAACAAGCCGGACTCCCAGGTCCCTGAGTCACACTGGCTCTGGGGGAGACTGAGGTGCAGGGAGGGAAGGTTCTAGAATCCACGTCAGTGGTGATGAGCTTGGGTGCCGTCTTCCTCTTTGCCTAGGCCTTATTTGGAGGTGCTTCCGCTGTGTGGGGTGCTGGCTGGCACATTTGCTAGCTGCTCAGAGTTCCTCCTGCTTGGTTATTTTTAGGGACTGACAAAGGGGAGCCCGAAGCTTCTCGACTACTCAAGAAGCTTTGAGTTAAAAATCTGGGCCCCTGGGAGTCCCTAGGGACTAATGGCCCCAGTAGGGAACCTTAGACCTAGAGAGGGCATGTGAGGCATTGTGAACAGCAATTTTTACTCCCTTTCCCCGTGAGGCAGCAGAGCCCACCCTCAGCACAGTTGCTCAAACAGACCCAGCTAAAACCCTTCACAGGCTCCAAGGCCAGGTCCGGGATGCCTCCAGGGTCCTAGAGTCCTCCTCGAGGTATTGGTTCCTTAGGACCAAGGCACTAGCAAGGATCTGAGGGCAGAACAAACCAAGACCACAGGACTTCACATCTATCTATGAGTACTGTTTGGCTGCCTCTGACCATGAAGAAACCCAAGGTGTGGTTGAGCCTGGGTAGGGGTGACAGTTACTGGGCCCTTTGGGTGACCCATCAACTGCCTCATAACTTCATGGGCATCCAGGGATCCATGAGGAGCTGGCATCTCTTTAGCCCTCACCTTTTAGCACAGCCCCACACTCCCCGAGGCCATAACAGGGAGCTGAGGGTAGGATAAAGAAGGGGAATTCTATCTAACAGAAGACTCTGGAACAAGTCCTAGAGCCAGCATCATCTTGTGCAGTTGCTCCCATCTGGGGCCAGCCCTTGGGAAGCAGGGCCTGGGGAGGAGAATGGGGGGAACAAAAACACCGAGGGATAGAGTTTCCCAGGACAACAGGAACGCCCATGCGATGGAGCGGAAGACAAGTGGTTGTATGCAAAGTCTCTTCACCAGATCACCAGATTGGGCCCAGAAAGTGGAAGAGAGGTCAGTGCAGAGGCAAGGCATCATGGGAAGGGGCTAGAGCACCTCTCAGGCTCCTGTTAGCAGTGTTCGCATTAGTCCCAGGTGGGGATGAGCAGACAGAACTAGGTAAGGAGGGGCATCCTCCGGATTGGAGGTATGTGGGTGTTGATAAGAACTCAGTACCTGCTAGCAGCTGCTCCTACTGGCTGTGCCCCCAGTTGACGCAGAGATTTGCTGTCCTCATGTGTCCTTCCTTTCACACATTCCTCCTTCCTACATCCTCCAGTATGTAGGAGCCAGGAACAGTGAACTGTGAGATCCCAGGTCCTAATCTCATCAGCACAATTGTCATCCACAGAGATCACAGTAGCTGTCTTCAGCACCACCAGGATGAATGCCAAAGCCACAACAATGACTGTCATCATGACCACCACCAGCATCGCTATTACCCTTCCTTATCTCCACTACTAAAATCCTCCATTACTAAAATCACCACGACTATCTGTTGATGTTTCACTATTAACTGTTTTAACCTTACCACCACCACCACCACCATCTTCATCGCCATCATTACCATCAACTCCAGTATCCACCACCATTATCACCCATTATCACCACCTTTCTATTCCCATCACCAGCATCATCACCATTATCACCAGCCTCACTATCATCATTTCTAGCACCATCCTCATAAATACCATCACCGTTCTCATCCTTACTACAACTATCACCTCACTAGCATCATTGCCACTACCATCATGACACCACCATTACTATTGTTGTTAACCTTACTATCACCATCATCATTATCTCCATCACCACCCTCCTCACCACCCTCATCACCAGTAAAATCTCCAGTTCTACGTCTAAAAACTAAACTTTCACCATTACCTTTGCCCCCACCACTGTTCCAGCCACCATGGTGACCACTATCACCTCAAGTCCCACATCTTCCCCTAAGGTAAGGTAGTACTAATGACGGCAGGTAGAGAGTGGCAGAACCAGCTCCTCATAGCTTCCTGGATGCCCACGAGGTTATAAAGAGCCAAATAACTGTGGCTCCCAGTGTCTTGGGTTCACTGGAGACAGGTTGCTAAAATGGGTGGCACAGGTACTGAGAGGCTAAATCAGTGAACTCATGCAGTAAGGGCCCAGGAAGATATCCTTAGAGGCCCAGCCAGCTTTGGGTTCCACAGGAGAGGAGTACCTTGTGGTGGTAGAAGCAAATGAGAATGGTGTCAGTGCCCTCAGGAAAGGCAACCATTGAGAGAGCCATTGGTGCCATGAGAGTTGAGTCTAGGCACAGCTCCCCCTGACCTGTAGGGTACCAGCAGCATCCTCTAATCACTGAATCTTGTTCCTCACTGTAGATGAGATCTGACCCTGCTTGCGAGGTCAGGGGCTCTATAGAGTTATAGAGCTGGAGGAAGAGAAAAGGGACCTGAAAGAGGTCCATGCAGAGGCCACTGCCCCCATGAGAGCTCTGGGGACAGAACCCCTCATGGAATGTACATGGAGCCTGTTGGAATGGGGCCTGCTGGAGCAAAGCCCCAGGTACTGATGGAGTAGAAACTTTGCTGGCCAGATTTCTATGCCAAGCAGTTTCTGTGATGAGTCATTCCAGGAGGAGGCGGCAGAATCCTGGGCAGCCATGAGTCCTGGACATCTTTTAGCACAAATAGCCCTCCAGGGGGAGGACCTGCAGAGGAGGAGAGAGCTGCTTCTGGACACACACTGCAACTTCACAGAGCCTTGTCTCCAGTATCTCCACTGTTCTGAGTCTCATTTCATGCAGAGAGTGTGAGGGACTGGGGTACTTCTTTATGCTTTGTGTTTTGTTGGTGGTGGTGCTGGGTGGTGTGGTTAGGGAGCTGTCTAAGGATGTTTGGTTGTTCCATGAGGACAGTGGTAAATCAGAGATGAGCTCAGCCCTCTGGACCCAGACCTGGCCCACATGCACAGGCTTCCTGCATAGGCAGGGTGCCGGAACCCCAGGACATACTATACCTATACTCATAGGTCCTCCAAAATTTTCAGGGACAAGGAGGAGACCATGGCCACTGAACTCATGGGAAGCCCTCCAGCTCTGGAAGACAGGGCCAATGTACAGACTATGCAGTATAGTATGATGTGATATTCCATGCGACCTGCAGGGGGCACTGTGATGAGGTTCAGAAGCCTTCCATTGCCTAACGTTTGCACAGGTGCACACAGTTCACATCAGCCACACACGGTCAAGGCTGGATCCTATTTTGATGCCATTAACATTAGTTTTTTCCCCCTTTGTTTGTGGTATGCCGCTAGGGTCTGTGCTAGGCTCTACATGCCCTTCTCTGGGCATCTGGGGACATGCCACTTCTCACCATTCACCCACCCATGTTTGTGCACCCAAAGTGTGCACGACCATCACAACTACCTAAGCTCACTGTGGTCCCTGTACCAACAGCGCCCATCCCTATCCTGTCTCTGCTTGCTAAAAAGGTTTGTGTATGGTGTGTGTCAAAGACATGCCCACAGTAAGATTCATAGGAATGAAGGGAGAATATTTAGGTGAGGGTATGACAGCAATCCATACCAGGTGTTACCCTTTTTCCAACGCTTGGCATTTTGGGGTGCTAGGGGCTATATCCCTCAGGACCAATGGTCTGTATCTGGGTTCCAGTTCAAGTTGCGGCCTGAAGGAGGGGTCTAAAGAGTTCTGTCTGCAGAAGTTCAGGTTTATAGCGTCTCAGGCTTGGGGAAAGGAGGGGCCTGTCTCCTGGCTTCCCAGGCAGGCTCCTGCAGTGGCCTAGGCTGCCACCTGCTGGACGCTCTGGGAAATGCAAAAATGCTAAAGCTGGGGTGGCATCAAGGAAGGTGGCTCTGGTGATCTGACTATGCTCCTATTTCCCCTCCCATGTCCACCCTGTGGATGGACAGGGTCACCATGGCCTGAGGACAGAAAGTACTCAGTGATGGACAAAAAGGAGTCAGTACTGGGCTGTCCAGAACAGTGGGGCAGGCCTGTCCAAGATGGGCTCAGGGATGCAGGTAAGAGAACCCTAGACCCCAGCTACACACATTTTGCTTCCTTTCACCATTTCCGATTGCTTTTTTAAATTGCTTCCTGTTAACTCTGTCCTTCCCAGGTGACTCGGGGGTCAGGGAGTCCAATGCTCCTGAGGCAGAGAACTGAGGTTAAGTACAGACTCTGAGGACCATGTAGAGGGTAGGCACGCAGGACAGGAGCAGCCCAGCGGCCACCGAATGGGGCCAGGCTGCTATAGAGAAGGAAGAGACAACAAGGCGCTGGGTTTTTAAATTCTTTTTATTGAAGAAAAGAAAAGGAGAGAAAAAATAGATTCCCCACCCCGCTTCTTTCCAGAGTGGCCTCAGTCCTGCCCTTGGGTCTCTGGGTCAGGACCATGCTCTCTGCCTGGGTCTGAGAGGAGCCCAGGGTCCTGGAAGGGAGTGAGGGGGGTCTGGCTGCTTCCCAAGGGGTAGGGGTGTCTAAAAAACGGAGCCAGGCTGGCGGGCCACAGGCAGTCTTCTGCAGTGGTGGCTGAGGTGGGCATCCTGGGGACGCTGGCCACACCAGACCTGTCCATGTCCACAGCCGGCCTCCTGCCTGCCCGGGCTTGCCCAAGGAGGGCAGAGTCTGAGGCACCATCTGGCCTCTGGAGCCCTGTGCCCGTGGGCCATGCCGCCTCCTGTCCTGTGTCTGGCTCTGGTCCCAGCACCGCGGGCCCTCTGCCTGGCCGCCTCTGAGCGCCCTGAGGCCGGGGCTGGACCCGGCCCGCCACCGCGAGCGCATCTGTGCCCGACCTATGGCGGAGCGGGCAGAGCAGCTTCCCACCTGATGGCCCGGTGTGGGGCCACCGCCCGCCCGCTCAGACCTCGGTCTGGAGATCAATGATGTCCTGGCCAACCAGTGGGATGGTGGCACCCGCCTTCTCCCACTCCACACTCCGAAGCTCCAGTGGAGAAGGGGGCAGTGGCTCTAGCTCCTTCTTCACCCACGCAGGAGTCCCATGGGGCTTGCGGAGGCTCTCCCAAGCCCTCTTGTTGGGAGTCTGCTGTTTCTCTGGCTACTCGATGCCAGCGGTGTAGGCGGGGCAGGGGTGAATGGGAGTGATTCCACGGGAGAGAAGGGAGAAGAGAGAAGAGGGCTCTTAGGGAGGGATTCCAAGAGAGCAGCAACTCATGCATCCCACAGCCCCAGTCTTGGCGGGAGCTGCAGCTCTCATGGAGTCAGGGTCAGTGCTATGGGAACTGATAGTCTGGAACCTGCCAGACGGGCCAGGGTCACCTTTAACATCCAAGGCAGGCAGATGGCACAGGGAAGGGGGTATGAAGGAAGGGGGTGGAGCAGAGCCCACCCTTCTGACCTTGCTGTCTGCGCCTGGCACTTCCTTCTCCTTCTCAGCAGCATGCTGCAGCTTCCGGTTCAGGTCCTGGAACATGTCCTGGTGTCGCTTCCTCGTGTGCATGATCTTCTGTGGGTTGGGGCCAGGAGTCCTGAGCCAGGATGGGCACCCACAGCCACCCCTTTGTCCCCCTGCTGTTGTCCCCTGAACGCTAACTCTGAGCCCTTCCCCAACTCCCATTTGCTGAAAAGGCTCTAAGGACCCAGCCTATCTGTCCAGAGAGAGGCACCTGCACGTACCTCAAAGTCCAGTTCTGCGTACCGAGATTTCCGCCGCTGCAGGAGAGAAGGTTGTGTTCATGGGCAATGTGTTCCCTAAAACCGCCTAGACCACACACCCAAGCCCTCCTGCCTGACAGCTGGGGAGACACCACCTGCCTTCAGGGGACATGCTGAGGGTGTATCAGGTACCCAGGTTGCCTGTTCCCTAGGGATACAGGCCCAGCTCTGGGTCCAGAGGGTATGCTGAGAGCAAAGGGAAACTCCTGACAAGGATGAAATGAGGGTAAGGTCTCAGGGCCCTTACTCCAAGGCTACCCCAAGTTCTTCGTGTCACTGCTCGAGGCCAATTTGCCCTTGTCCTCCCTCTGAAGTGTCCAACTCAGCCAGGCCACACAGGTCAAGGAGATCTGATCTAGGGGCCACATGGTTGGAACCCTAACAGTGAACTGATTGAAAGCTAGACAGTGGCACATCCTTGAGTGGAGCAAGGGCTCCCCAAGGGTCCCATCCTGGCCTCAGCCCCATGTCCTAAGGCCTGAACAAGGCTCAGGGGTAGTACAAGCACCAGGCTGACCACAGAGACTGTTGCTATGTGAAATGGGCTCAAGTACATACAGATTCTGCTCCTGGGCCAGCCCTACCCATTTCTGACACTCTGAGCCTACACGGCACGGAAGTAGTAGCCCCTGGCTGGGGGTCCACCCATGTCTGCTCTGCAGACTCTGAGCCACCCTCACCTCCAGGGAGCTCACTGACAGGGTGGCCACGTTCTCATTCTTGGTCCCAGCCCCTGAACTGGGTCCTGGGTGAGCCGCAGGTTCCCCTGTGTCCCCCAGGCTAGGAGGTGCAGGCTCCAGGGTGGGTGGTGGGGGTAGGGGCTGCTGGGGTGGAGGGGGTGGTGGAGGTGGAGGGGGTGGGGGCTGGGCAGGGGGTACCTCAGGGGGTGCACCACCTGGGGGCTCACGGGTAGGTGGGCTACGGGTAGGGAAGCTGGCGTCAGGCGCCATGCTAAGGTGGATGAGGCGCGTTTGGGGCATCTGGTCAATGTTGATGCTATACTTGGGTTCCTCCTTGGGTTTGGGCCTCAGTGTGGCCGTGGCCGTGGGCAGGATCACGTAGCTCGTGTCCAGAGCCTTCTCCTGGGCCCGGCTCAGCTCTGAGTCCAGTTTCTTGAAGATGTCCCCATCTCCGATAAAAGAGGACTTGGGAGCCTTGTCCTTTTTGAGGGTGAGAGAGTGGTTGGGGAAGTCGGGCAGTGGCCCACCGGGGTAGCGGGGTGAACCGTGCAGGTGCAGCTTGGACACATTAGCTGGCAGGCTGTTGAAGGTGGGGGGTGGGCCCTTGGCCAGCTTGAGTTTCTCCTCTTCAGGCAGTGATGGTCGCTTGAAGGTGCCTGTGATGGTGGCTGTGCGGCAGGCTGCGATGTCTTTGTTCAGTACTAACGGGGAGCATGGGAAAGGACAACAGATAGGAAGAGGCCAGGATAGTGAGGCTGGTGTGCAGCAGCAGGGCTCAGGCTGGCCAACACTGCTGCCACCCTGGTCTCGATCCACACCAGGCCTGACACCCCTCCCAGACCCATGCTGGTACCTGGACAACCAAAATTCCTTTGCCTTTTCCAAAGAGGCTGGCCCCCTTGGGTCTCTGCCTGCCTCCCAAGACAACCAGAGATTGTCCCTCATTGTCAGCCTATCATGGCAATTCTGAAAGGCAAGTGAGGGCGCCCTCTGCTGGAAGGCACAGGAGCAAGGTGCCTCCGAACGGGCTTCTCGTAGTGAGACCCCAACTCCCACCAATGCCCCTGCGGCACAGGAGTCCTTGCAGGGAGATTGTGCTTGGCACAGACACATGAGCCCCAAGGACCACGAGAAGAGGCACATAAGCTCAACCCTCAGAAGGGCCCTCCTGCCTTGCTTGCTCCTTTGCCTTGATAAAGTCCTTCCTAAAGTTCCCACCCATCCACTCCTCTTGGGTTAGCTATCCCAAACTGTCCATCATCTGGCCTGGGCTCCAGCTCACCATACATCCCATCTGCCACTGGACCATCAGCTTAGCCGCACTGGCCAGTACAGTACCAGACTAGCTCTGAGCCAAGGCATAGCCATCTGCACCGCTCCTCCTGCAAACACTCTCCAGAGCAAGGTCACATCCCCTTCTTAGGAAGCCTGGCCCCATACTGCATACTGCCTGTTCTGGTCACACCTAGCCCAGCCTTGGGGCCCACCAGCAGCTTTTGTGATATCATCAACTATGTTCATGAACGATATTGTAGTTTCCCAGAGGTCCCTCACCCCAGCTCACCTTCAATGACAACCGTTGGCTCTTTCAGACTATCACCCAGCGAGGTAGTTTGAGTATTATATTTGAATGCTTAGTCATCAGGGAGTGGTACTATTTGAATAGGATTAGGAGGTGTGGTCTTGTTGGAGGAAGCATGCCATTGTGCCACTGGGGGTGGACTTCAAGGTTTTAAAGCCCATCCATGCCTAGAGTCTCTCTGCCCATGGATCATGATGTAGCTCTCAGCTACTTTGCCAGTGCCTGCTTATGTGTCACCATGCTCCCCACCATGATGATAAAGGACTAAATCTCGGAAACTGCAATCAAGCCCCCAATAGCTTTCTTTTGTAAGAGCTGCCTGGGCCATGGTGTCTCTTCATAGCAACAGAACAGTAACTAAGATACCCAGCATTGTCTTCCTGTGACTCTTCCCAACACCCCAGCAGTGGACTAGCCACCATTCCTATCAATCTGTACGCCCATCCCCAAGGGCATCTCAACACCATCTCAGGGACTTCCTTGGCCTGCACACAGCCCATTCCTGCCTCTCTCAGCGGAGACTCGTCCCACCACGGACACCTATCCACAGACACCTATCGTGTGCCCATCGGCTACATTCAGCCCTTAGCATCTTGTGCTCGGGCACAACTGGGTGAAGGGAGCCCAGAGCACACCACCAGGGTGGGCAGGCACCCATCCCCCAGTACCAGAGTCGTCTCTTGGTTAGGATACGGAACTGGATCACTGAAGACCAAGGAAGAAGTTTTTAACCACATCCCAAAGTTACCTCCTCCAAGAACCCAATCCAGGCAGCAGCTGATATTCCCCACTTGGGAACCAGATGGAGTCAGGCCAGATGGCCCCTCCACAGCAGGGGCCCATCTGCTATTGCCCTGGCCCCTGGTCCTCAGGTGCTATAACCTGACGTTGGGAGCATGACTTTGCTCCTAGGAAGCTCAGTGTTAGCCAAGGGTCCCAATAGCAGGTCCCCTTGCTTTCCTCACGCTACTGAGGTCTCCCACTCTCAAAAGGCAACCTGCCTTTCCCCACCCCAGGTTAACAATGAAGACACAAAGACAACACAGAACGTGGGTGCTTGAGGGAGGGCAGGTAGGAGGCAGGTGACAATGGAGTGTGCAGGCAGAGGCAGGAGCAGGGCTGGATCTCACACAGAACTGGCCTGTCTGCTCTGCCCTATGAGGGGAAGGGAGAGACAGACAGGTGAAAGGGTACCGGTGATGGCCCCAGCCCAGCATGGGCTCCACACACCCACAGCACTCCTGAAGCCTTGGGGAGGAGGGAGCCCAGGCTGGGCCACGTGGCAGTGAGGTGGGGACAGGTAGGGCACACAGATGTTGAAGTAAAGAAAGAAGCAGATGGGCCAACTGGCCACCGTGGCTCTCACCTGTCAGGCGCTCACCTGATCTACAGGCCAGATCCACGTCCTTCTCAAAGTCAGTCTGCAAGACAGAGACCGAGGGCAGGGTGAGGGCAGGGCTGGTGGCAGGTTGGGTTGCAACCTGCAGGGTGGTAGGAAGGGGCCACCAGAGCCACACACACACACACACCTCAGAGGTCACAAATATACTGATATTGTCACCATAAACCCCAGCCCACATTATTAGTCCGTGGGCCACCTGGTGTGGCCATGCATCTGTGTGCCTGTCTATGCAAGCATGGGTGTGTCTGCCAGCATTCACATGCATGTGTGAGCTGTGTTTCTGTGTGTTCATGGTATATGTGCCTTTGTGAGGGCAGAGGACTGTACTGTGTGAGCATGAACATGTATATTGAGAGGAGCGTTGTGTTTATGATTCACATATGAGCCAGCCTTTACATCTTTGCATTTATATGAAGGATCATATGCACGTTTCTCCATGCATGTGTTTGTGTCTACCTGTGTGTGCGTGCAATCAACCATGCGTGTTCTTCCTTCAAGGCATCACGGAGCAGCCGGCCTCTGCCCTCTGGCCATGCCCCCCAAAGCCATGCAGCCACCAGGGCTTCAAGAGCCTCTGCCATTCCATCCAAGACAGACAGCAGGGGACAGACACAGACCTGGGCCAGCACCAGCCTCCCCTAAAGCAGAGACATGGTCCCTACTGCATCTCTGAGGACAGCAGCTGGGGAGGCCATGGTGGTGACCCAGGACCACCTTAGGAGCTTGGGTCTAGAAGACCCATCCAGAGGCCACAGGGCTTCAAGGGGGTCAGTCTGGCCTTTAATCTCAAACTGGAGGTCTTTCCCTGAAATGCAGGAGCCAGGATGCTGGGAAGGTGGCAGTCTTCCCCTGAGGTCAGAGGTTGGGCCAGGAGAAACATCAAGACGAGGGAAAGCTGTGTCTCCAAATGACAAAGTACCTGTCGGGCTGACACTTGTTCCCTCTAGATGGTGGCACTGAGGCCCAGAGGGTTGGCCCTGTGTAGATACCACCTGGAATGCCCCCCAGTGCCTCACCCCTGGGGTGCTGAACACCTGGGACAACATAATGGGTGATGCCAGGGGGCAGGAAATTGGCCACAGAGCCTAGGGCTCTGCTCAGGGCTATTATGCCTAGATCCCATGGTTGAAGTAGTCTGTGTGGTAAACTCACAGTTGGCTTGTGCACAGTTCTGGACAGGCAAGCTTTGAAGAAGGTAAGGATGCACACCAGCCCCCACCCAACTCATCCATAGTCTTACCCAGCTCAAAACCCTGGATCAATGATTTCAACTTGGCCTCAGTTCCCCTAATTACAAACTGGGTCCAGAGTTCATCTAATAGGGCTACCAGGGCCCGACAGAACTCTGGGCACAGGAAGGACCTAGAGGTCCCTAGAGGGACAGCTTGCACCCCAGGCAATCAGTCCTACCATGAGCTGAGCGTGGCCATTCTGGAAGGAGCCCCCTGAGTCCCCGTTGCCCTCTTCCTGGCGGTCTACCACACGGCACTTTACAGCATCCTGGACCTGGAGGAGAGAAAGCATGTCAGCAGAGAACCACCGCCCACAGAGCACCCTCTGCAACCACAGCCTCTGCAAGAAGCCTCTTTGTAGTCCGGAGGTGCCCCTTGTGCTAGGAGAAAGGATGTAAGATGCAAACATTAGGAGTTTCTGACGCTGGGAGGAGCTGCAGACTCCACTGGCTGGAGGCCCCTGTAAGAACATTAGCCTAAGGCGGGTACCTGGGCCATTTAGAACCCCAAAACCCATCCTGACTCAAGGCAGACTGTATGGACAAGGCTAAGGCCAGCCACAAGGCCAGCACAGATCTTGGCAAGAAGTGTCACCTAAGGAAGTGGCTAATCACTCGGGACAATCAATTTGAGGAAGTACACAGGATCAAACATTATCCCGAAACCCAGACTGTAGACAGCCGTGAGGTGCTAAGACCTGCAGCAGGCACCATACACAAGGGCTGGTTTCATGTGCTCATCCTGCCCAACAGGGAGTTTTGAGCCCTTTTGCTGTTGTTCACATCTTAATTTCCTGACCACAAGGCTTCGTGCAGATGCCACTCCTAGGGCCAGATCTTAGTGGGATGCTTTGCTACTCTGCTGACATTGTCCTGTTACCTTCCCGAAGTACCTACTTTCAGTTAGCTGGCCCTGCAGACGCCAGGACACTGAGAGAGGAGCAGAGGGCAAGAGTGACTTTACAACATGAGGCTAGACTTCACCTCCCTGTGGCTGTGTAGGTGGGGGAGGGGGCTACCGAGAATTGTGGACGCAGTGCCCAGGTGACCAGGGCACGGGGCTCAGAAGTCGAGCAGCAAAGGGAGGTGGAAGGAGGACACAGGCTTTGTGGGAAGCCCTCTCTCCAAGGGTGCTCCTCCCGAGCCTCCCTAGAGGGCCAGTGGCATCTGACCTCTTCCCTGTCTGCCAGCCAGTCCCTTCTGCCCACTGAGGTCCCTGGTTCCTGCAGCTACAGTCTATATTTGTCCTCTTGTACCTGCTGCGGCTTACAACCCTTAGCATCATTCTAGGCGGTTCCGGGGAAAATGGAGGCAGCAGGCTCTTTCTAGGCCCCAGCCATGTCCTGACTCTTTCTGGAGCAGAAGTTGGTCTGTTGGGGTAAGAAGCACTTCTGTCCAAAGTGCAGCCGCATGCTGGGGTTAGGACACTCAGTCTCGTTACTGCCTCCTGCTGGTGGCCACTAGGACATAGTTGGATAGGAACCTCATGCTCTCACCTTCTGAAAGGTTCAGAAGATGCCACAAGCATCTAGGTCTGCCCTGCCAGCCACAGACCTCCCAGAGCTGATGAGGCACCCTTGAAAATGAGCTGTCTTCCAAAAAGGGGGCCATTCCCCACAACCTTGGCTACATATCGAGCGGATACAGTGGGTTCCCAGGCCCAGGGCGCCCACCTCTCTGCGCAGAATGCAGTGCACCATCACGATGACGAAGCCCTCCAGTGAGTCAAAGACAGCGAAGAGGATCTGGAAGAGGGCGGAGCGGCGGTCGGTGACAGCAAGCACAGCGGACATCCAGGTCAGCGCCAGCAGCGGCAGCACCACGCAGGAGCTCCACAGGGAGGCCCTGGGGATGGAGGGTGTCAGGGCGGCCCCGTGGGCGCTCCACCTCTCCTGAGGACGCCCTTTTTCCCCATCCCCAGGCCTGAGGGCTTGCAAGGGACCCAGCAAAGTAGAGGAGCTCTTTGGGAGAGAACTTGGACCCTGTCCAGGAGATAACAGAAGGGAGACAGGCAGGAAGCACACAGGGACAGGAGAGATGCAAGGAGCAAGATAGCCCCTGATTCCATCTTCCACGCCCTGGGCCCTGGATCCAGAGTTCCAGGACCCCAACTGCAATACAACATGGCTGTGGGAGACAGGAGTCTTGGGAGATACTGAGAGAAGGAGAGAGAAATTGTGAGGGAGAAACAAGACAGACAGTGGACAGCTGGACAAGGCCAGGGGGTCAGAGAAGAGACTAAGACAGACACAGAACAGACACAAGGGGTGTTCTTCCTCTTCTGGGGCTGCAGCTACCCTCCTGCATCTCAGTGCCCTCCTGTGGCCCTGATCTGAACCACCCCTGTCTTCAGCCCTCATTCTCTGCTTGGAGCACCTGGCTGGCACAGGGACCTGGCAGCCCAAGCCTTCCAACTTCTCCATCAGTACCTGGCTTGCACGTCAACCACGGAGCTTTCCCCCATGCTCATGTGGTGACATGGTGCTGCCTTGAGGCTGTGGGACATGTGAGTGCTTGAGAACTGTGCCTTGACCCCAACCTCAGCACCACTGTGGTTCCCAGGAGCCACTGTGGCCTGTCCGCAGCCCCTGTCATTTCCAGGAGTCAGGCAGAGATCAGGATCACTTGTTCCTCCTCTCTTGGGGGTCATACTGTTCCCCCAAGAGAGCAGATGGGAGAAGAGGACTGAACACTGAGTGGGATCTAGGGTAGCAGAGCTTGTGGGAGAGTACAGAGGACCCGAGGGCCCAGCTGAGCAGGGGATCCCCCAAACTCCCAACAAACCGAGTACAGCCCTGGTAGGGGTTCCTATGTGGGGTCTGACTTTGCAAGTACACAATCATCCTCATCTCCTTGGTCCCTGAGGTCACACAGCTGGCTACAGTAGCCCTTTAACGTGGCCTTTTCCAGGCCTGCTATGAAGCCATGCTATGCTGACCCCGGGAAGCTTCCTGCCCCTAGCCACAGCTGTCATCACTTGGTGAGCAGAGTAGCCACCTGTAGCCAGGGCACTCAGGACTGGCGCTCTCAGCCCTGCGCAGATCTCTGTCAGCTCATCTTCCCCAGTGCAGGCTAATGCCCTCAAGTGTGGGCTCCTAAGCTGTCCCTCAGACAGCCCCCATTTCCAGTCAACAATACAATCCATCACCTCCCTCATAGAGGGAACCCCATGTGAGGCACAAAGCCCCAACTCCTGGGTCCCTGCTAACCCCACCCATGGTTTTAGAGTTGAGGGTGGTGTGAGGCCTCCCGCAGAGTGCCAACTACTCCACCTCCCTCCCTCATGGCTGCAGAAGCCAGAAGTATCCCCCTACTCCCATCTATCCACCCCTGAAGCTGGAACGGAGCAAAGGCACGCTGGCCCCCTAGTAAATGACTTCCAGTCATCAGTAGGACTGTGTTCCCATCACAGACAGCACTGAGCCCTGAACACCTCCCCTCCCCTTCAAAGCAGATATTCTTTGAGCTGGGTCCCCTGACACCTCATGTCACCTGCATTTGGTGCAGGAACAGAGCGCTCATCAGCAGAGACCCCTTGGCTTCCCACAAGCGCAACCCTGCCATTTCTCTCCTCTGACTACCAGTTTCCAAATTACTTCTCCGGGAACCCGGAGGAAGAGGAGCCACAAGCTCCCTAAGGACTCAAGCTACCCCAGAGCACCAAAAGAGCTCCGCCGAGGGCCAGGTGTCACCGCCTCTGGCTGCTGCCTGACCTTCAGGATCCCAGGACTCAGCTGCTTAGCTTAGGCTGGACCCTACCCAGAAAGACTGCTGATCCAGACGTGACCACTGGGGCTCACAGAAGTGCGGGGCCCAGAGTTGGAACAGGCTCCTCTACTTGGCTGGGTGCTCTACCATGCACATCCTCTAACCATCCAGCCTAATCTAGCCCTCATATCTGCCTGAGGTACCAAGCGTTCTGGGCTCCACTGCCTGCTCAGAGTGAACACCAGGACCTGAGAGGGTTAGTGTTATGGGTCTCTGCCATTGCTATGACCTGGAGGAGGCAGAGGCTTGGACATGATGACCTTTTATGCTAAACTCCACCCACCCAAAACACAGTGATGTTGTCACAGCCAAGTCAGTGGATCAACATCCCTTGTTCTTGGTATCTTGTTCCCATGGCCATATCTTCATATCCACACAGACACACAACACATATACCCACAGGGGACAGCACATCTCGGTTATACATGTTTCTATACATCTTTGTCCATGCCCAGCTACATTCTTAAATTATAAACTTACAGGTACAACCCTCCCCCACCCCACACACATACTCACACCTAATCACCATTCACTTGCTTGCAAGTTCACATTTGCACACTTTTCCCCCATGTCTGCACATACCAGTCACTCTTACACTTGGACACCCCTGTGCATAGTAGCACACTGTCCACACAACCAGCTACTCTCACTTGTAGGAACCTCTATGCACACTTGCATTCTGTGAGCCCACACATAGCCACCATCCCTATGCACACTGGCACATGTATACTGTATACATATCCAGCTACTCTTATATGTGAGCAATGGGCACAGGTTCATTATCTGCCCCCCAAACCCACCAAACACTCATATATGCGCACTCACACGACTCGTTCCCTATCCACTTGTCTTGAGGAGGTGGCGGCTGAGGCCAGGTTCTGGGCAGCATTGTTGAAGGGGGAGGATTCAAGGAGCAACAGGGAGCAGTGCAGGCTCACTCCAACTGTCCTTGGATTCAGTCCCATTCTACTACCTTAGCTGGCCCACTCCCTGCCTCCCAGTGTCTTATGTGCTGCAAGCAAGCAAGCCTTGAGTTGGGAGAGCTGAGCTTGCAGGTAGAGGGCAGGTAAAGGGCAGGGCTGCCTTGGAAATCCAGAAGGGACGGCAGAAATGAAAGAAATGAAGGAAAAACACAAAACAAGCAAACTGACTCAGGAGAGAGCAGAGCCCATACAGGGCTGCTCCAAGGTGGCAGCAAGGCACTAACATGGCATTACTGGTGGCTTCGGAGGTGGCTTCGGCAGCAGAGAAGACTCCGCACTCGACACACGTGAGGGCACGCCCGAGGGGGGCCACGGGCAGCTGACTGCAAGTGAAATCAAAGGCTGAAACAAAAGCAAACAAGTTCCCTCGAAACCGCGAGCTGAGGAGCAGAGGTGGCAGCCTGGGGCTCTGTCATCTAAGGGATCCAAGCCTAGGGCAGGGAGTGAGATGGGCAGGACTGCAGGCCGTCAGCATCTGCTGACTGGAAGCATGCCTGAGAACTCTAAGTGTAGACAGCAGCAAGATCTGAAGGAGGCTTGATGCTCTTCTCCTCTCACATAGAAATGCCAGATTGCCAGATGCTATCACTTAGGCTGGGTCATGGAGGAGGGTCCACCTGCAGGCCTCACAAGGACAGCAGAAATAGGCTGAGCTGTATGGCAGCCCTGTCCGTGTGTCTGTGTCTGTATGTGCTGTGGTGTGCATGCGCACACAGCTCATGGGTGCCTTCCCGTCTAGGTATTGGCCCAGGACACCCATAATTGGGGTCTAATTCCAGCTCCCCCACCTTTCCCTAGTCCCTAAACCTCTGTTTATGCTAATATAAGGGGATATAGACCTGGCAGCTTCTCGGTGGCTAATCTAAGAGCAAATCAAGCAGGCCAGTGCTGGAGAGTTCAAGGAGACCTCCACACTTACAACTCAGCCACAGCTCAACCCACGTGTGTGGGGCTTGGACTCTGATGTGGGCCCACTGTTCTGGGGCAGACAGCAAGGGTGAGGCTAAAAGCTCATTCCCAAACTCTGTCACAGAGCACCCAGCACAGTGAAAGAGCTCCTTTAGCCTACTCAAGGGCTCTAACCAGGGCCAGAGCCCACCAGGCACCCAGAGGAGTCACTGGGCAGAGAAGGAGGAACCAGAAAAAGAGACAGTGAGAGACAGAGAAAGACACCAAGCAAGACAGGCACAGAGGGGAGGGACGGGGTGGGACCCCCACAAAGACAGCAGCACACTAGCTGTGGGAGGTAGAAGGTGGGGCAGGAAGAACTCTGGATAGGGCAAGGCTACCACCCCAATTTCCTGTGACCCTGAATGTCCCTAAGCTGAGGCAGCGGTGACCTCCATGTCATCCCTCACTCCCAGGACAACTCACAGAGTAGGTGCCTGAGAAGTGTGGGAGGAACATTGTCCCCCCACCCCCACCTCCCCATCCCTAGCTGTCCTCCCATGATGAAGGCACCAGACAAGCAAGGTCTCTTACGGGAGTCAGGGAACAGGGAGAGCACTCCAAGCCTTAGGCCTGGGGTGTCCTTCCACCAGCCTGAGCCCAGCAGTGGGGCTCTCTTTGAGAAATGAGCTTGGAAAATTTTTCTGGAGATGCTACAGAGTCCTACCTTGTTACAGGTCAGATAAAGGAACTGAGGCACAGAGCAAGGCAGAAACAGACTGGCTAGAAAAAGCCTTTGTATTCTGTGCCCCGGTTTCCCAACCTGCTCCAGGACACCTGAATTGTCAGACTGGACTTGGGACTTAATGGTCGATGGGCTCTGGCTCTTTCCAGCCAAGAAGGGCAAGGTGCCAGGGCCACAGGGCCTACCCTGCCCGCTCCTTCAGCTTCTTGTCCGTGATGCCGTCCTTGGACACGAGCTTGTTGAACACCAGGATCCCGATCACCATGTTCACCTGCCGGGCAGAGGCAGGAGTGGGCCAGAGCCCATGGGTGCCCAGATCAGCAACGGCCATGCCCAGGATGTCCACAGTCCTCCAAGGGTTACTCGTGTCCCCACAATTCAGAGCCCAGTGTCAGCCAGGCGGATCCATCCAGAGCCCTGTCCTCAATGTAACCCACACCACCAACACCCCTCTCGTGGACCCTGATGATGGCGAGCTCCTAGCCTAGGACCAAGATGGCTTCATGGGCTGATTTTGGGTGCCCCGTGTTCCTGAGCTCCTACCATCCCACTGGCCCTCACTGACAATTTCACTGGGTGCCTCCAGAGGACTTCTCAGGTCCTCGGGTGCATCTCTAAGCTACTAACCAAATTACTACACAAGATAAGAATCATTTGTAAGTCTACTGTCAGAGCCTCTGCTTTCTGCCAGGCTTTCTCTGCCAGGATGTGGCACAAGGGACAAGGTCTAGCTCAAATCTTACTTTTTATTCCTATTTCAAGAAAATCCCTGAGGATCCTTAGGTAATTTTTTTTTTTTTTTTTGAAGAAAGGCTGCCAGGCCCCCAAGTCCTTGGCCTGGCCCTAAGGGCAAAGGTCAAGGTAAGGAGGTACTCTGAATTCTTGTGCTGGGGATCGTGCCCAGAGGCCCGGGCCTGACAGTTTCCATGAGTCTGCACAGTCAGGATTCCACACACAGGGCCCTGTCTCCTGGTACGGCCCTGCCTCCTAGCTTGCTGACCACACAGTTGGGTCACAGGTGTCCTTCCAGGCCAGGCTACCCTCCTATAACAGGCTTTGCTTAGGGGTCACAGGGTCCTGTGATGCATGTGGAGAAGCAGGGGTAGGAACTTTTTCCTCAATAGCCCCTCCCTCACACAGACCCTGGAGCTTGTTGGTCAGTAGCTACTCTCTGAGGTCAGTGATGTCCACCTGGCCTTCCATTTAGGTGTCTTTGAGGCGTAAGAAGCAGGAATTCTGGCAGCCATGCAACGGCCTCTACCCACCTACACACCCTCCCCAGACCTGCTACTTGCACTCTGCAGGGTCAACTACTCCTGTGTCACCTGTCTGCTAGACTGACTGGAGCCAAGGTCCCTGACCACCTCTCCCTGACAGAGGGTGACATGGGGAGAGAAAGACTAGAGAAAGCATCTACTCCCATGCTGAGCCAAGCCATTCCTGGCCCTGGGCCAGTCCCCAGCTGTAGTTTCGGACTCTTCTCCAAATGGGCATGTCAGCTGAAGGGCCAGGAAAAAACAAGGTCCCTCTGACACCAGGAAACAAGCAGCCCTAGCTCACTCTGGGTGCTGACAGCTGTGGTGGACATGCCTGACCTGGGTCATGTCTGCTCAATTCCTGCAGCTGCAGCTGTCCATCTGTTCATCTGTCCCCACCTCTCTGTTACTCACCAAACCTGCAAGGGCCTTCTTGCAGGCACATAATCAATGCCCAATATCCAGGCAAGCCATGCTTAGAGATAAGATGACACCAGGGTACCACACTGAGCAACTGGAGTGGGATGAATAGAGCTGTGACCAGACCCCCACAGGCCAGCCGAGGGGCAGATAAAGACCCGGGGATCCAGCCCGGCAGACAGGGGGACAAGAGACTGGGTCAGTACCAGCACAACTGCAGCAGCTGGTCCCACGAAGGCATACAGAAGTCCCCCCTCCAGGGAGAGCCAGCAGCTGGGGAAGAGACAAGCTGTCAGTACCCAGCCCCATGCCTACTAGGCAACTGGCCATGAAAACACAGGGAAACTTGCATATGTTTTTTGAGCTGGGTCCCCAGGAGTCCCTATGCAGCCACTGTTACCTCCACTCACAAATGGGGCATGACCCAGTTCAGGGAATAGGGCATGCCTTCTCAGAAGCCCTGGGGCTCCCCCTTTGCCCTCTCTGGGTGGAGCCCTTCCTGGCTCTTTCCAAGCATCTCTAGCAGACTCTCCTTGACATGAGATTTCTGGCCTAGGTCAACAGTCCTATGCTCACTCGCCTAGCTCTCCACACCCCATACCACCCATCAGTTCCTTGGCACCATCCATGGAACCTACAGGAGATCAAACCCACAAAGCAGTAGTTTTCAACCTTCCTAATGCCGCAGCCCTTTAAATACAGTTCCTTACACTGTGGTGACCACAACCAAAAAATTTCGTTGCTACTTTGTATCTACAATTTGCTACTGTTATGAATCAAAATGTAAATATCAGACATGCAGGATATCTGATATCCAACCCCTGTAGGGAGTCATGACCCACAGGGTGAGAACCACTGCCATAGGGGATACTCAATATGCTGCCGGCTTGCCCCCAGCTCTTGCCTGGGCATAGCCAATGCTGCTTAACACACTCCTTTTCATTCTTCAGAATCCCCCATCAGTGTCTCCAACATGGTTCAGACACAGGAGCTCCCGAATCCTATCACCTACCCGTCTGGGGCTCCAGAGTAATTTGGGTTTGCTTTCACTTTCACTCTGCTGGTTTTAGCCACCATCCCCACCTAGATCCTGACTAGTGTGAGCCAGCCAATGGTCTCTGTTCCTCTTTCTAACTCCATCCTAAGCCTGGGGTCCTGTCTTTGCCCACGGAGCTCACACTGCTTTAGATCAGCTGTTGTGGCTCCTGGACTCCACCTGTGAAATTGACTCCCCCCCCCCACAATGCCCACGGGAAGGGTGCATCTGCTGTCCTCTGGAGTTCTTCTCAACAGCTGTACACATGGGTTGAAGACTCCAGAGGCTCACAGCCATCAAGACCACCCAGTGAGGAAGCAGGAGGCCCCAGGCATTCTTCTCATCTCCTTGCCTATAGGAACCTGGCTGCCTACAAGTGAGGGAGCTGCCTAAGGGCCCACCCTGCTGAGCCTGGCTGATCCAATGCCAGCAAGGTGGGGCATCTTCCAGGTCTGCAGGAGGTTATTCCACCACTACCCCTGCCCAACTCACTAGTTCATGGTGCTGTACCCCTTGGCCTTGGTGAATCCCACAGAAATGGCCACCACCAGTGCAGGGAGCCCTGGAAGAGGACCAGAAGAAGGGCGGTCAGTCCTGCCATCCCCTGCCTGCATGGGCCAAGGGCCAAGCTGCATGAGGGAAGTCCCAAATTAGGGCATCACTACAGGGAAGAGGGGGACAGGGGTAGGATGATGAGAGCTAAGAAAATGCTGCAGGACTGCAGATCAGGGGGTGAGACATTGCCCGTTCCCACTCCATCTCAGAAAGAGGGCATTGTTTTTAGAGCATGTATCCCAAGTCCTTTGAAAGATAGGATACTTTTATTTGTCCTCTGGATGCTAATGGGCCTGGTTGGGCTGCATTTTCTGGTAATCTTATAAAGCACTGGAGGCCCAAAGGGATAAGCCAGGGTGGCAAGGGAGACTCTAGGAGTGGTAGGGATAAGCAGAGGGCCATAACAAGAAAGCCAAGGACAGAGAGAGCCCATCATCCTACTCAGGCTGTCCATCCCCTAAAACTCTGCTTATCCTAGCCCACTGCCCACCCTCTCCCCAGCTGCCTGCCCTCACCCCTGGCCACTAACCCCAGCCCACAGCCCACCATCTCCCCAGCTGCTCATCTATACCTCGACAGCCCTAGCCACAATCCACCCTCACCTCCCAACCCCAGCTGCTCTGCTCACCCCAGCCCAGGCAGAGAAAGCGCTTGCGGACGAGCCGGCTCCGTAGGCGGCCAGTCACGGCCATGTAGGACTGCCAGGCCTCAGTGAGCACCCAGCAGAAGGAGGACAGGAAGAAGAAGTGCAGGAAGGCAGCCACCAGCGTGCACACAACCTGGGCAGGGGCCAAGGGGACTGGGCAGGTGCTCACTGGCTCTCACCCATCCCCTATGTGCATGTGGCAACAGCTGGGAGAAACCCAGGACCCAATGACTTTGAGACAAGCTAAGTTCCTGAGCAGGAAGCAACCTGGTCCCCACCCTGAGATGGACTGCTGAAGCCTAAGGCTGGCATAGGTGCTCATCCTCCTCCCCCTGCTGCCAGAAAATTGGGGTCAGGAACCCACTGAGAAGCTCCAGTCAGGACTATCCCTCAGCAGGGATGAAACAGAGGCCCTGTGGGTCAGGGGGAGTCACACCCTGAGACCCACATCAAATCACAGGCAAGCCCACTGTGACTGTGAGTTTCTGCCATGGCACACAGCAGAGTTTGGGGTTAGGCCTTCTCTCTGTTTCCAACACTTTAGCCCTTGAAGATCCCTCCCAAAGCCTAGCTAGCAGGACAGGGTATGGAGAACATAGGGTGCGATCAAGGGAGGGGTCCCAGGGAAGGCAAACAGAGGGCTCCTACACTAAGCTTCCCAGCTCACAGCTGGCGGGGGGGGGGGGATCTTCACCACACTTGAAAATACAAGGCTATGCAGGACAGGACAAGAGGCTGCCTACCTTGTTGCGGGTCTGGGTCTGCCCGATAAGGATGAGAGCATTAGAAGAGATGATGGACAGGCAGAAGTTGATGAGGATGACGGACCGCTCTGAGCGAATGTACCTGTGAGAGAGGTCAGGGCGTGAGGTCAGCACCTAACAGGGATCAAGGTCATGTGGCCTGTCCAAGAACGAGTGTTCCATTTCCTCCTTGAAACTACTGCCTCTATCATTATCATCATCACTGTCCCCACCACTACCAAACCACTGCCACCACCGCCTCAATCATCACCACCAGTATAACCATCGTCCACCATCACTCTCTTCGCTACCACGATCACCATTATTACCACCACCACAGTCATCAACTACAGCACTACTGCCACCATCACAACCATTCCCATGACTGTCATCAACAACAACACCATTACTGTGGCCATCACAACCCATGGCCATGGCCACATCACTGCAATCCTCATCATTAATCATCAACGCCTTGAACCACCACCAGCCATTGGGAAATGAGACCCACCCGGGTAGGCATCAGAGAGGCCTCAGCTAAGCCTTGGGGCTTGACATGCATGAGGTGGGCACAGCCCTTATTTCATCTGGCCCTCACTCCCTAACCAGCCATCAGAGTGTCCCTGTCTGTGGCTCACAGGGCACAGTGATGCCATCAGTGCTCACTAAAGAAGGTGCTTTAAACAACAAGCAGCCTCCCCTCCAGGTCAGAGTTGAATTCAGCCTGTAAGCTCTGAGCTCTAGATGCTGTGAGGTCCTGAAGGGCCCACGGGTGAGAGGGAGTCCTGTGGGAAGCATTCTAGGCGGTCTGTCTTTGTGAGGGACAAAGAGGGCAGCTGATGCTAGAGGCTGCACAGGCTGCCCCTCTCCCACTGGTCACATTGATCTCTTGCTGCCTGACTGCAGGAGGTGACTGGCACATCAGTTTCGATTACCGGCTACCATCACACAGAGTAGAACTGGAATACCCAGTCTCAGGGGTTGGCCGTCACTTGGGTACCCTAGAACAGCTCTGTGTACAATGACCTTGAGTGTACCTCACTGCAAACTACTAGGCGGGGCTTGCTGGTGAGCAGGGAGAGGGCCAGCCCCACCCCCAGGCTCATGCCCATGGTTACCATATACCTACTGACGGGGCATTGCCCAGACACTTGCCTGGGATGTAACCAGGCTGTATCACCCCATAACCTACGCATGAGCCTAAGGTGGAAATGGGGGTCCTTGCTAATCCTTGTAGCCTTAGGAGCCCAGTGCAGGGAGTTATTTCTGACCCCAGGGAGTTTGTCGGTGCAGGTACACAGGGTACACAGAACTCCAAGTAACCAAAGAGTAACTGTTCTATGTGCCTAGCTGGGGCCTGAGCTCAGAATTGGCGTCTGTCAAGAAGTATATTCAGGTGACAGTAGGACCTGTATGTTCAACACCCCTCACCCCCATCCTTCTTCTGTGGCCCCTGAGTGACACAGCAATCAGGAACAGCAGGCAGCAAGGGACAAAGCAGGCAGCATGGTCCAGAGTAGATGGCACAAGGGAGAAAGGAGGGCAAGATCTCCAGGCTCTGGAGCAGGCACCCACCTCCAAACAGACACGTAGATAATGACCAGCATGAGCAGGGTGAGGGAGGACACACCACAGCCCACGATGAGCGTCACGGATGGCACGGTCGCCTTATCCATGTTCTGGAGAGCAAGAGAGACAAGGAGTGAGACAGTACCCATGCCTGGAGAACAGAGGCCTGGCCAAGGCCCATGTAGCCCCAAGATCTTGTGCCCTCCCACCCCAATCCCCTGACTTTCTCTGCTGGGCTGTCCCTGAGAGCAGCCCTTGTCCCTTGCTGAAGACAAACCCTCCCCAGCGTAATGACAGTCACAGGCCACACCTGAGTCACAGCGCTTCACTTCTAGGAGGGTTCACATCACATCACAGGTAGGGAGAGGAGGAACAGACTCAGCCCCGCCTTCACAGTTAGCTCTCAGGCTGTGGCTCTGCACTGCCAGGGCCCCAGTATGGTGTCCACCCCCAGCTGCCACTATATCTAACTGGGCAGCCAGCCAATCCCCCCAACTCCATGGCCATCCACCCCAACATTCTTCCCACAGCTCCATTTCCCACCACTCTGCCAAAGCTCTTCTTTCTTTCTTCCCCTCTGCTCTTCCAAGTACCTTGATTCACCTCCATATCTCGGTTGTCCACTACACCACCACCACCACGCTGCCTTGCACAGTACCCCCAGTCCACTTCAAAGGCCACTAGGATGCCTTGTTTCTACCTCGGGGGTCTTTGCACCTGCCATCTCCTCTTCCCAAAACTCACTTCCCACCTCCACAAGACTGGGTGGGGCCATTCTGACCTTGCTTATCCCTTTGCAGGGGTGGAGCCTATTGACCCTACCATTCTCTACCATATGCTCAGCACAACCCAGAGACAGCAGGCTGGCCCTGCTCACACATGGGAATTTTCACTGTAAATGATGGCACAGCCCATGGCTCACGCCATAAGACACGCACTGCCCCAGGCCATAGGTCATGGGGCACTCCTCCTGCCACCTTCCTTTCCCTCTTCTAAAATGAAAACAGGCCTGAGGTGGCCTAATTAGGCTCTACCTGCAGGGTGACATAGGTCACATGCTCAGCACATCCACAGGCTCTCACCTACCCAACACACACGCACACACACACACACACACACACACACACACACACACACCAGGCTCAAGCAGGTAGACTTGTGCTGTCTACCATGAGGTGCCCTGACCCTAACACCAAGCCTGCTCTTTGTATATGCTGGGTACCAATGCTCCAGCCCAGCCTACTCTGGAGATAGGCTCAACTCCTGCTGTATGAAACAGCAGGCCCTCTAATTACTCCAGGCCTCTAGGCCTTGCAGCAGACCTGGGCGAGCAGCCTCTTGTCTCTGCAACCTCCAAAGTCTCTAGCCACAGTTGCGAAGGGCACACGCACGGTCCTCTCATACTTAGCTTTAACAATGGAGAACCTGGGTCCAAACTAAGAGGAGGCCAGGTGACAGGGACAGGTGGGGGTAGTGGCTGGCAAATATTCCAGAGCTCTGGGAAGGTCACAGCCCACTGAGCAAGTGGCTCACACCCGTGCCATGACTGGCTCCACTTTCGACCTCTATGGCCATCTGCCTTGTCTGCCCTCATTAGGCCTGGCTGCTGACAGACACCCCTAGCCTGCTTGCTCCTCCCAACTGGCTCAGGATCACTCATGACAGCCTCAGCTCTGCATGCTATGGGGGTGGGGGACATCAATGCCAGGTCTTATTAGGAGGGTCAGACTGGAGACCCCCAGGACAAGAAATAGAGGAGACAGGGACCAAGCTGGCCCACTGAGGGAGAACAGCTCCAGTGCCAAGTTCAGCATGCCCAAGGGCTTGCATGGGCTGTTCCCATCACTGCCCCTCTGACCTTCATGTGACAGGCTCTTCTCTAAGCTAAGAAGTAACCATATAGAAACCCTCAGAACATTCCATCTGAACCAGTCTCTGCTCCTCTGCCTCTCACCTTCTCTTGAGCACTCTGGATAATGGTTGCCCACCTCACCAATGGCCTGCCTTGCTTGTACTTTACACAGCTGCTGCCAATTTGCTGTATCGGAGTTGAATTCTCAACTCCGAGTCTCCTTGTGGTCTGTGCACATCCTAAAAAGCAAAGCTGGCTTCCTCTTGCTCTGCTCTGCTGTTATCTACAGCTCCCAAGTACTGACAAACGAACCCCACCTCGGGGTTCTAAACTCGCCACTCACACATACTAAGCCTTGATCTCACTCATATTAACATTGAGCCTTGATCCTTGTTACAGGCTGAGCTGAAATTCTAGCCACTAGACCCCTGATTCTGGCTAGGCTACACTCTGAACCCTGACCCTACTCACACACTGGGCCCTGATCCTGGTCATGCTGTGAATCCTGACCCTATTCACACTCTGAGTGTAACACTCGGATGCCTGACCCTGCCATGCCTGGGCCCTGACCCTATCCACACACCTGCCATCATCCTGGTCATATGCTGAGCCCTGATCCTGGTGACACACTGAGCCCTGAGACAGGTCATGTGCTGATACCAATCCTGGTTACTTACACACAGGACTATGGTCTGGTCCACTACCAGCTAAGTCTGAGGCACATCTCAGAAGCAGCCACATCAACGGCTGGCCTCACATTCTGTTTACTATGGCCAGGTTGTGTCGGGCACCATAAACACACCGCCTAGTCCATCCACAAAGCTCAGGCAGGTGGTGCCTCCCACTCACAGGTGTGACTCACCTCCTGCAGCCGCATCCCAGCAGCATCTTCGCCTACACCCTGGCTCATGGCCAGCTCCCAGCTCTCAGGTCTGTCTCCCCCATAGCGTGCCTTGACCAGTTTGCAACCCCAGCTCTGGGTGCTACACACTCTATCTACCTACCTCCACCTCAGGCCCTTTAGACAGGAGTTCCCTGAGCCACCGTGTCTCAGGTACATTGTCTCTGCCTATGCTTCTAACTACTGGTCCAGCCCTGTCAGGCAGGGAGAGGAGGACACATAACTCAGCCCTGACCACCTCTCTGCAGCTGGCCAAGCTGTCCTTTACTTATTCCTGCCAAGATCCCAAGTCTCCAATGCTGGTCTCTGTCCTGTCCTTCCTGTCTTTCTGTTGCTGTGAAGCTAACTGCCACCCCCACCTTGTCTCTCCTGTCTTGACCCCAAGCCTCTCTCACATCCTCCATATACCTGGTATCTCTATGCCCTTCTCACCTAAACGGGATGGCTCTCATCTCCTACCCCGAGCTAGGCTAGTGCACCCCTCAGGACCTCACTCCAAACCTCCTATTTACATACTCCTAGATGCTGTCTTTGGGGAGGGAGGCTGCTGGCTGCTTCTGCCCCCATCCTGACCCTCTGCTCACCCCACCCCAGCCTCCTCACCTCCTGTGTGGTTATTCTATCATTTGAGTACGTGACCCAGTCCTGGAAGGCACCAACTACCAGGGCCTGTCTAAGCCCCCAGCCCTGGGCACTCAAATGTCAGCAGGGACCAAGCAAGCCAGCTGGAGACCAGGAGCACCTTGGTAAGGGCCCTATCTGAAGTTCTGGCCTCTTCCCCTCAGCATCTGAAGTGGGGTCTCAACCTTAGGGCAGCCAGTTTAGGTCAGGTGGGCAGGACAGAAAGACCAAGAGTGGTTCTGGGAGGAGATAAGCAGGAGCCACACCCACAGTGGTCCCCAGCCCCTCCTAAAGCCCCACACTGAACCAAGACAGGCTGTCTTCAGGGGAGTTCTGCAGTTGGGCAGGTCTGATCCTATCCCATCACGTCGTGAGGGAAAAGGCCCCAGGAGGTGCCGCCTGGCTCTGAACTTAGCTTCTACTGCCTTATCTGGACCACGGAGGCCTGGAGCTCCTGAATGACACCCTGCAGAGACACTGTTTTGTGACCTGAGCTGGAAGCCCTGGGGCATCATCTGTGGATGCCTGCCATACAAAGCTGAGCTGGGGCAGTCCACCTGCCCCTCCCCCTAAGGGTGGCCTCATTCTCCCTATCCCAGGCAACTGTCATGGTCAAGTCTATCTTTGAGGCCCCCACGCCCAAACAAACACTCTGCTCACTCCAGCACAAGAACATCCAGCCACCGGCTAAGGCTGCTCCAGGGGTTCAGCTCACAGCAAGAGAGCTTCCCTAAGGGCAAGGGACCCCCTGTCCTTTTAAAGGAGACTGAAACTCTGACAGAAGGCCAGCCCAGAATCATGTGTGTCAGGAGCAAGCCATTTCTCCAGTCTACAGCTGTGACTCTGGGCTAGGAAAGGAAGTGAGGACATGGCCTCTGCCAGCGTCTGCTCTGGACAGACTTTCCTGTCCTAAGGTACGGCAGCACAGCAGACCAAGCTGGACCTGTGTTGCCCAGGCCAGCCTCTAGAAGCCCTGGAATGGCCACGCAGTGGCCATCTACACAGAAGCCACCGCCTGCAGGGAGTTTCAGGGGTGGCCCAGCCACTGCCCTTACCTTGCCCACAGACCTGCCAAGGAGCTGCACAGTTGGAGGGCACGCAGGCCAGAGCCCAGGATTCACCCTAACACCTGAAGCTGGCCCTTCTTGGCCTCAGATTCCATGACTCCAAAAAGGGTGTTGGTAGTAACAAATGAAGCACCTCTGGTTCTGACCCCTGCCTCCCATTGAGACCCCAGCTGACACAGTATGCCTTCCTTACTTTCCAGAGAATAAGGGGGTGGCCAAGCATTTTGAGGTCCTGAGTTTCATCTACATGGAGTTTAGATGCTGAGAGGGCCGAGATCTGTCTGCCAACATCCAGGAGAGCCAAGTCCTCTCCCCAGAATCCCCCATTCCAGCTCCAGGACCCTTCCACAAGAGGGCTGGGCTGGGGACCAGAGCTCAGACTTGGGCTCTTTCCCTTCTTGGGCCAGTCTGGCCAGGGGATTCTGCAACTCCAGCCCCTACGCCCACTCTCCTGGCCTTCTTGGAGCATCAGGACAGGAAAGCCCACCAGTCTAGAGGGCTCAGCCAGCACCCAGGGCCCCAGGCAGCAAGCTGGCCTGAGATGCTGTCACCATAGAAACCAGCAGCCCCCACAAGAATCACAGGAACAAAAAGGGAGGCCCCAGAGACCATGGGGCCTGTCTAGGGACTTGGGCCAGGCCCAGCAGCCTCAGCCACCCCCAGAACCCTGCCTGGGGACACAGCCACCTCCGCAGCCCAAGCTCCATTGGGGCGGGGGCAGGCAGAAGAGCTGTGAGAAGGAGCTCCTCTTCCCCCTGTTCTCCTGCAAGCCAAGGAAAGGGGTCCACGGGCCCGCCTCCCAGCCCCAGTTCTGAGGTCTCCAAGGCCCCAGGCCACCAGGAGAGTGCAGACAGGACCGACTTGGCAGTCACTTCCTGGGGGGTCTCTAACTCCACACCGCCGCCCACCAGGCTCCTATTCACCCTCTTCAGGACTTCAGCAGGCCACAGTGGCTGCCTGGCCTGGGACCCCTGGGGGGCCGGGCCCTGCGCCTCCTGCCCGCCCGCACGCACGCACGTCCCCACCCGCGCCCCTTGCCCCCCGCCGCCCGGGTCTCACCGCGTCGGCGCTGAGCTGGGCTAAGATGGCGAAGGTGGAGAGCCGGTCACACAGGCAGCGCGTCCGGAGGGCGTCGAGGGGCACTGTGCGGCAGCCGCGCCAAGACCAGGGCCCGAGCTGCGGGGGGGCGGAGGAGGAGGGTCTGCGGGCGGCGGGACGGGAGACAGCGTCAGCGGCGGCGCGCGTGCCCCGCGCCCTCCCGGCCCGGCCCGGCCCGCACCTGCCGCGCGCCCACCCCGCCGCCGGGACCCGCCGCCCCGGCGCCCATGGCCGCGCTCTGCACCGCCTGCCGCGCACTGAAGACGCGGAGCGCGGGCCGCGGGAGCGCGGGCCGCGGGAGCGGCGGGAGGGAGGCGGGAGCTGGCCCGGGGCCCGGCCGCCCCGCCCGCCAGCTTGCCCGGCTATGAGACCGCGCGAGCCCAAGGACCTGACGCGGGCGCGCGCGAGAGGCCGTCCCGGAGCACCCCAGCCCCACAGCCCAGGGCTCTTCGGAGCTGGTGACCTTGGGAGGGCTCCATCCCGCGCGGCAGCCTCCTCCAGGCCAGGCCGCCAGGGCGTCTGCTGCTCCAGTCCGGACTAGCGCAGCTCTCCCTGCAGGGAGCCGGCCCGCCGCTGGAAACTTCCCTCTGCGCGCTGACCCTGGCCCCTCCTGCTGCCTCCAGGCCTCCGCTGGCCCCATTTCAGTAAACCAAAGTGCCAGCTATGTTCTGGGAGTGCCAGGGTCTGAAGGGTTCCAGCAAATACCCCCTCCTCCCCTTTCTGTCGCCGCTGAACCTCCTACCCCCCATGGGGGGGGCTATCAATCAGACACTGACCAGAAAGTTGCCAGCGTCTATCCTTCACCCCCACACCCTGGGGCTGAGCTTGCCTTGCAGGAACTGCCAAGAGGCTCCTTTCTGGGACTCAGTTCTGTTCCTGTCCCAGCAGCATCCCAGGTGGGAGTGGTCTCTTGAACCAAGGGTTAGAAAGGCTTCACCCCTTGCCAGTCCAAAGCTTTGGGAGGACAGCCAGAGGTCCTTTCTGCACCCAGGAAGCCTTTAGGATGTAGCTTCCACTCCAAGCCAGGACGATAGCCTGGGGTCTCTTCTAGGCCACCTCCACAGTCAGTGCCAGCGGACAAGAATGGGTCTGCCTGTCTACACTAAAGGTAGGTTTTCTTTCTGTCTGGCTTTTTCCCTTGGCATTGAAGAGCCGCCCTATGCACAGTGCACAGCCTGACCAGCACAGAGCCTTGACCCATGCATATGCATGCTAAGAACTGAAAGACTAGCAGGATACCTGAATTCCAGTACCTCAGCTGCTTCCTACTTGTAGAAGCACAAGTCCTTTCATCTCATTGCCTCAGCTTCCCTGTCTCTGCACAACTCAGTACCTGGCTGAAATGCTGCCTCTCCAGCTGTCAGGGAGCCTGAACCCTCCTTAATTCTAGGTGACTCCTTACTTCCCCCTGATCTCAGCAACTCAGTGAGTCAGGACCCTTAGCATCCTTCTGTCCCTGAGAACGAATTACCCCAGAGAAACCTGATTCAGGGACTTCAGCACTGATCTGAGCTGGGTGAGCTCCTCCACATCCCTATGCTTGTTAGGTCACTCTGAGGTGCAGCATAAGTCAAGCTACCAGGTCCCTGGACCATGGATGCCAGGGTTTGAGGCCCGGGCTCTACCAAAGGATCCTCTTTTTCCATAGAAGGAGAAAGAATATGAAGTAGAAATGCGCGAATGAAAGGCCCTTTTCTTGCAGGTTCTTGCTTTCAGGAGAGACCCTGTCCCATCAGAACTTAGCAGGCCCCTAGAGAGCAGCCACAGTACTAATTCCAAGAACCAAGCCTACTTCTCAGGTAGCCTTTCCCCCAGCCTGCCACCTTGGCATACCTAGCACTACACCCAGGACAAAACCACATTTTCTACTGGGAAGGAGCTAAGATACAAAGGGGACTGGGAAGAGAATGTGAGTTCCACAGGAAAACCACTGCTCTGAACAGTACCCCAGATACTGCACTATCCCCAGAGATTGCTAAGATCACACCTGTGTGCCAGACGTGCCTCTGGGTGTCTCCCTCCGTGCCCAGGTCAGGAGCCATGAAGACCTGACTAACTTACCCCCTACCCTGTCAAGGCTAGGAGTGGAAAGGGACAGTCCCATGCCACAGACAACAGATCAGACAGACTAACAAATGTCATCAGCATGCCCACATTCCAAGAAAACCCTGTGTTTGGGCCTGCACGCCACCATTGGTCTGTCTATGTTTTGGCCATGGGGCTAGTCTTGAGAATAGTACATAGAGCTCTCAGCTATCCTACCTGCCTGATGGTTGCTGGGAAGGCTTCGGGGGATAGCTCACTGAGGCAGAGTTGGGGGAGCTGGGCTGGCAGCCTGGCAGTTTCCCAGAAGCCCAAGTCGGGTCCACAGGGCGCCAGGCTGACAGCTGCTGGTCACCACCTGGGGGTTCGCCAGCCTGAGAGCCAGTGCTGCCCAGGACCTCTGCTGTGGTATCAATTAGCTTAGCCTTCCAGGGGCATGGGAGGAGCGGCTGCCGCCTTACCCAGCTGAGTATCACCAGGGCCAGACCCTCCAGTCCCAGGCTGTGGAGAGCAGAGAAGGCACCTATGTGGACCCAGAGAAACAGCCAAACAGACAGACAGCTAACCAGCCAGCCGGCCAGCCAGGGCAGAGAAGCCTCTGTGAGCTGCCCAGACTGCCATACGGGCCCGCCTCTGCCTGCCCACCCTCCAGCCAAGTGCCACGTGTGTTAGGAGTATCGTGGGCACCCCACGTGCAGCCCAGGGACAGGTCCTCTCCTCACCTCCCTCCCCAGCTTCCGCCCTGCTCTGAGGCTGTGTGTTTCATCTTCCATTCTCTGGCACAGCCTCGGGTCAGCTTTGTAGACACTAAAAGGAAGCTGTGAGGGTGCAGCTGACCACACAGCAAGATGGCAGCAGGGCCTAGATTCCAGCTCTTTTCTACTGCTGTCCCCAGCCGTCCCCATCTGAACCCTGGCTGAATGCAGATCTGATCAGGGAGCTCAGTCCCAGAAGCCATGGAGCCACCCTTGAAGCCCTGCACCTCAGCCATTTCAACACAAGGATGGAGGTTGCTCTAGTGGGTGGACACTCTCGTGTACCTTGACACCCACCTGTTGAAGGTGGGAAAGAACCTTCCTTCCATAAAATTTTAGCAAGCATCTTCCTATACTGATTCCTGATTCCTCACATCTGGAAGTTCTTCCCCAAGCCTGACTGAAAGCTGCAGGGTTATCTACTCTCAGCTGTAGCACACACAGGCACCCCTTGCTTGCTTGCTTGCTTGCTTGCTTGCTGCTCCCACAGTGGCTGTTGCCACCTCTCCTCTGAGCCTCAGAAATGTGATCTGGGTCATCCAGCCAAATCCTGGACTGGAACTAAGGAATCTGGGTTAGTCGTACCTGCTCTGTGCCCCCCCCCTCCTGCGCTGTCCTGGCAACAGGTCCAGGACTAGAGATGGAGCTGGGCACCTTTCTGAACACAGAGTAGCAAGGGTCTGGGTACATAACAAGGAACCCGTTCCTGCGTAAGTGGAGGCCTGTAGCCCCCAGACAGGGTCCAGAAAAGGCCTCCAGTCCCAGGGCCCCAGGATGGTTCTGGACACTACCCACCTCTCTAATTAATGACATTTCCCTGTCATGGAAATTATATTTAGCTCCTGCCTAGCTGTGCAATGATATACACCTCAGCACACATGTTGAAACAATTCTCTGTACCATCACTCAACTTCTGATGATCCCCTGGCCTAATTCAACTTCTTCTGCCCCAAGCACAGGTCCTGGCAGGTCACAGTCACCCGCTGCCCTATAGGCATATCTGTAGGATAGGGTACCCAGTACAGACCCTATGCAAGTCAGGCAGGAAGGAAGGATGACGACTCTGTGGATAGCACTGACTTATTCCATCTATGGGAAGTGTGTCTGCTTCCTCACCCCTGCCTGCACCTGCTATAGTTCACCTGCCCCAGCAGCCTCTGTCAAGGTGGTTGCCTCCTGATAGCTAGCCTCCCCATGGAAACCTGCTGGGATCTGCCTCCACCTGGATCCTGCATCCCAGCTCAGCTCAGCCCTCCACCTGCCACCCCATACCATTCATCCTCTGCCCAAAGAACTTCCCAGGCTCCCCCCTCACACATATCAAAGGCCATACAGCTTCCCACCGTCCTACATAATCACTGGGGACTGTCCCAATCTCCCAGACTTCAGCCAAAAACCTTAGCTCCGTGTAGCTCTTCCTAACCCTGGGAGAAGTCACAACTCCTCACGTAGCCTCCAAGCCAGTGTATCCCCTCACCACCACTTCAGCTGACCCTCAACTCCAAGAGCAGGGTCACAACCTAGTCTCAGGGATGGTGGTCCAAGAAAGGCATTATCAGCTGACTACCGAGCAAACCCCTACAGGCACCTCCTGTAGTCCCCAAAGGAGGTGGACCCAATGAGTTTGGAAGACCCCGAGGGGATAGCCCTGCAGCTGGCCACACACTCAGTTTCTGACCCTGTTCTCTTGGTACTGGCCAGCCCAGGCCAGCCATAGAAGGAAGACGAGAGAGTCCTGACCCTACCCTACTTGCATTTCCCTGCCTGCTAGGCAGTGGATATACAGTTACCTGTACTTGTTCAGAGAATGACAGAGCCTGCAGGGTCTGTGTGCTCGAGGAACATGAGGGGACAGACAGTATGCAGAGAGTGCATGGAGCCCACCTCCTACCCACCAAACAAGGGCCCTCACTGCATCGTGATGCCTCCTGCCAGCCCACGAGCAGGTGCTATTATAGGACTGTGCCTGTCGGGGTCCCCTTGGATCTGATGGGCTAATTCACACCCCAGTATGAATGACTCATAGGGTATCCACCCACACGGTATAAAACAGCCAGGAGTGGGCACAGCGCACCCCAGTGGGGGATCTTAGGTTCTGGGTAGGGGTGGGACTGAAGCCTCTGCAGTTGAGGTGTTCTTAACTGTGCCTTGGTGATCTTTCGTGAGCCAGCCTTGACCTGCACTCCAGAAATCAATTCCCAGGTCCATCTCCACCCCAGGTCCCAGCCTGTTTAGTCACATATCCTCCATCAGGAGTGCCCACTTCCCTGCCTCACCTACCGACTTCTCACTCCACATTGAGGCGGATGCTGCTGACTCTGGAAGGACTACTCAAAGGCCAGGCACTCAGTCTGCTCTTCCTGTGAGGGCCAGACCACTGTGTCCAGACTTCTGGGCCACTCCACCATGCTGCTGGGCTAGCACCCCTCTTGGCCTGCTTCTGAGACTCTAGTCCCTCAAACCCCCATAGTCTGGTGCCCTTAGTTATGACACTGGTGCCACCTGAGCCCCTCTCTGCACCTCGGGTCTGTGCAGGGCCTGAGACTTCTGTTCCCACCACCCAGACACTGATCTCATCTTCTCTCCCATCTGGCGCCAGACGCTCTGCACTGGGGCTTCTGGTCTCAGACTGCCCCCCCTCTATGCCTAGTGGCTCCTCTCTGGTTACCCAGGCAGAGCACATAGGTCATGGCTGTTTGTGGGACAGAGTGGGGAATCTGAGGATAGTGGACACTGGCTCCACAGCCTGGCAAAAATGACCCGGCCTGGGGAACAGGGTGCAGCTGACTGTGCCTGGCCCAGGAAGGTACTTGAAACCTGCCCTAAACCCCTACCCTCTCCTATGTGCCTGCCTATGGCTCTACAGACATATCATCCTGGCTTGTCACTCCCTTTCCCCCACCAGTCAAGAGGCCACTGCCCACACTCCACAGCCTCATGCTCTAGCATTTCGATGCCTGCTGAGCTAGACCCTTGCTGAGCACTGGGCACTCCGGTATTCTCCCTAGCTCAAGATGATGCATACCTCACACCCACCCTAGCCAGTCTATCCTCATCTCCATGACATCTTCCCAGACTTCCATGTGTAAGCCTTCCTCTCCTACCTGCCCTATCACACCTACCATATGGTTACTGCAGCCTGACTCATGACCTGTGCCACAGAGGAAGGGAGAAGATGCACACAGGGGCCCTGTGCATCTTTCCACAGCCATCTTCCTCCCACAATACCCATGCCCACCACTGTCATCCCCAGACCACCACCAAGACATTAAACAAGCCAAGGCCAATAACGCCTGCAGTCCATAGTTACCATCCCTACCCCAGCATACTCTACCGCTGCTTCCATTACCAAAACCATCTCCACAGCTACCAGGATATTACCACTGTCATGTCACCCCCGCCACCTCCATGGCTACTGCCACCATCCCTGCCACCTCCATAGCTTCTGCCACATCATCATCACCACCATGGCCACCACAACCACGATGTCATCACCGCCACCTCCACAACATCCACTGCACCGCTGACATACCCTCCATGGACACCACATCTGTGATGCCACCTCCATTCACACCACGTCATCACCACCACCATCACACCTCCATAACTACCGCCATATCATGACACCACATCCACAGCCACTGCTGCATCGCTAATACCTACTTCCATGGCCACTACCATGTTGCTGGCACCCCCTCTGTGGCCACCATCATCCCCATGGCCAGCCCCACATGCCAACACCACTTCTGTGACTGCCACCATGTCTCTGAGATCATCAATACCATCACCACTGCCATCATTACCGTCGCATCATCATCACCCCACCTGTACCAACAGAAGCACTGCTGCCACCATTACCTCTCACTATGATAACACACCCCTACATACCACCATCACTCCCATCCACAACAACACGTTCATGAACGACAGGGCAACACTCACCACCACCAGCAGCCCTAGCTTCTCCGGCTGCACCGTCACAGACCACAGAGCCATGACCACCACCACCCTGCCATCAGCACCTCTCTCACCACCCCCTTCACCACTGTTCCTACTCAGTGCACTGGCTCTAAACAGCACTATTCAGTCCCCATAGTCCCATCATTATAGACATTACACAATCCTCCTCCCTCACCACCACATCCCCAAGCCAGTGCCAGCATCACCTACATCAGCATCAACATCATTACCAAGGCTACCAATGCAGCCAGCCAGCAGTGTGTATCACTGGTGCTGAGACCATCTGCACTAGTCGAAGCTCTATAGCATGGCAGTACCCATGCCCAATGTGTCCTCCTTCATAAAAACTACCCTGCCAGCAACATCAGCCTATCTCCAGGATGGACACTGTCCCCAGAATTCAGCAGTCTTCTTCAGCTTTACATCCTGGTGGACCCTCTCTTGGGAACCTCAATGTGCTCCCCAACAGGCCAGGGCATTAAGAGCAGACAGCCAACTAACCTGCACTACTGCCTTTGCTCCTGTGACCTTCCTTCTCGCACCACATTGCTCATATGACCCAGCAGACCTGGTCACTCCATCATCCCACTCTTCCAGACAAGGGCCAGGAGCATTCCCACATCATTCAAGCCTCCCAGCTAACAGGAACGTCCATCCCTCGTGTCTGCCTTCTGTGTGCCTTGCAATCTGAGACTAGGAAGGACCCACACAAATGCTACCTCTGCCAGGTCATTTCTGAGGTCAGAGAGCCGAGTCTCTACATCTAAAAGAGGTATGGGGATTATAGGAAGGGAACCCATTTACCTGCCTTCTTGTTCTCTGTCCTACTCCCTATCTCCCTCTTTTGGACCACTCACTGAAACTCGAATTGCACTCTGCTGGGCCTCTACACACTTGTATGTGGCCTTGGGTTCCCACACCCTCCTGCCAGCACGGAGTGACACTGCATCTATGCGGCTTGCTATTGTCCTCTGGGATGCCATCTTTAAATTCAGCACATTGTCAACCAGGACAACAGCCCTTTTCACAGACATGGAGATCAAGGCTCAACATGATAGAAACGTGCCCATGTAACCAGGTGGTCCCACAGAGGCCTCTGTACAGGTACAGGCCAAGGTTCACTTGTAGTGGCCATTATGAGACCACACACCCTACTGGTTCAGCCTTGAGAGTGGATGCCGGGGGCAAGGTGGGGACCTGCGGAGCAAATTGCTCCCTGGAGTGGCAAAGGAAGGTGGGAAAGCCCCGCTACTTTCCAACTCAATCCCTCCCAACACCGCTCATCGATGTTTCACAGGAAGAAAAGTAGGGTGAGCATCAGGTTCCCCATGAGCCAAGTCTACACAGGGAAACCCTGTCTCAAAAAAGGCACCGACAAACCAAATATACAAGAAGAAGGGCAGGTTCTTAAAAGATTTTCTTTTGGCAGTGTGTCCAGAGAAGGTCCGTGGAGGTAGTCCTGGGCTCACTGGGGACCTCCGACCCTTTAGTTTAGGCTCTTCGGCTGTGAACCTGGCTGACAAATGACAGTGTGGCAGGAAGCTCTTTGAGGGAAATGGACCTAGTGGGACTTGGCAGACCACTCAGGAAAGCACCTAAAGTTTGGAAAGAAACACTGTGTGGAGAGGGACAGCCCTGTCAATGCCTGAGCTCGGAGCTCGGGCCTTCCTGCATTGGGAGAAACAATTCAGTTGCTGTGACCCTCACATTGTTGTGGTAACTTGCCCACCTGCCAGAGTAGCCAGGTGAAGCCAGCCCTTGTGCTCTCTCTGCCCACTTCCTATGACATTGGCCCCTTCCTCAGGCACCTGCTTGTCCTCTGGACCTCAGCCCCCATTAGTTATTCACCTTGTACCCCACAGCCCACACCCCACTCCACCCAACTCCTGAGCCACTTACCGTGTTCACTCTGCCTAGCACTGCCTACCATGACCACCAATCTAGCCTTGCCTCCTGCTGCCCATTCCCACTCACAAATAATTCCTCATTCTAACAGGTGCCAGGAGACTCTGGAAATGCAAATGTGACTGTCACTGGCCCCCTCAGTGGAGACACACAAAACTCGGGCTCTGTGGGGATGCAGCATGGGTAGCATATTGTAGCAAGGGTCACCCTCCTCTCCACACTTCTTACCCCAGGCTCTCACAGCCACTGGTCATGCTTCTATAGGGGTGTAAAAAGACAGAGCTCTTGAACCCCATGGCCAACTCAGATTTCAAGATCCACATCCAGGGACATGGGTGGCAGACATTTCATGAAGGACTAGGGTCACATCAGAAGCCCTGAACAAATGTTTAAGGTGCCTAGACATCATCTCCAATGTGGACACTACCAGAGTCCATGCAGGTATGTGGGTTCCTTTCTAGAGAAAATCATGGCTCTGTCATATAAGCAAAATGATCCCAGGTGACAACTGCTTGAAAAGGAAAAGAGTGATGTGTTGAGAGCTGGACTGAGCAACCAAGAACTTTTGTCTAGGTCCTCACTCACGGAGAAGTAACATAGCTCCTTCTGAAACACAGGAAAGTGTTTGGCAGAACAAAACAAAGGCAGGAAAAGAGCCTACACTGTAGGGGGAAGCCTCTGGCTTACTCTCTACACGAACGAGTCACACTATCAGCCGTCCGTCACATGTCACTGGAAGAGAGGGCGATCCTCTAAGCATGTGGCATACGTGGATGAGTGTGTGTGAACAAACACAATGGTTCCATCAGAGAGAAGGAACAGGGCTCAGCCTAGGACCAAGATCAGGGTTCCCTGAGTGATGAGGTCAGTGTCCAATGTGTTACCATGGTCAGAGCTCAGTATATGACAAGGATAAGGGCTCAGCGTGCCCAGGTGAGGACTCAGTGTGCGATGAGGGTCAGCATCCAGTGTGTGAGCCAGATCAAGGTCAATGTATAAGCAGGATCAAGGCTTACTTTGTCTGCAGAATTAGGGCTCAGTGTGTGACCAGGGTCCATGCGAGCTTAACCTTTGACTATGAGGAGCATTTGACTAGAATTAGGTCTCCATGTCCCAGTTAGGGTCAGGACTCAGATATGACCAGTGTCTGGTCTCAGCCCATTTCTGGTTAGTGATCTGGGTTCTACCCTAGATTAGGATGGTTTGGTTATAGGTTGCAATTACAGTACCATTTATCAAATGACAGTCACAGAAGGCTCTCCTCTCCCCCTAGTGGCCAAGCCATTCCTTGGTCCCTAGGCCTGTTCTCAGCCAAGCACAGGCAAGCACAGGCCACACCAGGCAGGTCAGGCACACTTGGTGGTTAGGCACTGGAGGAAGTGGCCCAGCGCTCTGCCACTCCTCCTGCTTTAGGCCAGTGGGAATGCACTCACAAGTCATAGCAAAAGCAATGGCCACTAGGTGTGGCATGAAGGGCCACCCAGAGGGGAGCGGAGGAGTGACCAGGGCATGGGAAGGTTACAAAAGCCAGCCTGTCCGTCATCCAGCCACCCTCCAGCCTCAGTTTAAGGGTTCTAGACTGTTCTGAGTAGTCTCCTCAATCACCACTGGGATTTTGGCTGACTATGGTCTCTGGAGGCCTCATAACCTGTACATTGGCGAGGGGGTGACTCTGGGATAGACTGGGTCACTCAACTGAACTGGTATCATTTTTCTGTCCTGGGGCCTGACCAGTTCTCTAGCGTTGGGGTAAAGCATGCCTAGGGTGATCGAGGTCAAGGTCACTGCCCACAGCTATGAGGACAGGGTGGGTGGAGGCCTCACCAACTTGTAACATCTGAGAGATTACCATGTTACTTTAGCAACCCTGATCCTACCCAATACCAGGCAGCTGCCAGCTCCAAGGATAGGAGCCCCAACTCAAGGGGTGTCTGATGGGCTATGCCCTGGCAGGGGACAGTGTCCTTGATCTGTCTGGGAAGTCAGAAACATGGATGGGGCTATGGACTAAGATGGTGAACAGGTTGGCCACCCCCACAAGTTGCCACCTTGGAGCACTCTAAGAGAGGTCACTTCCAGCTTTGAAGGGCAAAGCCCCAACATGCCCATGACAGTCATAGGGTGAAGCTGTGAACCAAGAACTTAGAACTGTTCTGAATTTTCATTTTGCATCCTTCCCTAATCTCATATGCAAAAAGTACATGTCGCTCACAACACCTGAAGAAATCCATAGACAGCAAGTACACACCCCTAAGGCTGGCTTTCCAGACTGCAGGCATCTCAGCCTGGTGTCACACCCACAGCACACACGCCCATGTCCTGCAACTGAGGCAGCATGGCGAGGCTCTGCACCCACACTGCATTGACTTGGCAATGGCTGTTCCTTCTGCCAAAATGCTTGTCCTCAGAGAGCCACCACACAGAGCTTGCCAGAACCCTGTGTAGAAATCAGTCTCCACAACAGACACACACAGAGACCACTATGCCCCTGTTCAGAAAGGAACCACACAACTTACTGCAGAGTCTTCGGAACCCCAGTTGATGGAGGACAGGACCTGACGTTGTTTTGGACCAACTTTTTACTATGCACTGTCCCTCTTCCCTGGGATGGAGGAAATGAGGGTTGGGACCTCAAAGGACAGTCACCAGAAGATAGATGGTAGATAACTATCCCTACACAACAGCATGCAGTTTGCTACCATCTCCCCTCCACGAAGCCTCCAGGCCATTCCTCCCTAGCCTCCCTGAACCCTCCAAGCCTTCCTGCTGGTGCTCTGACTGCATCTCTCTTGGAACCTTCTTCCTCTCCCAGGCCAGTCACTTGGGAGATCTTCCCTGCCCATCACCACACAGCCCACAGCACAAGGGCTTGCTACACACATCGCCAGTACCTGGGACCACTTGAGTTCCCATGCCACCTGGCTTGGGGAAGGGAACAAGATCTCTGCACCGATTTCCAACCAGACCAATCTAAACACACAGCAAGGCTCAGGGGCACAGCTCACTACTAGGCCTCCAGTTTGTAAGCCTTCACCCCAAGCACAATGTCCTTTGTGGCTCCCATGAACACTATTTTGGACTCCCACATGCTCCTTTCTCCTTTAGGACCCCCCCTTCTCTGTCACTTCATCTGGGACATAGAGCTAGTAGAACGCCAGACTGCAGGAGCTAGGAGGCTCCACTCTGTGACAGCGTGCCCTGGACTCAGGGTTCAGGGTCATGTGATGCTGCTAGATCATGATGATGCCCTTGCCCCGACTGGTTATTTGGAGTCTTGGGGTCCTCAACTCTGATGCTGTCTTAGTCCATGCAGCCACACTCCCAATTCCTGGTGCTTGATATCTACCCCAAACCCAACATCAGTACAGGATGGCTTGAATACCCCCACTTCAGTACCTAGCTAGGACACACCTCTCTGGCCCTCCTCTCCTGTGCCATGGACTTCCCCAGAAGAGTAAGGAGGGCAGGCCAATGGCTCTGAAGCCAGGCTTGGGCAGAAAGAAAGGGAGGGCCGTGCAGGTGTACCAGTGGACAGGGGGCCAGGGAACAGTGGCTCCATTACCTAAAAACCAACCCTCCACTACCCAACCACACTACAAGCTTCTCCCACTACCCCAGGGCCCTGGGGCCACCAAGCCCCAAAGAACTTACCCATCTGTCTCATCCCACAGGATGCAAGTCTGGTTGGTGGTGCCCTAAGAGAGAAGGAGGAGTCAGGGCTATTTTCACTTCTAGCCACATCAGGCTCACTGAATCCACCCATGGGGGCTGTTGATGTCACTCATCCCCCAAGAGACTGCATTATGTGAGGTAAAAACTGAAGTTCAAGCAGAGAAAACTGGTTCTAGGTTAGTTAAGCCTGCCTTGACCCTCTCCTCTTGCCACTAATGCCCAACACATGGCTTCAGGCTGTTCCTGACCTTTCTGACCATGGCTGAGCCGGGCTAAAGGCCAAAGCCAGTCTGAAGGGGAAGGGGGTTAACTGCTCCTAAGAGGAAGCTGCACTGTTGCTGTCCTTGGTCCTGGAAGCAGGACCGCGAGAACATTGCCGGGCACCATCTCTGACAGGGCTTCTGGACTCAGCACTGGAGTGATGGGAGCAGCCACAGTGGGGGTTGTCTATGCTAACAGTAGCTATACAGCTTGAGCATTCATGAGTATTGCTTGTTCTTGCTCGGTAAGGGAAGGAAGCCAAGGCATAGAGAAGCACCTCTCCCAAGGCTACACAGGAGAAAGGGACAGGTTTGGGTTCTTCCTGAGGCTTCCTACATCCCTGGCCTGAGGACTGGGGCCTGGCACTGCCATGTCCTGGCTGTGTGATGTGGTTGCCTTGCTCCTTTGAGGTTCTCACTCAATCTACCCCGAAGCAGAGACAGTGAGCTGTAGGAGCTTCAGCTCTAGTCTCTGAAAAGCCATCTGAGGACTGACAGCAACCCCCCTTCCAGTTTCCCCGTGCCCATCGAAATATCCAAGTATTCCTGGAGCTGGGGACCTGCTAGGGTCACACACTAGTAGTGGCCTGGAGTCCTAGAGAGTTTTGGAAGGATGCTCTTGGTACTGTCATCCCAGAGGTCCTGCATGACATGGCCTGGTGATCAGCCCTGACTCAGGAGGAAGGTGGCTCTCACATGTTCCCAGCAATGTGGGCTGGGAAGGGAGCACCTCCTAGGGGTCTGGAGACCTGGTTTGGGGTGGATGGCCCGTTAACAGCTCTCCAGGACTCTGGGCCATGGGCACAGGGAATGGCACGTGGATCCCCTCCAGGGATCAGGGTCTGGAGAGGAGGGATAGAGCCTGGGGATAATGTCGGGGCAGTCAGAACTGGGCCGAATTTCAGTGTCAGCATGAACCCAGGGTGTGGCCCTGGGTGAGTCTCTAACTCTAAGACTCCGATTCCCCACATGGAATTTAGGTGAGAGCCACTCCAGTTGTGACCCTAAAGGATACTGCCTGAGAAGAATGAACAGGGGCGTACTCAGAACTGATGAAAGCACCCATGCATCCATGCATGTGGGCAGCACTCACATTGTACATGTGGGCAAACTCGATCTCCAGCGGTGTGAGCAGGGACCGAGGCGGGGGCTTCACAGTCACAGAGATGACCTTAGAATTGAGGACTGTTGTGTTCCTGGGGACATCAAAGCATAAAAGGCTATCAGAGGTGTGGAATGTTACTGAGCCAGCCTAGTAGTCCAGCTCCAGCCCCAGAGTGGTGCTTTGTCCCATGCCACCAGTCACCACCCTGCCCAGCCTCCAAGCTTCTTCCTGATCTCCCACAGGGCCAGGCTATCCCCTTTCCATTACACCCACCTTTGCAGGGCCAGGAAGCTACCCAAGTTTCGGTAGAGCACAGTACCAACCACGAACACAGATGAGTCGTCAGCCTCTGGAAGGGAGCGCACGTTACCCCAACCCTGCTACTGCCCACTAGCATGGACCTCACACTAGTGGCCCCCACTGTCCCCTCTACTAGGTCACATCCAAGGCCCTAACAAGAGAAGGCCTATCCCACCACAGAGGCTGAAATGCAGCTGGGATCTGGGGCTCCAGTCTGGATCTACATGGGAAGAGAGAACTAGTTCATCTCAAGTGATCCCACAAGACGAAGCAAAGATCCCAGGACGAAGCAAAATACATTTCCCTCCCTGAGAACCCATGTCCTTGTTGCTATGTGAGCCACCCAGCCCCTTCCACCCTGCTTAGCCTTCTGGTTTAGGGTAGGCCCCAGGCCCCAGGCACTCTCCCATGGAGGAAAGGGACACCTGCAAGGAGATGGCTCCAGGAATAACAAGGTGTACCAGGGACGTCCCCTGTCACTGGAGACAATGCTCAAAACCTTACAAGAAATATCCCAGGATGACAATCCCCAGATTCTAGGACCCGGGTTCTCAGCAGGCCCATCCCACTCCCAAAGCCTCACCTGCCAGCCCTGTGGAAAACACACTTTTGGACACGGTGACCCTGTCCTCTGGCACCTTGGCCCAGTCTCCTGTGGCACGCCAGCCCTTCATAGGGAAGCTGATGTCAGTGGCCCCACTGGCTGGAAGCTTGTGGATGCTGAGCACTAAAGCAGGGGAGGGGCAACACAAACAGAACATTACCCATCTGGAGTGTCAGCTGGAACCCAGGCTGCAGGCACAAGTTCCTGAGGCTAGGGGAGGGCGGGGTCCACATGGCTAGGCTGCTGTCAGGTGTGAGCATCAAGCCAATAGGCAGGAGGATCTACAGGAGCTAGGCACCCATCCAGCTTCCTCTCCCTCTATAAAGAGGAGGGGATGGCTGAGCTTCAGGTATAAGGCTTCTATACTTGGGTGGGAGGTCTCAGTGAGGGAGGGGCAGCAGGTGTGGAGGTAGAAATCCAGGAAGTGTAGTCAGGCAGGATGCTATTCTCCTGTAACCCAGCCTGGCAAGCCTCTGCCAGGCAGTGAACCAGTCCCTAGCGCCCTCCCAGCTCACTCAAGACCAGGCTCCAGTCAAGCATCAACCTCAGCAGGAAGCTCCCTTCTCTACCTCAGGGGACACCCTAGATGACTTCCCTGCCTGCCACCCCATCTTCCGCCAGCACTTACACACTGGCCCAGTGATCCAAGGCCCAGGGGGACAGGGCTGGGAGACAGAGAAGGCCCTAATAAGTGGGGTAGCTTTTCTAGTTCCATCAGTACCTTATGATCTACTCTAGGCACACACTCCACCCTCCACCAGTGACACAGCCTGGGCTACTTGTTAAGATGTGGGAGAGAGGGAGATGCTGAGCTCTAGGCCTTGCTCCCCAGCATGGTCCCTGTGCTTTCTACCTTTGTCTGTCCCACCTCCTCTGCCTAGCCAGGCTCAGCAGCCTCCCCATCTGGCTCTGCCCTCCTTGGGGGCATGAGGGTTTCCCCACAGTGTTCTGCCTTACAGTGTTCCATAAGTATCTGCCTTACCAGGGGCCATGGGGACAGAGACAAGCCGCCCTCCAAATGTCAGTACCCAGCTGGTGCTGAGAGCTTCCCAGGGAATGAGCACCCCACCTCATTTGGCACATGTTCGTTCCGTGTCCCAACTTCACGCAGGGCCATTACAGGTGCTGAGGAGGACATGTGGGCAACAGACCCCTCTGGTGTACACATGGAATGGGGACATGGCCTGTCAGTAGTGGCGACAAAGGAGGGGGGTATTCCCATATAGAGTAGCCAGGAAGGCCCCTGCAGAGGCCAGGAAAAAGAGGGACATATCCCAAGGAGAGGACAGGGAAGGGAGGAAAGAGTCTGCAAGTAACAGAGAGCAAGGGGTGAGATCAGATTGTGACGGCAACCCTCTGAAAGATGGTTCTGTGCGTGGAAGGGGGGAGGTACAGAGGCAGAAGCCCATGACTCCTAGGTCCTGTGAGGGGACACAGAATCGAGGGTCCAGACCTGGGCGTTTAGAGATTGGGGATCACAGGTTCTGATGGACACTGGGGGCTTCTGGTCCAATTGGCTTTCAGGCCTTGAAAAGATGAAGTCACAGGCTTGGGGAAAGGCATGGCACTAAAGGCCAGTGGAGGCTGGTACTAGGCTGGAGGGTCAGGTAGGCCCAGTGAGGAAGAAGGGCAAAGTTATCCTGAAGTATGGGGGGGGCCATCTGATCTGGTGGAGGTAGGGCAGGGGATTAAAGCAGAGACGGATTAAAGTCCATCTAAGGTGGAGTGGCCCCATGCTGGAAAAGTAGGCAGTGGTGAATGAGTTGGGGACAGAGCCAGTGTAAGGATAAAGCCAGGTGCCAGGGAAGGCTCAGAGTGGGAGGCTGAAGTCACATCAGGGAGAGGTGGAGCTGGAGCCTAGATAGGGGTCATCTCAAGCACTGCTGTATATTTGTGAGGACCGCTACCAGTTATGCTCAGGTCCACTGAGCAGTCTGCATCTCTACTCTACCAATACAGGAAGGAGGAAACTGTAACCAGAAAAATGTCAGTCCCCTGCCCCACTGCACCTAGGCTTTGTACAACTGGAGGGCAGAGGAACAGCAGATGCAGGATGTCTCTGTCGTGGCAGGACAAAGTGGGCCTCCAGCCCAGTCTTGGCTGAGCTCCTGCATGGGCCCGGGGCACAAGATCTCCAGGTCCCTGCCTCGATCTCAGGTCCCAAAGGACCCCTGGACTCGACCTAAGCCCCTAGCTAATTTGCAATGTCAGCCAGTGGCTGCAGAAGGCTGGTCACTGGTTCCTTACAGATGAGAGGTACAGGACCAGGCCATGGAGGGGCTTACCCAGATTGTCGGTCACCTGGTAAGCATCCCTCAAATCCTTCATGCGGAAGCCGATGACATCCACAAAGTCCTCCACAAGCCGAAAGAGCTCCTTGGCATTGGGCCCCATCTGGGGTAGGGAAGGGTGGAGGCACTCAAGCTGAGGGAGGTGTCTGTGCCCTCCCTTGCCCTCCTGCCTTCTTCCTTCCTGTGCTATCTCTTGCTAGGCTCTATGGGTCCTTCTCTTGTAAAGCAGGGTAGCAGGCTGCTGACCTCTGAGTGTCCATTTGTATTTTATGAACAAGATCAGAGGCCCAGGGAAGCTTCTATGCACATCGAAGGGGTCCCTAAGCTGTAGGAAGGGACAGTGTTCCAAATATTCACCATGAGGGCTACTGCCCTGGGGTTAGTGTGGTAGCAGGTTTGAGGTCAGTGGAAGGAAGAGAGCAGATGGGGAAGACTCACCACACCCCCTCCTCTGGACATACCCAGGGATCTTAACATAGTTTGCTTCTCTCCTCATTTACCACCCGCCCCCCAGGAAAGGCCACTGTACTTTCATGGGTGGAGAAATGAAGCCTATGAGGTTTAGTGGCTTTTTCAAGGTCATGTAATCAATAGGAAGCAGTGTTGAGACTCATTCTGAAGACCCAGCAAGGCTCTACTATGGGTGGCCTGGGGTGTAGGAGGCCTAGAGCGTCCTGCTCCAATCCTGATCCTGTAGCTAACATGGGGGGGGCGGGGGCTCCAGACCTCCACACATACCAGCTGTGCCTCCTCCCACTTGTCCCGGTTCTCCTCCGCCAGTAGGTTGCTGATGATCTGGACGAAATTCTGGAAATACAGTGAAAGGAAACAGGGCGTCAGTGTGAGGAAGATCATAGTTCAGCCTGTGACTAAGATAAGGGCTCAGTTCAGACTAGGGCAAGGGCTCAATGGATGACCAAGATCAGGACTCAGTCGGTGACCAAAGTCCAGGTTGTGTAGGCCCAGGATCAGAGTGCAGAGTGTGGCCAGAATCAGATCAAGACTCAGTGTGTGATCAAGGCCATGATTCAGTGTGTGAGCAGGATCCAGGGTGATGACAGAATGATGACTTAATCTATGACTAGCATGGCCTGGGTCAAGGCTCAGTCTGTCATCAGGGCCACAGTTCATAGTGACCAGGATCAGAACTCAATACACAAACCTGGATCGGGGCTCAGTATATGACTTGGATCGGGATCATTCTATGGCCAGGTCAGGATTAAGCATGTAGCCATGTTTATGGTGAGGCCACAGCCCCAAACACTCAACATTGGGACTTAGTCTCTGCCTGGGGTCTGGGTTGGTTCCTCTGACATTTCCCCAAGTGTCCTCCCCTGGGGGTGCCCCTGGGAGCCACCTGTACATCCCCAGGTGTAGGGCTGTAGTAGGCTCTGCGGAAGATCTCTGTCATGTTCCTTAGGACATCGATAGTGGAGAGCAGGTCGCCGCTGTAGCTGGTGCCATCCTGTGAGATCTCCAGCAGCGTCTGGATGACCTCCGAGACCCCCTCCCCTGGCAGCCCACGCTGAGCCTTGGCCAGGTGTTCTCGGGTCTGGGGACATGGAGAGGGCTGGATGCTGTCACCGCGGCAGGCAGGTCCCAGCCAGGTGGGGGCCAGGGACTTCAGGTGCCTGGAGGCCCCTAGAGCCCCAACCTCATGTTCAAAGAGCAGGGGAGTTTCCTGGGGTCAGCCTCACCATCATTTGGATGTTCCGGTAGTCGATGGAGACACAGCGGATGTAGGTGGGGGGCTCCCAGTAGGCGATACCTTCCTCGTCCAGCTCACAGCGGCGCAGGATGAGGCCTGGGGAAACCCCATTCCTCACGTGCCTGCTCACCAAGGAGCTCTGGGGTCCCGCCCACAACTCTTAGGCAGGAGTGCTCTGTTTGGGACTGTAGGGACCTTGAAGCAGGCCATGCTGACTTTGTTTCTGTATGCCACGTACTTCAGCCTTACTCTAGGTCCTGAGGACCTTCAGGAACTTTGTTGTGTGTAAGTGGGACCCTCGGCTAAGCATGACTTCTGGGTTCAGACAGAGCCTCTCTTAGAGATCCTTGCAATCTAGAGACTTAGGGACAGCTGTCCTCTAAGCTCTTGCCATACCCTGGCACATTCACAGGGCTTGCTGACCCCTGGACTTTGGTGCAGCCTCTTGGGACCACTTGGTATCAAAAATCAACAGCCTGAAAAACAAGCTAACTCTCAGAGAGAAAGACTCCCAGGAAGATTTCCAAGCAGGGACTACAGTGTAAATAAATAAATACATGGTGACAGCCACATGGAATGATTCCAGCCCTGCCACCAAACCAGAACCATAGGGTGGTCTGACGCAGAAGCTTGGGTTATGAGCTCAGATGGGAGCAAAAATGAGGCATGAAAGCAGAAGGCAGAAAAGGGCCAGGGAAAGATGGGCGCTGTCTTGTTCTGTTTGCAATACACCAGAATATTCAGCACTTACCACCTCCCCTGCCCCTATGGGCCACCTCACCACTGCCCACAGACACCCAATGCAAAGGATCACCTGAAGTCTTCGTTTTATAGAAAAGTGAAGCTCAAAGAAACTAAGTCACTTCCTAAAAGTGGTACGGCCAGTAAGGGCAAGGTCAGGTTTGAACTGGGTTCCCAGCATCCCTCCCTACCGCCTCCCAGGTATGGAAACTCCTTCAAACAAAGTTAAGCGCAGCAATACCTGCAGGTGGGCATGCCCCTTCCCCATGGCATGCACCCTGATTTTTATACCCTCCAAAAGCACTCATCGATTCCCAGGGATGACATGGGATTATAGCCACTGGTGTTCAGAGGCAACGTCCTTCCTGTAGACTGCAAGCCCAGGGTAGGTATGTTGATTGCCCTATGCCTGCTTCCCACCTGTACAGGGGCGATGACATGAGGTTCAGAGAGCTGTCTATGTTCAAAGGGACCTCTCAAGCTGAGGGCATGGCATGTGCCCTGACCCCTGTGAACTCAGGACATAACGGCTGCCGTGACATCCTATCTGGTGCTATCTGGCATGAGCACACACAAGAGTTGCACGAGCTTTGGGTCTCAGACGAGGCCTGTGAGGACAGTGGTATAAAGACAGAGTACGCCTCTCAGCCCCCTGCTTTTTACCTGTGGCATTGCGGGGACACCGGACAGCAGCCACCTCTCCAGCTGGGGTCTCCTTCCAGACCACGGCCCCAAAGTTGTCCTCATCACAAATTTCATGGGGCTCTGCGAGGGGCCAGACAGTGAGGCGGACAGGGTTTGGGATGAGGGGCTGTGATACTCAGTTGTCCCCGGTCCCTCTGAGCTACGATGCAGTGGGAAGGGTCTCACCAGGACATCGTTGGGCACCACACTGTCGGTACTCATCCTGGGGGCCTTGGCAGGCTGCTCCTCCGAAGAAAGGCCCAGAGCATACACGCTCCCGTCGCTGGCTGCCACCCCCACATGTGACACTGCAGCTGCCCCACAACGCCCAGGACTGCCACTTGCCATCCACTGCAAGGGTGGCCAAACATAGGGCATAGGTAGCAGGAAGCAGAGGTGGGACCCAGGGTCAGGAGGGGGAAGTGGGGCCAGGGGAACATAAAGAAACGGTATACGGACAAGACAAAGACAAAAGACCCAGGAGTTTGGGGCAGGGCCACGAGGAAACAGAAAATTGAGGTTAGTGGAGGGGAGGGCTGCAATCAGCTTGACTCAAAAAGGAGCCAGATGTCACGTGCAGCTGAAGTCTGCTGCCTGGTCTTGACTCTAGTATTCCATCCTGAAACTGATTAACCCTTCACCCAACCCCACCACTCTAAACTCAAACCCTACCATTTCCATCCTGTACTTTGACTCCGACACCCTGACCCCACCACACTACCCTACGTCACCTCCACTGCCCCATACTTTCATGCCAACACCCTAACCTGCATTTAACGCCATCACTTCTACCCTATACCAACCCTACAGCTATACCTCCCCGGGCCCCACCCTTTCCCTGAGCCCCAAGAGGGCATCTTGACCTGGGCACTGCTGCAGGAAGCAGTCTCGAGTTTCCACCCAGTGGCCTTGGCACTCGGCGCCTCCATAGGAAGGGCCATTGCACTCTCGAGTCCGTTGCTGGCGGCCTTGGGAGCAACTGGCAGAGCAGGTGCTCCAGCTGGACCATTCATTCCAGTTTCCATCCACTGCCCGGCCCGGGGGAAGAAGGGAACAGGAAGCTGGTGTGAATACCCAGCACCCCAAGGCCTGGCCTGGGACACACAAGAACACCCCGGGACACCATGTAGCAGCCCAGCTGAGATTGGGGAAGTAATACCCAGATTCACACCTCAGCCTACCGTGGTCTGAGGTCCTAACCACTGGCCACTCTGAGGTGGACCTGACTGAGGTAGATCAAGCTGGGTCCCTGGTCTGGCCACTGACCTGCTGGTCCCATCCCCGACCCCTAGCCACTCATTCCCTCTCACCTACCAGGGCACAAGGCAATGTTGCAGAACTTCGTTTGCTTCTCGGGACCCTCGCAGGGGTTGCCTCCAAACTGTGGGGGCCTGCAGGTGCGTGTGCGGTCCCGGAAGCCACGGCCACAGGTACTGGAGCAGAGGCTCCAGGGTGACCACTCATCCCAGGCCCCGTGCACTGTGGAGAGACAGGAAGTCAAGGGTGTGCCCGGTCCAGAGGCCACACCCACCACCCAAGCCCCGCCCTGCGCTCTGCTCCACCCACCTGGACACACCGCAGAGTTGTTGCAGAGCCTCTGCTCCCTCAGAGGCCCGCTGCACTGAGTACTGTATGAGGAGGACACGCAGAAGCGGGTGCGGGTCTGCCAGCCCTCGCCGCAGGTGCTGGAGCACACGCTCCATGGGGACCACTCCTCGGCTGCTGGGTCACCTGTAGGTCCAGCCCTGCAGCATCATGGGCCTGCCATGCCCCTTCCCATAGGGCGGTGCCAGATTGGGAGGCCCACTGGGGAAGCGGGACCTTGCTGTGGGGCAACAGGCTAGGGGCTGGGACTCTGTAGGTCTCAAGACAGCCTATTTTCCCAATGGCTGGAAGCAAGGTCTGGGGCTGGCTGGGACAGGTTTCTATTCTCCCCTAAACCAGTCTGCCTGGAAAAAGGAGTCTGGCACCGACTAGATGAGATGAGTCCGTTATTAGAATCACTGTTGGCAACTAGTAGCCATTACTAACCTGGCCCCAGAAGCCAGCCCTCTCCCCTCCCTGCTTAGGGCTGTGTGTGGGCCAGCCCTACCCACCCTGCCAGCTCACCAGTCTGGGGGGATGGAAACCCAAACTGCTGCAGTTCATCCCCCAGCTCCTCACGCCGCCGGGCATCCGTGGACCGCAGGGACTGGCTCCGTGAGCTGGTGCGCCCGGTGGCTGCAGGATGGGCTCAGATCAGCATCCCTGTGTGAGTCCCTCTGTCCTTAGCCATCAAGACAGCTGGCCATCTCCTGTCACCAGAGCAGTCTAACCCCAATGGACAAGCGGGAGACCCCATCCAGAGCACTTTCCATGGTGCCTACTCTCTTAGTGTCACTATGGGCCCCTCTATGAGGACCCTCCCCCCAGCCTCCTGGACTGATGCTACAGGATAACACCTTAGCATCTGCTGCCTCCTCCTACCCAACACCTTATCCCTGTGAGATATGCAGGGGCCTCCCCAGGCTCCTGAGAGAAGCTGTCTCCTAAGGAAAGTGCATCCAACAAAACAAAACAAAACCTGAAGAATGGCAATCTCATTAGAACTTGATTTAACTTTATGGAAGCAGCTAAAAAATGCATGAGGTCATTAGAAAACCTTATTAGAGAAATACATCCCGGAGGCTTATTCTGCTGGAGCTGACTGGCTTGGCTGCAGCTTGCTTGAGAGGCAGCTTCAAGATCCCAACCCACACCTGATAAGGAAGCCTCATTTAGTTCCACCTAAATCCAGGTACCCTGCTTCCTCCTGGGTCTGTACCAGACCAGGCTTTCAAGTCTTCACCTCTAAGCACCCCTGTCCCCAACCTCGGTCAGCTCTTCAAAGCCCCGCCTACCTTCTAATCCCATCGAAGCCCTAGCCAAGCGCACCCCTACCCTGCCCCTTCCAGGCCCTGACACCTTCTCTACTTGGCCCCGCCCACCACTTTAGCCACGCCCACTCACGGCCACAGGCCTTGCGGTTGCACAGGCGTCCTTCTTCCAGAACGCCCTCACATCCTCCGCCCTCCACGCCAGGAGTGGGCAAGCAGGTGCGGGTTCGAGTTTGCAGACCTCCCCCGCAGTCCCGCGTACATTCACCCCACAAGGACCACAGTTTCCAGCCACCTAGGGGAACAAGAGTGAGGCTCAGGGTCCTGCCATCTTTGGGGTCCAGTGGAGGCCAGAAGGGGTAACTGTAGGCTTTGAAAGGGCAAGCAGGGGCCCGATCTGGCTCAGGAAGACAGTGAGGCAGGGCAAGGCCATGGGGGAGTTTTCCCCTAGATTCGAGCTCCTTCTAGAGAGCTTGTGTCAGCCCTAAGCCAGTGGGTCCTAGGTAGGCCAGGGACAAGTACACACACTGCTGTCCCAGGCTGCCTTGCTGAGTAAACAGTCAACTCCTGCTCACCCCCGTGTAGCTTCATAGTGAGGCCTGGTTACCAGTGTGGGCCATCATTCAGAAATACATAGATCCAGATTCCCCATGGCCCTCAAACCTTCTTGTCCATGTGAGGTCACTACTGCCAAGGCCTCCACATTCCCACCCCAGAGCCTGGGGTAGGGAGTAGTCACTCGCATAACTGGTAGCACAGAAACCTTACTTAGGCTACAGATCTGCCCACCTAGTAAGCAAAGCCAGGATAAATAAGCTACACCTGGTCTGAGTGGTGATGGGAAGAGGTCCCATCTCCCAGGTGAGAACTCAGAGGTGGTAGATCCCAGAGTGTGCGCAGTCCCACCTGAAAACCCCAAGGACCATCTCCTTGGCCTTATCTCAAGGAGAGTCAACTTCCAGGGTCTGGAAAGGACCACAGCCAGAGCCTGCCCATCTCCTCGTGCCTGTGCTTAACTTGACCAGCAGGGGGCGCTGGGTTTCCAGGGAGTGAGTCGCTCCCTAGTGAGTGCTCACCCTTTTAAGATGGGCAGGATGGGAAGAGCCACCCTCCATGCTCCTATGCCTGTTGTAGAAGCCCAGAAAACCCTGCAGAGTTGTCAACTAGGGAGTCAGGATTTCAAGATCTGAGTGACAGTTATAAGCATGGAGGATTCTGTCTCGATACATTTTTGCTTTCGCCAGGAGAGTCCCAATGGTGGAGGCAAGGGTACAAGAAAAGGTAATCAGTGACACCCACAACAGGACAAAGTTGAGAGCAGAGGGCAGAGAGTCTCTAGCACAGTCCCACCCTCACATGCATAGTAGGCAGGACAGGACAGCAGCTGTCCACAGAACTGGCCCAGGTGGCCGCTCTGAAGGTGCGGTCACATGCTTTAACTCTGGACAACCAGGAGCAGCTCTCAACCAGGTCAGACTCGGGTCTTGAACCAAATCTGGTTCCAGGTCTCTCTCCCGCCTGCCGGTCCCAGGAAGGCCACCTGCCAGGACCAACCCCAACCGTGGTCTAGTTTTCTGGCCCCAGGAGTCATCCCTGTCTCAGGATTCCAGACAAAGGTGCCAGGACTCTTAGAGGTAGGCCCAGAGTGGGGTCAGGATTCTGGATCCTTCCTGTGCCCTCCTCACTGCCCCAGCCCAGCCCCCACAAGGAAGCCTGAGTGATGTGAAAACTGGCAGTGGGTGGGAGAGAGGGTGTCCAAGCTGGGCTAATCGGAGGATGCCACTCAGTTCCCATGGCAACTGCTGCAGCACACAGCCTTTCAGGATAGACCCAGGTTAGGCCTCAGCTGCCAAAACACCCACTATTTCGGGGCTGGTTACCTTGGTGACCCAGGTGGTGAAGATGTGGGAGGGGGAGGGGAGGGAAGAGGTGGGGCATATCAGAAGCTGGGGGAGAGGGGACTGCGTTTTTGAGAATGGATGCCCTCCTCTGGCCCAGGCCTGACTCTGGTCCCACTGAACCCTGCCCTGATCCAGGCCACATGTGGATTCCTAACCCTATTCATACATTGAGTCCTGACTCTGGTTACATGCTAATCCCTGATCCTAGACATGTAGTTTCCTCACCCTGGCCACGGACCAATGTCTGGCCGCAGTAACATTTATCCTTGGTTCTTATCACAGGCCTAGGGTCCTAGGCATAGTGTCCCTGATTCTACATCAAAACCCGGCCCTGATCTCAGCCTCAGACTGATTCCCCAATGCTGGCCACACTCCTTAAACTAACGAGTGTTGAGAAAATGGTAACTGCTGTTTTTATTATCATTTTCATTTTTAATGTGTGCCCTCACACACAGCTGACACGATAAATGTTTGCCCAGACTGAAAAGCATCCGTGCCAGAGGAAGCGTCATGAAGAAAGAAGTCCTGGGGCCAAAGTGAAGGGCACCAGGGGACACAGAGGTGTGGCAGGCAGGGCTGGGTGGACACAAGGGAGCAGCGAAGAAGCAGGCAGGGCTCAGGGGTGGGCTGTCCCTCCAGGCCCAGAAAGAAGCTGTCATTCTTCCCTGCTCAATGCTCCCTCTGTCTGGCGGCCTCATTTCCATCTCATTACAGGCATGAATAGAGCCAATTATTGGCCAGGCAGGCCGGCCATCCAGGAGGGAGGGTGTGCAGTGAGGGGGCTCTGGTTCCCTTCCTACCCTAATGCCCTGGTTTGAGGGTGGTGGGTTCCCCTGATCCCGCACCCCAAGTGGACTGAGATGGGGGAAGGAAGGGGATTCCCCCTCCCCCAGCCGGTCTCTCCCGAGTTCCCGGGATCCCCTCTGGAGGAAGGGAACCATGCATGCACTTCCACCTGCTTCCAGCAGAGGGATCCCTACTCCAGCAGGTTCAGCAGCAGATTGGCTCAACCACACTGTCACTCAGCTCTCCCGCTCTCCTGGCAGGTCCAGGGACAGCCCCTGCCCAGGAGGCTAGCAAGACCCCTGCCTCTCCAGGGACCCAGCTGGAGCAAGATTATCACGAAGAGCTTAGGCACTGGTACCAACAGCCGGGTGTAGAACTCCTGGACCAGGAACAAGGGACAGACACACTAAGGGCCAAGCAAGGGATGCTGAGAAGCCTGTCCACACAACTCCTCCACGGCCCTTGGCCCTTTACCCAGCAGGCCCTGACTCAGCCACCATCTGCAGGCTATCAGAAACCATCAGGGCCACAGAAGGGCAGTCGGATTCCAGGACAGACTGGGTTGCCAAGTTCACTGTCCACTGTAGAGCACTGGCCTTCCTGATCCCATAGCTGCCAGCTTCTTTTAGGCCTCAGGCAGACTCTACCAACAAGTACTGTCCCAACCCCAGTTCTCGGGAGGTGAGCTGTGTAGGGGAATCAGAGCACTTGAAAAACAAGCCACATTTATAGGAAATTCTTGCAGCTGGGTGTGCCCTATCCTGAGAAGGTCTCTTATATAAAGACCCAAAATGTTTAGTCCATGCTGGAGACCTTAGACAAGCAGTCTCTGTCCTCAGTTATCAGAGTGGGTCACAGAGGCTGCTGACTTCTTGCAGTCCTTGAGCTGACTCAGGTGACACAGTAAGAGCTAAGGCACATGGGAATTTCCCTGTGGATAATGGTACCTACACCCAGCATTTCCATAGGGCCTTGTCTTGTTCTTTACTTTTAGAAGTATTGTGTATGACATGCACTGAAGCCAGTTTTCTAGGTTTTTTTTCTGAAATGTACACACACACACACACACACACACACACACACACACACACACACAGAAGCATCTCCATATTGGACCCTGGTGCTTCTCTATCACCTCCAAAACTCCACTGCAGCCCAAACCATACCCAGGGGCTCTCTCTAAGTCCAGCCTCTACTTCTACATGCTGCTTCCAATCCTCTTGGGTGTCTTGGGGGGACTGAGCCTCACAGGAAGTAGGGGATCACTGGCCAAGTAGGACCAGGATTGCACACACAATGAGGAGTCCAGCTTTAGTCTGCGGGCAAGTCATGAGCCCCCAGACAAGTGTAGCATGTGTACACTCAGCATTCTGCCTCAGGCATGTGCACAGAGACACATTTAGCACTACATTTATACAGGGATGCATATGTATGCTGGAATACACAAAGCATACACACACTCACAGGGACACACTCATAGAGACACACACTCAAGGGTACAGGGACACACAGCCATAGAAACACATGGGAACACGTGGATACATGTACACAGGGACTCCAAAGACTCATGAAGACACACAGGAAACACAGGACATATTCACCGGGACTCATGAGAACATCTTCATAGAGGCTCATGGGGACACACAGAGACATACTCACGGGGACTCGCCCATAGGGACACCTGCACAAGGGCCCATAGGGCACACTAGCCACATGTTAGCAGAAGAGCACACGCACAGGGACTCACAGAGACACACCCACCGGAGCTCACTCACAGGACACACTCACAAGGACATACAAGGGGTCATGAGCTACACTCACAGGGGTTCACAGGTTGTGGGGAACCACACACAAAGACACAGGGACACACAGAGACACACTCACAGGGACACGTACTCACAGGAGCTCACAGGCCCCCACACCCAGAATGCTGCTTTTTTCATCATCTTACATGTCACTTCTGTAATAACATTCTTTAATTAAAACATGAATATTTAAAGCAACCCATGAAAGAAATGGTCCATCTCACCAGAGGCAAAGATGGGAGAGAGATGGAGCTGAAGACGATGCAAGATAATAGTTGGTGCCAGGGTCTGGCAGCCTTTGAGGCACTAGGCAGCAGGGACAGTTGCCCTAGCCTGAGGAATGCTTATGGAATCCAACGTGTGACATGGCCATGTGGCATTTGGACAGGCCTGGCGGGGGTGGGGGCAGGGCTGAAAATGGGCCACACACTCAGTGGGCTGTCTGCTGGCTCCTCAACTCAGCTACACATTGCCTGCCTTAGGAGGGAATGGGTGCCCATGCTTGCCTGCTCCCCAAAGACAGTGAAGGCCAAGGCCCTATGCTCAGAGGCAGGGAAGAGCAGGGCACCCACTGCACATCTGGCACAGCTTCCTCTGCTGAAGATTGTCCAACTTGAGGCCTCAACCGCTACCACCACCCAAAGTAGGGCTCCGTGCACATGATGCGACCCGCTAGTCCGCCTTTAGTCCATCCCTTACAAGCTATGTGGCCTGGCCTACCTTGATATCTCTGGTCCTGATTTCACAAGCATGTGCTGAGTGCCTACTTTGGGCCTGGCTCTGTCCTCCACATTAGGGAAGCATCAGTGGATGGAGCATATGCCCATCATCTGCGGTGCTCACATTTTAACACAGACCAACAGCGAGGCCCACTGGGGGAGTTATATGGCATATTTGAAAGTGATGCCTGTCAGGGAAGGCAAAAAGGGATAAAAGTGCCTCACTGGGCACGACACACATAAGCAGGGCTCCAGGGAAGAGCCTTATTTAGGAGGGCTTATGGAGGGCATCCAGGGGAGGTACAGCCCTGTGTGAGCACAGCAGGGACAACCTCTGCTGGGGCCTGACTCATGGCCATGTGGAGGGGACTCATCCATATGTGACACTTCAACAGTCAGCACTCAGTGACCAGCCACAGCTGTCACTACTGGGTTCCTCCCCTCCCACAGCCAGGAAGTGACAGAGCACAGGGCACAGGCATTTGATCTGGGTGGCCATGGTCTACCCTACCCAAGGAATGCTCCCTGCCTCATGTGCTGGGGCCTGGTCTTTGTGCTCTCCAAACCATCTTCCAACAGACCAGCAGTCTATGCCACACACACACATGGAGAACATAAATGCTCAGTGCGTGGTACATATATACTGTGTACACATACATATACCCACAGACGCGTACACAGTCACAATGTGCTGCATGAACACCCATGTATTCACACATGTACACATGCAATTTTTTCCATGTGTTCAAGCATGAACACAATGTGCTACATGTGTACATGCACTCATTTGTACATAAGAGTCTGCCTAGCAATAAACAGGGACATGTGTAGGCTCACACAATGATGGCACATACATACATGAGAGCACACACATATGTGAAAAAAATTGCAAACACAATTATCAGTATAGCCATTAGCTCTCCATGTGTCATGCATGTCAACATGTGAGTACATGAACACATATGTGCACAACATACTTCACATATGTATACACACATGGGTACAGCTACCATATACACATACATAAATATGCACATGTGTACATAAACATGCAGGTGCACACATGTGTATAATACATGTATGTACACAATACACCTCTTGCTTGCCTCTGAGTACCATTTGCCAACATTGGAGGTATCCATACACATACCCCAAACTGCTCAGTCCCATGTACCATACATCCCTGCCTCTGTCTGCTTCTGCTCCCAAACCCCAGGAGTTTGCCTAGTAATAAACAAGGACACTGATTCTTCATCGTTGGCTGCTTCTAACACCACTTCTCCCCACAGAGACAGAAGGTATTCCCCGGCCTCCAGTGAGGAGAACTGAGGTGCTAGCCTAGCAACACAGGTGGGCCAACATCAGGCACAAGGCTCCAAAGTGGGGTTCCAAGGCCACTGCTCCAGCCTGGGCCTGTCCTCATCAACCAGGTGCCAGAGCTGTGCTCACATACCCCATGGCATACGTCACAAACATCTCAAATCCTACTCTGACCGCAGAATTGTCCTCGACTCCATCTTGCAGTCCTGCTTCCTCTGTCCCACATGGATGTCCTCATTCCTGATAGGATCCTGGAGGCCGGGCTTGCTCTTCCTGCCTCTGCACCCACACCCTTTCATCCACAGTTCATCTGCTGCACCAAAGGCTCTCCTCTTCCCTCCCCTTCCCAGGGTGCCTGGCACCCTGGCCAGGCAATGTCAGCCACCTCCCTATCCTGGACCCTGTGGGGGAGTACAGGTACATCACTCCTTTGCACTGAGCCCTCCCAACGTCCCTCTGTCCTCAAGGTCACATAACTCCTCTCCACAGCTTCTGCAGCAAGGCCTTGACATAGCAGGTCCTCAGGAAATAAATGCAGCTCAACACTTCTCCCAGCCTCACAGCCCACAAGCACCTCCATTTGGTACCCTCAGCATCTACCACACCAGCTCTGGGGGTCTTGGCTGTTGGCAGCTGTGCCAAGGCTCTTGGAGCAAGATTCAGAAGTTCCCTGGCATAATATGTGCCCTAATATGCCACCCAGGACAGGCTCCTGCTCAAGGGGTATGACTGTGGCCCCAGGCAGAGACAGATAAAAAAAAAAAAAAACTAAAGTAATGCAACCCTGAGAAGCATTTTGCAGATGCAGGAACCAAGGCTCAGGGCAGTTAAATGATGGGGAGTGGTAGAGTAGGGCACATGGCCAGTCCTGCTTGTGACAGCTGGCCCTGTCTGCCCACCCAATTCCTCTAGCCCTTCAGTGAGCACTTCATTCTTCCAGGGTTCCCCTTGAACCCACTCCCACTCCTGCCACACAATGAAACCTGCCCTTGTCAAGGTCATAGTGACCTCTAGCTTTCCCAGCAGGAAGGCTGGTCCTCCACCCTCCTTCCCGCCACAATGATGTGTGCAGAGCGTCCTCTGAGGACCCCCAGACTCACAGAGGTTCTGACCTGAGACCTGCCACAGGACCCTAACCAGAATGTGCTCCGGGTTCGAAAATTCCTTTGCAGCCTGCATGACCTCATGGTCTCAGGAATACTAAGGCTGCTGCATGCTCCACAGGTATCCCACTCCAGCTCTCCTGGCAAAGCCTTGCCTTGGCCCTGCACACCACGTGGGCAACGCCCTTGACTTCTCCTATCCCAGTGTCCTCTTGGTGTTGACTTAGCTCAGGTCTCCAGATCAAATCTTAGATGCCCCACTCTTTCTCCCAGGCCATAGCAGGCGGGGCCCACCCACCTCCAGCAATGGGCAGGGCGCTTACAAAGATATGAAAGCTCCATGACTAGTTGTCAGTCACACCTATCCCTATCAAGCCTGGGCCCTGACATCCTTCCCCAAGGGTCACTGTCCTCAATTTCCAGGCTCTGGGACCTCTCTAGCCTTGAATTAAGACAGTGGCTCCTTCGACACTGGGCTTCTGTGTGTCCTTGACACCTGGGTTTCTGCCTGAGATGGCTATATACTGTTGGGTGGTGTGTCATCCTCCTTCCTGTGGCCCTAAGACCGGGATGGCATTTTTGTCCCTGCTCTCATTACCACACCTCAGTGGCAGATGCGTACACACGCTACACTGAATCCTAGCAACAGCCGTATGAATACTCAGTCTATACATGTTCCCATGCTCTACCCTGGGGCAGCAATGACCTCTACTTCAGTCCGTAGAAACCATCTACTGCAGCCTTGGGATGGAAATGTCACTGAGGAAGTGGCTTGAGGAAACTGGCTACTGGTCCTTCCTTCCTTCCTTCCTTCCTTCCTTCCTTCCTTCCTTCCTTCCTTCCTTCCTTCCTTCCTTCCCATGCCACCCTATGTGGGCTAGTTAGGGTCCCTACCCTGGGAACAGAGCTATCAGTGCACTGGAACTCTAAACATGGTCTCTCAACCCAGATGACAAAGATGATGTTGAGTAGACTCTGACAAGGTCACCACCTTTTGCCTCATGCCCTCACTCCCCCTCCCCCACCCCCTCCCCCAGCTACAGCACTGTACAGGTCCCTCTACCCACCACTCACCTGCTGAGCCGTGCCCGCCCCGGTCCTGGGTCAGGCTGGTGAGGCAGTTCTCAGGGCCACCAGCTACACCATCCCTCAAGCAGACATCCCCACGGGGAACCAAGGGGCTGGATGCAGGGTCTCCAGCATCTCCACCCAGGCAAGCACAGGGAGTTTGCATGATGCCACAAGGGTGTGAGCTGCGGCTGCCGGCTAGACAGGCATCCAGCCAGCGGCACAGCATCTGACAGGCAGCATGGCTGGGGTTGCGATTGCCCACGACCAGGTACTCCACGGAGAAGTCGTCACCAGAGTTTGGGAACCCGCCCCGGGGACCAAGGTCACCATCTTGGGGCGGCTGCTGGCGCTGCATCTGTAGAAACTGCTTGCTGGCCTGCAGGAAGGCGAGGGGTGCTGAGGGATCGCAGAGCCGCAGAACTTCGTCAAAGCTCTCCACACCCAGGTAGGTACGCGTAGACTCCAAGAAGGAGTCAAACTGGTAGGTACGGACACGGCCTGGGCCGCTGCAGGGTGCAGGTGCCTTGGCCACCTTCATGTAGAGCGTGTAACGACGAGGGTCCGGATTGCGAAGGGTCCAAGAGCAGCGTGAGGCGTTGGCTGGGAATACAGCAGCTGCTGAGAAGTAGCCGAAGAACTTGCCCTGCACCAACGTGGTGCACTGCTCTGCCCCAGGCCCTAGGTCTGCCCCAGAGGCAGCGCGCGCCCGGCGCCCCAGTAGCAGTAGTAGCAACAGGAGTGGAGCAAGGATCCAGATGGGGCCCGGGGCGGCAGCCTGGCCCCTCATCCTAGCTCGCGGGGCCGCTGGAGTTCCGCGGGCTGGGCAGGCAAGTGCAGGCCAGGCCTTGACATGCCAGGGACCGGCAGCAGGCAGGGCCGTCCAGGGCAGTGGGCCAGAGGCAGGGTCTGGGTGAAGGTAAGGTGGGGACAGGGCAAGGTTTCAGGAGACAGTGAGAGCAGCGTTGACTCCTAAAGTCCAAGCTTCTGCTGTCTGCCTGTGGCCTCCAAGGGTAGCTGGAAGAAAAAGCAGAAGGGACCGTGTAAGCCTCTGAAGGCATGGGCTCAGTACTTGAAGAGGCAGGAACTCAGTAAGTCTAGTGAGGCATGAGGCTTTGGCAATGTATGGCCCTGGTGTCTGTCCTCCCAGGCACCATGTCATCTCCAGGGCTCCCAACAATAGACCTGGAACGGGTATGGTGTCATAACAGGAGGGATGATGCAGCCCTGGAGATGAAAGATTACAGACATGGGGCGACGTGGACAGCATCCACTGCCTTCTTCCTAGCCATGGCAGTCCCTGCACCATGCACTCCAGCTGCGGATTCCCTGCCTCGTTCTACTACCTGCCTCTTGGGCCCTCACCTTACTCCCTGCTCTAAATGGCTACACAGTTACCCCACATTTCATTATGAGGAAGCTGAGGCATAGAGACTATGTGCTTCCTGAAGGTCACAGGGAGTGGACAATGGAATACAACCCACCCAAGCCCTGGACATGAGCAAGTGCCTCTGGGGAATAATTCCATCTGCAGGAGTGGCGCCACAGGGTGCTTCCTTGTGCATTCCTGCGGCCAAGGATTTGACAGCTAGTCTGGGCTCAGCGTGCTTGCTATATGCCACCCAGCCCAGACCTGCCTTGTTGAGGATACCATTTTTCCCTGTTGTCCCTTCACAGCTGAACCAGTAAAGGAAGACGGGGGCATAGCCAGCCCCTCCTTCCTTGTCCTCTCAGCCTCTGGCTGCAGACCCACTGGCTCTGCTGACCCTGCATATGTAGCAGCCTGCCGCCACCCCAAGAACTCTCCATGCAGGCTAGGCCCAACTGACCAGTGATTCAAGGTCAATCACAGTTCTGCATCTCATCCTAGTGTCCTTTCTGGACTGCCTCCAGGCCCAGCCCCAGTCTGGGTGGAGGTGCTGAGCCAGGATGCCTGAAGCAGGACAGTCCTCACGGAGCCTCTGTTTGTGCATCTATAGAATGAGCAGGACCCCAGCTGCTCCCAAGAAGGTGAAGCACACACTCCAGCCCCCTCGTGGTCTTAAAATGTCCAAACCTGCACTTCTAATGTCTAACCCTGGCCCCACCCCAAGGCACCCTGAAAAGCATTTCTCACGTCTTCTACCTCTACCTCTGCCAGCTCCAAGGTAAACGCCCTTAGGGATGACCTTTGATATGGCCGCACTGCCTCCCTGACTATCCCCCCCATTATGGAACAGAGAAGCTATGGCCAGTGTCTCACAGTCAGCCTCTCATTCTGTTGTTCCTGATTCCAGACCCTCAACAAAGCGCCTCCCCTGGGGTGGTGGTGACATACTCTCCCCCATGTAAAGCAGAGGTCAGCGCCAGGCCCAGGGTAAGGTTAGTGAGGTCTAGAGGAAGCACTCAGCCAAGCCTGGCACAGCCTCCCATGCTGACACTACCCAGGCTAGCTGACCTCACTCTGTCCAGCCCAACTTAGGACACCTGAGAAGCCTAGGTCTTCTTGGGAGCCACACCTCATGACTGTGATCACCCACAAATCCACTGCCTTTTAGCAAGAGGCTAACATAGCCTGGAAGGACCACTGGCTCCTGGGCCCTGTCATCGCAGGAGAACATTGTCCCTGGAACCCCACCTCCAGATCTGAGGTCAAATATAAGCACCCCTAGGCCTCTAGCATCCCTTCTGGAAAAAGTGCATGGCTCCAGGTAGATTCTGTACTCCTGACCTAGACAGACAGTGTGGGGTTATTATTGGTAGTGTCCTTAGAGCCATGTGGACTGTGGCACTGGCATCCAAGGGTTAACTTGGTGAGAAACGTAGGCAAGCTGCTCTCAGTTCTTAGAAGGACAGTACATGGTGCATACTGCCCTGTGCCTGCACTCTGTCACTGCAGCAGAGACCCCAAGGGCTCTTGTTTTAGATCCACTTCCCTGGTGGCCACTAAGGTCCACAGAGGATCCCTGCCTTGCCCTCACTTGCCACCCTCCCAGGAATCCAGGGCACTAGCTGAGCACAGGCCCATCCAGTGTCTTCACGGGTCAGACTCTTGTCACTGGTCAGTTCCTGTAGGATGGGATGGGTGACTGACTACCCCTTGAGTACTGGACAGGAACATAGGTTCCCAATGTCTATTCCAGGGGCAGAAGTTGGCCATGGAGGCCGGTGGCAGTGTTGTCACAGAGCTGTCCCTTAAACGAGCCACCAGACAGCCAGCGGCTCACTTGCAGGCTGGGAACCAAAAGAGGCCAAGGCAAGAAGATGGACCTGGATCCAGAGCCAACTAAGGTAGGGGACCAAAGGGAACAGTTCTGGGCTGGTTATTGAGAAAGTAGGAGGTCCCAGTGAGAGACAGGAGAAGGGGCAGGTGAGGGTGATGTCCAGTGTCTTGTCAGGCAACCATATTCCTGGTAATCCCAAGGCCTTCAACAAATATCCCCTACGGACTCCCCAATCACGTCCTTAAAACTCCTGTAGGGGGAGCACAGGGCTGCCGAGGGAGGAAGATGGTAAGGCTTGGGTCTCTTCCAGGTGGTCTATCAGTCTTTAAAGCATCAAAACTAGAGTTATGAAATAGTCACGAAATAATTTTACGGTTGGGCATCACCACAACATGAGGGAATGTATTAAAGGGTTGCTGCACTAGGAAGATTGAGAACCACTTGGTCTAGGGCATTAACTGACTTCTTCATAACTGTAACTTTGCTGCTGTTATCAACTGTAATGTACATATCTGATATGCAGGTCCACAAGGAGGTTGTGACCCACAGGCTGAGAACCACTGCCCTAAAGCACCTTAGACTTGAGCTTGCCCCACCCCTAGCTTTGGAAAAGGCACAGCTGGCCCAGGGACATCACAGCCACATAACAGAGAGCCATAGCAGGGCCCTGCTGTCCTCTGTCACATGATAGGTCTAGGAAGACATCTGGGTGTCAACACACTGGGCCTGTCCCCGGTGGTCCTTCAGCAGAGGTCTGCAGCCACCTGCGTGGCTCCTCTCTCTCATGCTCCTCAGCCCAAACAAGCCCTCTAATAGAGTACTCTGAGTAGGACACAACAGGGCTTGGCTCCCTGCTGGCACAGGCTAGGTCAAGCTCAGGCACCTAAGGTTGGCATCTTGGAAGAGAGAACCCAAGTGGACTTCTCAGGGTTGTGGTTCAGGCCTCATCTAATCTTCATTAGAGACATCTGTGATTTCTGAGGACACATGGCAAGGAGAGGGGGAGGAAATCCTCATCTGTAAGGACAGGAGGTCACAGGCAATGGCTGTGGGCAAGTGGGGACAGCTGGTTGCCATCATTCAGATGGGGATGTGGAGCAGTCATGTGTCCCTTGTGTGGCTGCATTTACACATGTCACATATGTGTGTTTACATGAGCACAGGCAAGGTGTGTTTCTATAATGTGCTGGACAGCCCAGCCTCAGAGGTACACCCTCTCAGTTGTCCATATGGAGCTGAGCCAGTCAGGCTGGGAAAGGAGGACTCACCTAGGCAGCAAATTTCAGGAAATCTTGGTGGCCAGGAGCGAGGGTAAGAGTATAGCTAAGTCATGTGCTCTCCCACAGGAAGTGGCCCTGCAGCCACTGTAGCATGCACAGAGATCCTCTGCTCTACCTAGCCTGTGACTCTCCCCTCCATAGACTGCTCCTTGAGAAGATGCCTGGGTTCCTCAGGGCTGGACCAGGCTTCCCAAGTTTTACCCCTCCCAAGGCCATGTTCTGTACTTCCCTAGTGAATGCCTGGCATCCCTTGCAGGTTCCTGCCAGTCGGGCCCCCAAGAGATGGTGCAACCATCCTCCAGGAACTGGGAAGGTAGTCTGGCCTATCATAAGCAGTCCTCAGAATTTTAGCTCTATAAGCTTCAAAACAGGTTAGAGAAGGTCCATGCATGCCATACCACGTGTAGAGGTATCCTTGGGTTAAATGTTCCCTACTTAAAATAAGGCCATTATTGGCCCTCTCTCCGGGAAAGGTGGTGACTGTCTTTCCTCTCCCCCTCAAACCACTGGCCACCTTTCTGGTAGAGTTCCCATCTTCAGGTCTGAGTAATGCTGGGAGGTGTATGTTATATACCCTTCTACCCACTCTGGTTCCCAGAGACCATGTCCAATTTGCACCAAATCCTCCATAGGCCCCGTTCTCCCAATACCTTTCCCAAGGCCCAATTTCTCTACTTCCAGGAATCTCTTCCTAGTATCTACCCACCATTGCTCTGCAGAGAAGGCTAGCCCGCCTCTACAGGACACAGAATATTCTAGGGCCCTCAGAGAAGTCTTGGGGTGGGGGAGAGTGGTAGTAGGGTGCCAATGGGGAGGTCCCACTGATGGAATTCATAGATGCCTTAGCAGCATAGATGCTCTCATAGGGTGAGAGCAGGAATCAGGGGAGGAGAAAGGGGATCTGATGACCTGGCTCCCTGAACACCACCTGCAGGCAAGAATAAGAATGGCCCCTCGAGCATTGGGGGCAGGAGTTAACTGCTCCAGGCCATACCCAAAGACCAGAGATTAACATCTGGATCCAGTCTAGCCTAGGGAGAAACCACTGCAGTGTAAACTTATCAACAGCCACACACACACACACACACACACACACACACTCTCACACACACACACACAGAGACAGAGAGACAGACAGAGAGAGAGACAGAAAGAAAGAGAGACAGAGAGAGAGAGAGAGAGAGAGAGAGAGAGAGAGAGAGAGAGAGAGAGAGAGAGAGACCCAGAGACCCAGTAACTTGTTCTCCCCAACTTGTTCCAGGGGTATGGATAGAATGCTGTCAGAGGCCCTTCTCCAGCCTCAGTGTGTACATTTTTTCTGAAGGCCCTGCCCTAGCCCCATATCAACAGATCAACCAGGGGCCTGGGCCTTGTGTCCCCTCCCCACCCCAGGCTGCCAATGGCATCCTAGACACCAGCCACAAAAGCCACTCTGTAGTCCTACGGTCTCTGAACAGTGCCCTCCTGTGTTCTAGATGAGGCTGCAATGGGGGAGGGGCAGGCGCCCTGGGCACTGAGGACTTCCCAGGAGATGGGGGGGGTGTCTTTCTTGCTCATGGTGCTCCCCCTATCCCCGCTCCCATGGGTCTCCCAGACCTAAGTCACCAGTTACAGAGGTGGCCCTGTCACCTGCCTGTGGGGCCCTACCAGGGCCTCTGATGTGGGCCCAAGGCAACTTGTGTAAAGCCCTCAGGACACAGGGCAGAGAGGGCCAAGCATCTGTGAAAGACATCCCCCGCCCCTTCCCGGAGGTACAAAGACAAAGACGGTATCTGCATGCTTGTTCCCCAGCCATGGCCTCAGGCCCATTTGCCTGGTGCAGCCTGGGCCAGCAAGTCTTGAGGCTCCATGCACAGCAAAGAGGTGGCACCCCACACATCAGTCCCACAAGGGACATGGGACAGAAGGTCGGAAACAGAAACTCAGTTCATCAGCCCTAGTAAGCCACTGCCCTCCACGACACAGGAACCATTCAGGGGATGAAAACTAGGAAGAAAGGTCAGACAGAACATGGGGCCACTCTGGCAGCATCTGGAGGGGCTTTGCCTGGGCCCAGCTTTTCTCCAGGCCAGCACAGAATCCACCTTGACTTAGACCATTCAGAGAGGGCAACACAACAGTCAGCTCCACCACTGGGAAGATGAGCAATAGTCCCAGGTCCCTTGGGGAGAGAGAGACTGTCACCCCTTACCCTACTCTACCCAGCAGTTCATTGCACCTTGACCCTTGCCTTGCTGCACCCTCTCCTGTCTAGTAACCATCACCCCAACCCACCTGGCACTGAAGGCACTCCATGTGCCCTACTCCCTTGGCCTGTGCCCAATCCATGTCTCTTTCCTGCTGTTCAGGCCCAGGAAATCCAGGGCAGGTCTAAAGACATGGCAGACAAGCAGGACTCCTGCTGGCAGAGTTCAGGTGCTAGGTAGAGGAGAGAAGGAAGGATGGTCCTGAGCCAGAACCTTTGGCAAGTTTCCTACGTGGTCACTCCTCTCCAACTGCAACAGGAGTCACCTTATTAAGCCAGTACTCGGAGGGAGATGAAGGGGGAGGATATGGCCTGGAGAGCAGGCCCCTCCAGCCACCTCCAAGGGCAACTGGGAGCAGCTTGCTTGGGAGGGCAAGGGGGAGGAAGAAAGAAAAGATTCTCCAGATGGGCAGCTAAGCACGGAGCAGCCAGGATGTGTGTGCCTGGCATGTGTATATTAGTTTGTATGTGCAGGTAGGTCATGAGTCACACAGTGTACAGGTGCACCTTCATATATGAGGGTGTGTGTCTGTACATGCGTGTGGACAGTGAGGGCTTGCTCCCTGACTTAGAACTGTGTGAGCCTGCTAATGTGAGTGTATCGTGAGTGCAGTGTGCATGTGGCATTGTGAGTGTGCAGTGTGGTATGCACATGGCATACGTCCAAGTGGACAGTTTTCTGAACAGTGCATATGAACGACCAGGGTGTGGGTGTTAGGAGCACAGGTGTGCACAAGTCTATGGCATGAAGGGGCAAGGTTGTGGCCATGGGGGTCAGTGTGTTATGGTCACAGGAGGATGCTGCCAGAGCCACCAGCATGGTGAGCTGAGCTGCATGGGGCTTAGGGTCTCAGGCTGGGTGTCAGAAGCATGTGGAAGACAGGCAGGGCACAGACTCGGGGGCCATCTCCCCAGCACCAAAGTCATATTCTTTCCCACTCAGATTCTGAAACACATGCCAGCAGGCCTGACCTTCCACCTCTACTTTGGGCACCCTGTAAGCCCATGCTCTGTCAATCCCTTGTCAACCCACCATTGGCAGGGCAGTTGCTTGTCCAAAGTCTCAGCGCCAACAAGCATGGTGAGGTTTCCTCTCTGTGACCTCTGGTCTACTGTGAGTGCAGGGGCATGGGAAAGTCAGAGCGTGGATGTCAGTGGGTGGGTCTGGGACTTTGTGCTCTTCCCATAGTATCCCCACATCCAAGCTTGTCAAGAGTAGCCACTCATGTCCAGCCTGCCTTCACATGGCCTGGAGAATCCCAAGGGCCATACACTGGGGACCTTCCTCTATCTTTCTGTCACATCACATGCCCTTCAATTCAATGTCCCAGCTGAAAGTCAGCTCCCCCAACGTGGTCGTCAGTCAAGTGAGATATGCACGCGGGCTTTGCCATCCTCTTCCTGGGCCCTTGTTATGGCCTAAGCCTGTCTCTAAGTTCCCTAGAATCCACCTGGCTGAGTCAGAATGTCATCTGTCTCTGGAAAGGACAAGCCGGCTCAGAAGTTCAACAGCTGTAGGTTGTTGTTCAAGAAAGCAACAGCAGCTGCAGGTCCTATAGTAGCAACACTGAGAGGCCCTCAGCACTCTTGACCTGGCTTGGATCCGTAAACCTCCAGGGAGTGAGATGTTAGGCAAGTTGGGAACCTCAAACAGTTCTGAGGGAGGGGGTTGAGGGGTGATGGCGTGGGACGATGGTAGGCACTTGTGTGTGGACGTGAGATGTTGGGGTGATGGTTAGGGTGAGATGAAAAGCCCCAGAGACCAATATGATGATGAACAGAAGGTGAGGAGGGAAGGAAGGGTACAAGGGGGTGAGTGTGTGTATGGATTGTGGAATGCAAACAGTCACGGCCTGTCGGACAGAGGGTGCGGGAAGCCAGAGGCATAATCTTCCCCAGCCTGGATATTCTGGAAGCAAGTGACATGGACCTTCCCAACTATCAGTGTATCCTAGAACCTCCCCACCACCACCACATTCCTACACACATGGGCACATGTGAAATATGTTCTACTTGCTGTGTTGCTTGTGCCAACATGAGTCGCAGTGAGTCCACAGTGGGCATAGGGTTTTGGGCAGTGGTGTGCAGGTCCCCCTCCCCTGCCCCAAGTATCTCTTCATGGAAAATTTGTATCTCTGTTGCAAATGGCATGTGGGCTACTTTGGATCACATCAGCCTAGGTACTCTCCTGTGTGACAAACTTACCTATACCTCCTGTGCCATGCAGCCAGGGGCATGGCAGCCTCATACATAAGAGCATGTGATTAATCTCCTGATTGGTGCCCCTGAGACCCATTGCCCAAAGGCATACCCACTATCTCTTTGGCACGTCTATCAGCCCAAGTGCCAATCCTGTCTATGGCCCTCAGATGTCTCCTAGGTTCCAGGAGGCCAAAGCCCTTAGGGTTCTTGGGTTCTTTCCCTCACCTTCCTCCCCAGATTCTGTCTAGTCCTCATACCTGCAGCCATACTTCCAGGACCTTTGTACAGCCATTTTTCCTTTCAAATCTTTCCGATCTTATCACTCCCTTACTCTTGTCGTGGGACTCTCCTACGAGAGCTACACCTCTGGGCTACCTCAGCCCCAGGATCCTGTCAGACCCCTGTCTTATATTCCCACTAACCCAAGCATCTGTGTTGGGGGGCATGGGTCTGGTCTTGCTTGCATGTTTGTACAATAGGCACCTTGGTGTTTGGTGTGCAGCACTTCCTCTGTGTGTATGTGGGCTGTGCACAGGGTCCCACAGGCCCAGTGATTACCCAGAATCCACAGCTCTATGCTTGGGTGCAGCTGTGCCCTAGGCAGCACAAGGGCCCTAAGGGTGGACTTTCAGGCATGGTGGGGTTCACAAAATTCTCAGGTTCAGACTTGCTTAGGAAGGGATGGTGCTAGAGACCATTCCATGTAGAGGGAGTACATGCACACACGTGGAAAGCTGCATGCATGCACACATATGCATACAGCATGCAGATTGTCCCACACGCACGTGCATCATTTGACACATATGTACACGTGCCAACAAACACACAGTCACGCTTGTGCATTGCACTCACAAGCCAGGCGAGTTTGGGAGAGGGTGATGCAGACACAGTCTGAAACACCGGATGCGTCACTGGATGTGGCTACAGGAGCCAAGGGACAAGAGAGGGCGGCTGGGGGTTGCCCAAGATGGGGCTTGGAGCGCGGGTCCGCGGCAGAGGAGACGGAAGGGGCGGGCAGGGCCGGCGCGGCGCGGCGCAACGCAACGCGGGCGCCCTCTCTTGGTCGTCCGCGACAGCGCGCCGGGCCCTCCCGCCCTCCACCACTGCAGCCCGGCGCCGGTCGCCTGGGCCTGGAGCCCATGGCATCCCCTGGGGACTGACTCCGCGTCCCCAGACTCGCTCTGGGAGGCAGAACTGGGCTAGGCGGGCAGCCAGGGGACCAGGACTCCACAGGAAGCTGTCCAGGCCCCTGCCGCTCGCCGGGCCCTGCTTGGGGCCCGCTGCTCCCTGGCCTAAACGCTATGTCCGCAGGCGCAGAGCGGCCTCGGAACCCGGCGGGCCTGGACGCTGCAGAACCAGCACATTGCGGACCCGGAACGTCTGATCTCTGGATGGGCGCGAGGGGTCGGGGCTGCACGCGTTCCAAGAACATAATGCGCGTTCCCATTTCGCGGTCTCAGCTACCGAGGCCCAAGAGCCTCTGAGCAAAGGAAGGGTCTTGGAGGGCTCTGCAACTTGGCGGTGGCCCTTCCGCGGCTCAAGGTCCATTGGAGTGCGGTATGGAGCCGACTAAGGCGACTAGATCGCCTCCTCTCCGCCCCCGCGCGGGATTGAGGCGGGGACAAGCGTCCTTTTCTCGGATCCGAGGCAGCAAACTCCCTGCTCGCGCTCCCAGCGCGCATCCGCGCGTCTCCCTGGCGCATCCCTTGGCCTTGGGGCTCTGCCCCAGCCTCTCGGGCTCCGAAGCTACCCCGCCGGTCTCCAGTCCCCAGATCGAGGCGCAACAAGTCTGAAGGCAGTGCCGAACAGCTGCGAGCAAGGGGAGAGGGAGGGTGCCGGGCCCCGCATGGGGCTCGAGACGATCCGGGATCCCCGAACTCGCACTATGTCCACCTCCCGGGAACGTGAGCCGGCGGCGGGCTCGCGGGACTGACTCGGCGGCTACCTACACCCCCTTCCAAAGCCCCAAATCTGTGCGCGCGGGGACGCGCCCAGGAGCCTCTGTCCCCTCCTCCGCCTGCTTGACCTTGCTTGGGTACTCAAAGCCAGACCCTATGGCACGCCGGCAGCGTCCGAGCGCAGAGTTTTGAGGCCGCCCGCGGTTGGGAAGGGAGCAGCTACCTCCTCGACCTCCCTTGTTGCTGCCGCTGTTGGAAGGGTCTCAGAGAAAAGGAAAGCTTGAAGGTTCTGGGGGATGTTACATTTGCTTTCTCGGATCCCAAATACGGGATATCTCTTCTCAGATAATGAAAAAGACCCCAGCCTTTCTCCCCATGCCTCCGCCTGCTGTTTGTTTCCCCTGCAGTAGCTCTCAGAAGGAGGGGCGTGTGTTTGTGGCTACAGAGCAGGGCACAGAGGGTCTCCTTGGGTCCCCAGGGTGGAAGAGATGCGGACCTTCCAACCCCCTCCTCAACACGTATGCCAAGTGGCTCCTCTGGGGCGGGAGTGCGCGCCCCGTACCCACCCACGCGCCTCCATGCCTTTCAACTCCCTCGGAGTTGCCGCTAAGGAATCTGCGCCCCAGACCCAGGGGAGAGGAACGTGATGGGGACTTCGGGGAGAGAAGGGGCGCTGAATGAGTGGATTAAGGCTGGTCTAGTCCTAGCCCGGTCCGTGCGCTCCTAGAAACTTGGAAACCCAAAATAAAAGTGGAAAGGGTAAGGGTGCCCAACAGGCCGGAGAGGGTGCCAGGCTGGTGCAGCTCTCTGGGTTGCCTGGGAGTGACCAAGCAGGAGCCACCACAGCCAGGCCGAGGGACCCAAGCAGAGCCGCAGCAGCCTCGGACCAACCCTCGAGCCACCTCGCTTCGTGGTGATTATCCGCTACGCCTCCCCTCTCCCGAGGTCAGGGATACTGTCTGCTCTGCTTAGGTTGTGCAGAGAACCAGGGGAAAGGGCTCCCGGCTGGATCCCGAGCCCTCGGCCTCTCAGGAGGGGGCGGGGGCCGTGATCATTCCTCGAGGCAGCGGCACGCAGCTCCGAAAGAGCGCAGCGGCAGCGGCAGCGGAGGCTGGTGGCCTCTACCCACTGGAGAAACGCAACCGGGAGTGCTCAGAGCCCAGCCCCGCTGCTTCGGTCGGAGAGGGCAGCTGGCCGACCTAAAGTTCAGGGCAGCCTTTCTGCTCTGCCTGCCCACCCGAACAGAAAGGAACACCGGGAGGGAAAGAGCTGGGGCGTTTGCGCGTGTCAGTTGTGATGGTGGGGGCACGAGAACAGCCCTTTTTCCGAATTTGGAGATAGGCCTCCGGGGTCTCCTTTCTCTGCCATTGTCGGGGCTGTAGGTGAGAACTGTGAAGGGGAGTCTAGTGGTTTCTCTGCCCGCCTCTATCTCTGTGCGTGGGGGAAGATGCAGCCGGGCCCTATAATAATGTAACGGGCTGGGATCAGGGAATGGGGGACACATCAGGTTTCCTCTCGCGAGTCTCCTTGGGCCGGCATAGGGAGCCAGGCGGGGCTCCCTTAGACCCCTGTCAGCATCTATGTGTCAGGGCGCCACGGGAACGCCTTCCCCAGTGCGCCTCGGGTCTGTGCCGGTGATAGGGCAAGGGGCCCTTTCCCGGCCCAGTCTGCCAGATTGGCTCTGCCTGGTGAGGATGAGGGGGAGGTAAGAGCACTAAGAAGCCTCTCCCACGTCTAGGTGCCCCCTCCTCAGCCCGCCCAATGCGGGCGCTCAGGGACCTGCCAGATTCCGTTGCCGCCGCTGGAGGATGAAGGAGGCTGGGGAGGGTTTGTTTAAACTCCCGAGCTCCGATCCCAAACCTGGGTGCTACGAAGCCCCAAACGGCGAAGTTGGGAGGACCGAGAGGCCACCCCTCCCCCGAACCTCTCTCTCTAAACACGAGACGCCCCCTCTGCCCCCCCTCCCCAAGCCGTTCTTACCTTCCCCAGCAGTGGAGGCCCCGCGGGCGAGGACTTGATCCAACGACTTGCAAAGCCCCCGTAGCGCACCGCGTCGCCCGCGGCCGAGCAGCGCGCCGGACCCGAGGCTACAGTCGCTGCCGCCCCCGACCCGCTCCGGGCCCCGCCGCCGAGACGTTCCCAAGAGCGCACCCGCGGGCGCTCCAGGCTCCTCCCCACCCCCTGCCTGGCGGAGCCCCACGGGCGCCGGGAGGGTCTCGATGCCGGGGCTGCAGGCTATGCGGGGCGCGCGGGCCCGGAGCCGGGCTAGGACGCCTGTGCGGTTGGCTCGCCCGCTCCGCTCTCTCTGCCGGAGCCGCCGCCAACGCCGCGCCTGCCGCTGCCGCCGCCGCCGCCTGCGCCCGCCGCTCCCTCTCCGGCCGCGCCGCCGCTCCGGTCCTTTCGCCTGCCCGGCTCTTCTCGCCTTTTTCCCCCTTCCTGAGGGGGGGTGGTGACGAGCGGAGCGAAGTCGGGGGCGGGGCGGCGCGGGGAGAAGGAGGAGGAGGCCGAGGACGCGGGGAAGGAGGAGGAGAGAGGCAAGCTGCTCCCCCGCCCGGCTGCCGGCGCTCCCCAATCTCTCGCTCTCTGAAACTGGATCCCGAATCGGGAGCCAGAGACTGCATTACGGATTACATCAGGCTTTATAGAGCTTCCAGATCACACATTAGAGGGGGAGCGCGAGCGGGGGGCGGGCTGGGGGAGGGGAGCAGGATCACGAAGAAGGGGTGCGACGCACAGGCGCGCGCACCTAGGACAGCCGGCTCCTGCCCCACGCAGCAGGAAAGCCAAGAGTTGGGACTATGCTCTCTTCCAGGAGCAGGGGAGTGGCTCATCTTGGTGGCAGGTGATGGACCAACAAACGATGGATGGAGAAGAGGAGTTAGGGGCTGTGCACAGGCCTATAGGTGTGTGGGTGGAGGAGGCAGGTGAATGTAGGTAGAGGCTGGCCGAAGAGTGGATGGATGGACAGGTAACCGTCAGGGTCGGGGCCCCGGTGAGGGTGAGTAGGACTAAGGGAAGAGGGGATTTGGTTGGTGGCACTAGGGGGAGGGTTACGTAGATAGGCGGGCCATGCAGGTGGAAGAACGATGCATGCATAGTGGGTGGGTGGGTTGGATGAGTGATGGGTAAAGAGATGGAGTCAGAGGCAGGACTGGGTCCCTTCCAAGAAGAACAGGGGTGGGGCGCTGAACTGCTTCAGCGCCGGTCTAGACTTACCTAGGGGAGGACCTCCTGTCCTGTGATGCTAAGGAGAGGGGAGTCAGCCAGGAATAGAGCCAAAAGGAGGTGGGTTTAAAAGTGACCCTTCGTGCCAGTTTCCACCCATAGGTGAACATGGGCCTCTTCAGCTGCTTTGTCTTCCATCAGAAGATCCCTGGTTCCTCCTGTTAGGTGTCCAAAGGGGTCCCTGTAGCAGACATGTTCAATCACGAGCTCTGTACATCCCAGGACAGCCATGAGTATGACCCAACACGTTTGTAGACCACAATGTCACATTCCCATCAAAAGGTTGAGAAACCCCCCCCCCCCCCAGTCTCGACTGACAGCAACTGATCTCAGGGAAGTTGCCTTGTGTCCCTCTCAATCAGGATGCTTCTGCATTGTGGGATTGAGTCCCTTTCTCCTGTTGCACAATGTGTGGTCCATCCTGAATTCAAGATGTTTTGTTTAGGATTCACTACTTTCCACACTCTCCATCTGAGCAGATCACTGATGCCATTGCTACCCGAGTCACTTCTGGTACAGCTGTTTGCATCTCTCCCCCAGGGCCACTGCCAACAACACAAACTCACAACCAATGTCAACATTCTCCCCCTGGATGGGTGTCAGCCCTCACACTACTGTCCTGTAGCCCCCACCAAAACCTCTAATCAGTGTCCTCCATCAATGTCACAGCCAACATTCCTATGCTACTGTGTGGGGGGGGGGTACCTCAAGCCAATTAGTCTCTCAAGCACACTGCACATGCCACTCTATACACACCAGTTACTCCTGCAAGGCCTCAACTTATAGGGTGTCTCAAGGGACTGATAGCTGGGCCACATCAAAGTCCAGCAAGGTCCTTCCCAGCCCACCCTACTCATCAGGACCATATCCACCTAGCCTTCTTGAGAAAAGCCCTTCTTCCAAAGGCATTTGAAATCACAAAAGGGAGGTAGTATCCATGATGGCCCCCAATGACCATCATCTGTTCTTGCTGGGCCTCTTTACTTTCCAGTCTCTGGAGGTTAGTCCTGCTTTGGTCTTCTAGCTGCAGTAGCAGCCTGTGGTCACCAGGGGGCCTCTGATATCAGGCCAAGAGGCAGCTAAGCAGCAGTGAGGCTATGAGTCAGGATCTAAGCACTTTGCTTTCCACACTTGTTTCTTGCTGATGGGGGAGGGCAGCAGAACTCCCTGGCAGGAATTTGGGATCTGCCTGAAGGCTCTTGAACAAGGCTGAGACCACCTTGAACTGTGCCATCAGAGCACAATATTCTTTCCTCCCAAACTATGCCTCCTGAGGGAGGGCAAGGGTAAGAGGCCTAACCTTCCTCTCCCTGACTGGGAAATCATGCTTGCCCCATTGACCTGTTGCTTTTAGCAACTCCCCCTCACCCAAGCCACTGACCCATAGTCCAGATGGTGCAAGGTAAGACCTCATCCCCTACACCTCTACAGATGAGAGGAATGTCAGAGGCACGAAATGCCACCCTGAAGCATCCACAAACCAACCCAGCTGCAGCCTCAGTAGTCATTCCTTCACCTGTCACCTCCTACCCCCCCCCAACACAAGTGACTTTAAATACTTCCTCCAGTCAAATTGTATCAGGATCCTACAAATCTAAACCAGGGGATTGGCACCAGTTTACAACCAGTATCTTTCTTCCTAATACCTACACTGGCCTACCAGGCACTATTCCACACCCAAATCTGCTTTCTTCCAAAGGTGTGGCCCTCGCTGAGAAGCCATGAATGCTTAGAATCGATGGTCTCCTACTGAGCAAGGCCCACATAGCTGGGCCCTGACCAGGAGTTCTCTCATACAGCCACTGAGAACGAGCCTCTTGGTACCTTCTAAGCAACATCCCTGGCAGAAAGCAGACTCCAAATTACAGTTAGACTCAACAATGACACTGAACTCACTGACCAGAAACTCTGCTCACAACTTGAGCTCTGACTCTGGTCACCACAGACTTGAGTCCTGGTCCTGGCTGCATAGAGACCTTATCCTGTTTAAAAGCTGAATTCTGACCCTAGTCAGCCTGAGCCATGATCCTACAACGTACTGAGTGTTGATCCCATTGTGCACCTAACAATGATAATGCCTTGTATAAACTTTCTGGTCAGATCACAAAGTGCTGCCATTCTACAACTCAGCAGGTGCAAACCCCTGCCCTCTACCAGCTCTGCCCTCCCCAACACCCACCGAGCTCAGCCTTAAAGCCTCCATACCATGAAAATGTCAAGAGGCAATGTCAGAGGAACTGGTGCTAGGTGCAGGGTTTTCCTAGCTAGGAGCAGGGTTTCTGTAGCTTCCTCATCAACGAGGCCCTGGACTCTGAGACTCTCCTTCCAGGAAGCCTCACTGGTCTCCTTGTGTGCCCCAGACATTTCATGGGCACCCCTGTCCCTGCCCAGCTACCAGCCAATTCATATTTTGCAACCTTCTTGGTTCCTCTCCCCAAGGGCTTCTGCTCCTGCCTGGGCCCAGGTAAAGATGGTGACAGACCCTCCAGAAAGGGTTCTGCACCCTGAGGCCAGCCAGGGTTAATGGCAGCCAAGATACCCTAAGGGCATCTAGGAGCAACTGCCCAACTTTTGTTTTCGTGGTGCACCTCTGAATTGTTTCATCATCTCTAGTAACACCAGCCCAGGCCAGGGACAGTGGTGTTGTCCCAGGCCATCCCTACTTAGTGTCAGTACAGGTAAGTGCAGTTCCCAGAAAGTGGTCACATTATAATCATCACCCCAGGCTTCTGGGGAGGCAGGAGTCTGGCCTCTATAGCCCTGCCCTCTCAGCTCTCCTGACCTCCCTGCCAAGCTCTCCTCCTTAGTTCCTAGGGTGACAAAGGGCAGAGAAGGCCTGACGTTTGAGTCCTACTGTCAAGGGAAGCATCTGCTTCTAGACGGACATGGTCCCACTGTGATTGTGGCAGGGCCTGGTGTCCACTCTGTCTTGCGTGACCCACTTGCCACCGCGGCTACAAACTGGAAATGTCACTTGTGGCCTGAGGATGGAAATTCATTTTCCTGACTTTCAGTTCATTTAAATTTAAACAGCCACACACGTGTTACATACCTCTTGCCTGCTGTACTGGACTGGTGTTCTGGCTGGAGCTGGCGCTACCAGACTCACAGGACTGCAGGGCAGATGATACGACATTTATCCTGTCTCTATCCCATCTCAATCCTATGGCTTCAGGTGGCTGAGAAAGAGCAGCCCTGAGCTTTTCTCCCCTCTTAGACCAGACCACCAGGTTTGACATCTTAGTGAGTCCCACAGTCAGCTGGGCTATGGCCAGCCGCATGGGTTCAGGAAAGCTTCTCAGCTCTGTGCTTTATCTGCAGACAAGGACATTAGTGATGCCTCCCTGTGTGACCTTTGACAGGACCAAGTGAGTACGAGGGTTCTCTGGCCCGAGTATGGGTGAGGGGCTGCTCCAGATAACTGCTGGTCTCTGAGTTAGTACATAAATCCCCCTCTCCCCCACCCCTCATGCTTGCTGACTCAGTGCAGTCTGCCGAGATGGACTCTTGTGCCTTGTCCATAACTGTAGCGATGGCTTTATTCTACAAATTCTTCCAGCCCAACCCATATTCCCTGCCCCCGCTGACCTCTAGAATCTTGGAACTGTGGCTATCCTCCTGGTTAATTCCCAGCCCCATGGAGGATCCCCTTGGTAGACTGGACCAGCTATCTGGGCATCTGAGGTTTGGGGGAGTAAGCAAGGAACTCCCCAGGGCTCTAGCTTTTTGTGACCCTGACCCTCAGGAGCTGACCCTGAATGACTCAAGCACCCTATTGCAGCTTTGCATAGATAACACCCCCAGGGTTCTTGCCTCCTCTGTGTAAAACTCAAGACAAACCAGGGTTGCCCGCCCCAAAGCCCTGGGACAACAGCCTGACCTATGGATAGAGGACCCAGGGCTCATACAGAGCAGCAGGCCTGGGAAGATTCAGGCAGGATATGTGCTTCTGAGGGTGCCTTGGCTGTAAGGAGTGCACAGAAAGTTGTGTTTGGGTTTGTAGGGAGCATGACTGGTCCATCCAGTTCGTGTCTGTTCTCTGGCCAGTTGCCCTTGTCAAGCTGAGGCAGGTGACATTTTCTTCCACATTGGGAGAGGAAGATGCTGGCCTGAGACCCACAACGGGTTCCAATTGGCCAGGACTTTGGCAGACTGTCAGGGAGGATGACAGGGGAAGAGAAATTGATGGGCGTGTGTGTGTGTGTGGGGGGGGGGTCAGGCCTTTGAATCAGTTCTTCCTTGGCCACTGGCAAGGTATTTGAGGCCAATTGCCTTTTGAACAAGTCCTGCCCAGACCAGGGGTCCCCTATGCATGGATGGCTCCAAGGGGTCAGGGCCACCAGATGTAGAAGTACCCTTCCTGGAGGGGCTCAGTATGTATACAACCTGAGTGTCCCCTTTCCATGCCTCAGGACCTGCTCCATCTGCCCCGAAGAGCTCGAGCTATTTCCAACCACTCCTTGTCACAGCTCTCAGAGTGCAAACCAGGTGTGATCAGCGGGTTTTCCCAACACCCCTCAGGGCCCAGGCACATTGAATGCAGGTCAGGGAGAGGCAAGGTGGCAAACACCTCAGCCTCCTGGAGTATGGGGGTCCCCTGGGGCCATAAAGGCCCCTGAAAATGGTGAGGCCTAGATATATGTTCTGGAAGGTTTCGCAGTAGCTTCATTGGCCTGTTGTCTTGTTCCCTACCTTCCTCTGTCATCACACAGCTAGGAGAGATGACAGGGAAGAGCCCTCTTCCAAAGCCAGTAGAATTGCAGTTAGGGAGGGGAAAATGACTGTCCAAGGTCATACAGCCAGGGTCTAGGATAGACTCCAGAGTCTGTGCTCTGAGTCATGTATCTGTCCTTTGGAGGTCTTCAAGGCTGATAGGACAGAAAGGGAAGGAGGAGAAATGTTCCAAGGAGAGCACAAGGCACTTCAGAGAGCTGATCCCATCTATGCAGCACCCAGAGCATTGACTCTCTTCCTAGAAAGAGCTTTATGTGTATGTAGAGCTAAGGATATAACCCAGGGCTTCCTGCATGCTGGGCAGGCACTCCACCATTGACCACATCTCCAGATCCCTAGAGAAATCTCTGACCTTGTTACTATCCGAGTCTGGGCACTGGTCACATATTAATCCCTGCCCACAGGCCAAGCTCAGCTTCGAGTTAGTTGACTGAACCTTGATTCTTGAGTGCAGGCTGACCCACACTTTTATACTAATCCCTAACTTTTCATTACTGATTCAGATGGTTCAGAGTATATACTGATCACAGATCGCTGGTTATATACTCATCCTTAATTTCCGATTGATTTCTAAATCTGGGCACATATTTAGAATGCTTAATTGAGCCCTGAATCTAGGTTATTCATTGACCCAAGATCTATAATCACAGACTGATCCCTTGTCCTCATTTCACTGGTGTCACAGCCTGAAGACAGACACCAACTGTGGTCATACAGATTATCAAGCTTCTCTCCTGGGCTTGGCATCTTTCCCACTCTAGACAACCTTCCACCCTGACTCCTAAAGCTGAGACTATGGGCTTCAAGGCCTCTGTAAACGGTTGCCCCAGCTTCCCCTTCAGGCCCCACACCTGGGCTTAGTGAGCCCCAGGAATATAGAATGCCAAGCCAGCTCTTGTTGGAGGGAGTTTAGGCATTTAATAAACAGCACAGTGAAAAATCAATATGGGCAGGAAGAGAGCTGGGAGCCAAGAGGAGCAGGCTGGTGGTGGGCCTGGCTGATTCTGTGTGCTCACCTGCTCATCCTTGGCATTGTAGGGGCTCCCAAGGTGTGGACCGTCAGTGAGCCTCCCTTGAACACAGCCTTCCTCCATCCCTACTGTCCTTTTAGTTCCCTATTGGCACAGTGTGCAATCGTCAACTTACACAGGGACCTAGGTTGTCATCAGAAGTCCATCAACAGTACTGGGGTAGCTACATTGTTTTCCACATCCTAGGCTGAGTCAGCAAGATGGTATGCTCTCTTCAGCTGTCCTAGATGGGAACAGATCTGGGCATCCCAGATCACAACACAGCCTGAGTGGCAGGTCAAAACACAGACAGAGGTGGGTACAAACCCGGCCCCAGGATTTTTCAAAGAGAGGCCTCAGACATAAGGCTTGGGGATGTCACATCGTGAGGGTGGAGCCCCAGAGCCACCTGCCAGAGGGTGAGTGTAGGTCAGTGCCTGGGTCAGACAAGTACCCCTTGACCTCAGCATTTGCAGGAAGTCCTTTCCCTCTGTTCATCTGTGATTATCTGTTCCCATCTACTCTCCCCCAGTTGGCCTGTGTTGTGGCAGCCTGGGTTCTCATCAGAACCCCCCATGTACTAATGAGCCTGGGTCCTTACAAGGCCCCCCATTTACTAATGATCCTGACACCGAGACACTCAACCATATATAGATAGCACCCACATAGAGTTTCTCATTTATCTCTGTTATAGATAGGAAAATTAAGAGTAGGTTGTGATAGGGAAATTGAAGGTTGGTTGGGTGAATAGTGCAGGGTTGAACTTTGAAGCCTGCTTCCCCTACACATCCCTGTCTCTCCTCCCCACATTTACCATGAAGGCCTCTCTTTGAACTGGCCTTAAAGTAGTGTGTGTGAACCTATCTTCGGAGACACCCATTAGAGGTCTGGCACAACTGTGCCTGCAAAGGCACAGCTTGGGTGAGGTTCTCTATGAGGGCCAGAGCCCTCACATACTCAGACTCTCATCCTTTCCCTTGCTGGCATCTGTCTGTCCTCTTCTGTCTATTAGATGTAGCCTATGGGCAGGGCTAAGACTCAAAGAACTGGCATTTCTAAGTGAAACAAACGAACAAACAAACAAAAACTAGGGGACCCCCATTGCTTCTCTGTGCGGTCTCTCCATCCCCGAAACTCTTCTCTTCCACAGTGCTGCTCTTTTCTCTGGGTGTCTGCGTGCTTGTGGCAGAGAGGTGGTGCCACCTCTGGGGTGGACAAAGGGAGATGGAGAGTGAGACAGAGCCCGAGGAACACGGGCAGAGCCTGGAAGGGCAGGCCGGTGTGAAAAGGTGACAGAATGAACTTCACGTGCTGAGGTCCCTGAGGATATGACCTTACTTCAAGATGGGGCAGTGAGATGAGTTTGCACTGAAACAAGGAAACAGGGCAGGCTCTAGGAGGGCTGTGAGCAGATGGGACAAACACTCAACTGGGTGCCTGCAAGCTGTGGCCCACCAAAGATCAGCAGGAGGGAGAAGTGTATGAACCAGACTCTCCCCTACGGCCCCCACCACACTGGATTTCCCTGGATTTCCAGAGCTGTGAGGCCTTGAAGCTCTGTGGTTTGAGCCCCCACAGTGTGGGTCTGATTGAAATGGTTTTAAGATGACCACAGGTGGCCCAGCTCTTGAGAGAGTTGCTCCTTCGACTGTGCCAAACACGCTTCATCCCTAGGTGAGCATCCTGGTGGAACAGTCAACCAGATATGAGATAGCCCTCATTCTGGGAGGCCAGAGGTTCCAGATATATCTTCTACTCTGGGACAAGAAGGTGCTTGACAATAGCGCTGTACTGCTAGAAGTTTGGGTATCTGGGAATTTAGAAGATCAAGTCTTTCGAAAATGATGCTGACACTACTCCCATAGGCAGAGGTGACCTATACATCTAGTGTTTGCCAATTTTGTATTTCCATGTCAGAGTGCCCAAGAGAACCCAGCTTGAAGCAAGAGAGATTTGTTTAGCTCATGATTTGAGAGATTCTGGTCCTTGGCTAGCCAGCTCCAGAGTTTTGATGTGAGATGAGGCAAAACATCGTGCCCTGTGGGAAAGCTGCTCCCTTGGTGGCAAAAGAAAGCAGAGAAAACCCAAGAGCATCATGCCAAGGACACACCACGTGTTCAATCCAGAGACATGATTCTACCTAAGCCCCATCTCCTGTAGCTTCTACCACTTCCCAGGAGCCCATTCAACTGCCAACCAAGCTGTGATGGTAAACATCAATCTTCAACTTGACTGGAATCAGAAGTGCCTAGGAGATTAGCTGAGTGCATCCAGGATATTGGTGTTATCACTGCTTCCTAGCTGCTATGATGTAGGCTGCTCAGCTCCACCATGCCCTACCTGCCACGATGGTATAAGCCACGAACCAGAATAAATTAGATTCTCTCTTAAATCGTGTCAGGTATTTTGTCACAATGACGAAACATCTAAGATACCATCAGTGTTTAACTCACTGATGAGGTTAGACTCCTCACTATTCAGTCACTTCCCTGAAGTCGCACCTCTGAACGCCACCTTCAACACATATGCCTATGAAGGCCACTTTAGAGCCAAACTGTAGTAATGGTCTTGGCACTGTAGTTCCACCCAGGTGCTGGAGAGCTCACTTTCAGAGCCCCTACATGCAGCAGGATGGTGGCACACACCTTTAATCCTAGCACTCAGGAGGCAGAAGTAGATGGATCACTATGAGTTCGAGGTGAACCTGGTCTACAAAATTAGTCCCAGGACAGCCAGAGCTACAAAGAGAAACCCAGTCTCAAAAACAAAATGAAACATACACACACACACACACACACACACACACACACACACACACACACACACACACCCACCACCACCACCACCACCACCACCACCACCACCACCACCACCACCACCACCACCAAAGCAAACAAAAAAGCAGAGCCCTTGGAGCAGCCAGGTGAAAATGTGAGCTCTGACATTGGAAACAGCACTTTCTGAATAGGAGTCCAATCAGCCAGGCAGTACCAACTGTTATGCGCACACCATGAGCCCCTCAGAGACCACCAGGTGTCCAAGTTCATATGCAAAAGCAAAGAGCCTGTATTGCAAGCTTAAGCTTGGGCTCTCCATCTCCCCTGCACAGAGGTTGGATCAGGGAGAGCCTTGAGCTCAGTTGAGGCAGGGCTTTTAAGGAGTAAAGGATAGGGATGGGGTAGGGGAATTCCAGACTCAAATGGGGGTAGAACTCATGATTGGGCAGGAGAGGGACACAGACGTCTTGTCAAACAGGGATTGATACTGGTGATACTACAAGGAAATTGGCAACCTATATACAAGTCAGGTAAGCTCTTCTTAATATTTGGAATATCTAGTACTTGTTTATCTCAATTCTGATTGGTCCCAGGAAGGGTACAGTTTGTGGCTTTTCCTTGTTATTGTAAGGGTGTGGCCTAGTCCCAGTATAGTTGGTCTGCAGCCTGTCATGGATGCACTAATGTTAAGTTAGGTCTCTTCACCAACAACTGACAAATGGGACCTCATGATATTAAAAAGGAATAAAGGAAACGGGCTGCAAAGTGAGAGAACTTTGCTAGTTATACATCTGCCTGAAGATTAATATCTAAAATATACAAGGAACTAAAAACCCCTAAACACCCAAAATCCAAATAATAGATGTTCTAATGAGATGAGCAGATGGTTCTCAAAAGACAAAATACAAATGGCCTATACAGCCATCATAGAAATGCAGATTAAAACTACACTGAGAGGCCAGTGGTGGTGGTGCATGCCCTTAATCCCAGAACTTGGCAGGCAGAGGCAAGTCGATCTCTGTGAGTTTGAGGCCGGCTTGGTTTACAGAGGAGTTCCAGGACAGCCAGGGCTATACAGAGAAACCCTGTCTCAAAAACAAACAAAGAAACAAAGAAACAAACATTAAAAACAAAACCAAAACAACAATGAAACAAACAAAAACCCTTCATTGAGAGTCAATCACACCCCAGTCAGAATGTCAGGCATCAGGGAAACAAATAACAGCAAATGCTGTCACAGATTTGGATTAAAGGGAACACCTATATATGGCTGGTGGGAAGGCAAAATAGTCTAGCCACTATGGAGATCAGCTTGGAGGTTCCTAAAAGAACTAAGAGTAGCTCTACTGCGTGACTTGGGGACATCACTCCTGGACATCTGCCCAAAGGGCTCCAAGGCAACATGTCACAGAAACATTTGCATGTCAGTGTTGATTGCAGCAATAGCTACAATAGGCGAGTTATGGAACCGGCTGTCTGTCTGTCAGCAAAGGAGTAGATTAAAAATGTGATCCATACACACAATGGACTTGGTTTCAGCCACAGAGAAGAAAGGAATTGTGCTGATTGTAGGAAGTCAGATGCAACTGGAGACAGCGATAGCAAATGAACAAAGTCTGTCTCGGGCAACTGTGTTTTCTCTCGTTTGTGGGTCATAGACTTTACAAATTTAAAAGAAATCATGTATGTGTAGATGGAAGAAAAGTAAAAGCAAAATTGTCTTGGGAACAAAGCTTCCTAAAGGGAAGGAGGAGGTGTACACAGGGGAGGGTACCAAGCTACCAGAGGAATAAGCTCAGAGTTCATTATACAGTTTCATGAAAATGGTCTTATGTAACCCAGGATAATCAAATAAAATAAATCTTAAAAAATTAAAACTGTTTTGCAAAAGGCACAGGGTTAATAGAGAATAAAGGAAGCCAGACTCGGGTTGCGGGGGATCTTTGATAAGATCTGCTGGGGACATAAGGGTGATAAACCAGCTCTTAAGCTCAAGAGTAAGAAAGTCATTTAAAGAACAAGCAAGAACTCAGAGGTGAAAAAGACATACAGATGGAAAAAAAAAAAAAACTAAAAAAAATAAATAAATAAATAAATAAAGCAACACACACACACACACACACACACACACACACACACACACACACACACACACCAAAACCCAAAACTAAAAACAAAACAAACTCTAAAACAACAACAGAAGCAGATGCCAGCTGGACATAACGCAGCTCAATGCTAGGAAGGCAGGGCAGGAGAATCACCATGAGTTCTAACAGAAGCCTCATCGACACAGCAAGCTGCAAGTCAGCATAAGGTACTTAGGAGACCTGGCCTTATAAAAGGGGGTGCGGGGTGACAGTGTCCTTGGGAAATGCAGGCCTAAGCAGGGAAGGAAAGACCGTGAACCTGTGAGAAGATCCACCTTTGGGAACACTGCTGTCAAGTGTTGTTCGGGATGCGGGTCACTGAGAACCTCAGCTGTTACTGGCGAAGACGCAGACGTGAAAAACTGCTATGAAGAGCTGGCGGTTTGCTATAAAACTGAACCTTCCCTCGACTCAGTGACCGTGCTCCTTGGTATATACCCTCAGGACTTGGAAACTTACACGGATGTTATAGCAGATTTAATCGTATGGTACAAACTTGGAAGCTACCAAGATGTCCTGGAAGTAGGCAAGTGAGCAGATGCTGCTGTATGCAGATAATATAATAGTAGTCGGCAATGAGAGGGACCTGTGAAGCCATGAGGAGACCTGGAGGAACCTTACACTCACATTGCTAAGGGAAGGAAGCTAGTGGAAAGGTTGCAAGGCTGTGCCATCTTAACCCTCCAACATTATGGAAAGAGGAAAACTATGGAGACAGTGCAAAGAACCGTGGCTCCCAGGGTCTGGGGCAGGAAGAGATGACTAGGGAATCAAAACAGGCCACTGAGACTGCTCCATGTGGCATTATAAAGGCATACAAGAGTCCTTGACTATGTGTCCAGAGTGAGCCCTGATCCATGTATTCTTCGCTGATCCAACTATTGGATGGATTGCCCAAATACAAGATGTAAATAATAGGAGAAATTGGGGCCGTAGAGATGGCTCAGCAGCTAAGAGCACTTACTGCTATTGCAGAGAATCCAGGTTCTATTCCCAGCACCCGCATAGTGGGTTACAATCACCTTGAACTCCAGGGGAATCTTATGTCCTCTTCTGGCCTCTGTGGGCATTGCATACATATAGTGCAGTCAGGTATATTCACATACACACACACACACAAAATTAAATAATAAATCTTTAAAAATGAGAGAGCATAACTTAAAAAAAAATAGGGGAAGTGAAGGATAAGAGACAAAAGTAGCCAGTGGGGCCCTATCCTGACAGATCAAAAGTTCTGGAAGTAAAGATTACTCCACAGAAAGATCTATTCAAAGCAAATCAAAACAGAACCCAAGGGGCTAGAGAAATAGCTAGCAGTTCAGAGTGCTTCTTGCTTTGGTAGAAAGTCCACATCAAGAAGCTCACTACTTTTAATTCCAGTTCCAAGGATCCAGTGCTATCTCTTGGCCTTCATAGGCTTTGCACACACATGACATACACACACACACACACACACACACACACACACACACACACACACACATTACATAATACATACATGTATACATACATACATGTGGGATCTACGTGTGCTGGCACAGACCTGCAAACCTAGTACTTGGAAGGTGGAGGCAGGAGGATCACAGATCAAGTCCTGGCCACATAGAGACCCTGTCTTTAAAAAGGAAAAGAAAAACTAAATCTGAAAGCTATCCTGTCCTGAGCTCTGCATGCTGAGAGGAAGTGCATGCTCCAGAGAGGCAACAGGCACCAGGCATGACCCAGATAAAGCATTTTCTTCACCACGTGTTCTTCCAGAGTAAGTCACCCTCCCCTTGTGTCCCCATGTCCTAGCATGGCATCCTTGGAGGAAGGCTCCTTTTCCCTGCCAGGAATGTGGTCTTGGCCTCTCTCTCTTTCTCCACATGGCTTTAAAGTTGGAGGTGGGATTGGGGGTGACTGTGAATGGGATAATGGGTGGCATCACTTCAGTCTCCCTCAGGTCAGAGCTTATACTCACATAGATAACACAAGACCTTTCAGGACATTGGCAAGGGAGGGAGATGGGAAAGGGAGAAAATGGGCAGGGGTGAGTGAGGAGAGAGGTGGGAAGAGAGAGAAGAGAGGAGGAGGACACACTAGAGACAACGGAGAGCAGCTTGGACATCTGTGAAGACAGCTGATGAGCGAAGGACCAAGGTCTCAAAGCCCTTTACTTCCTCCTACATCTCCAAGCCAGTTCCTCACAAAGGCAGTGCAGCCGATTCCAGGAGACCATGCTGATCTTCCAAAGGACTGCAGAGAATCTGCATGTTAATTTGCATGCTGTTTGCATTCCAGTTTGATTCCTGGAACCACGGTCTCCTAAGACCCTCAACTGAGTGGCTGCTGGAAGGGGCTGAGGAAGGGTGTGGCTGGGAAAGGCCCTGCCTGGGAGCAGTGAAAATCCAGAGGGATTGCATGCCACTTTAGAACTCACAGAACACATTTAGACAATTCTAGCTATTCCACTCTTAGAGCAGCATGGGAAGTAGAGAGGTCAGAAAGCATAATTTCCCATTAAAAGTGGGAAAATTGAAGTTCAGAAGTCGAAAAGCAGTGTGCAAGGTCACATGAGAATCAACTAGCCTGGGCACCGTCTCATGTCCTTCTAGAGAGCGAGCTGCCAAGTCGGCCGTGCAGACTCCTGGAGGGTATTTGCAGTTCTGCGCTCACAGTTTTCTGAGGAACATGGTGGTGATGGTGGTAGAGGTGATGATGTTAGTGATGCTAATGATGATGGTAATAGGGGTAGTTGTGGTGATGGTGGTGGTCATGGTGACAGTGTAGTGATCATGGTGACAACGTGGTTATGATGGTAGTGGGGGTAGTTTTGTTTGTGATGGTGGTGACAGTCATGGTAATAGTGGTGCTGGTGACAGTAGTGGGGATGATGACATTGGTTTTGAAAATGTTTAAAAAAAAAAAAAAAAGGCCCTTTTTGGTTTAAATGACCCAGGGAGCTCAAACAGGAGTCTGGTGCTCCTATACGCCTATAGAGATACTTTCTTAATGTCTTTGTCATTCTAATGTGGCCATCTCAGCATATTCTTCCCCAGTCTGATGTCCCTGCTCAGTGCTAGTCCCACATGCCCCCTGGCAGACCCATGGCTAATGCCCTAACTTCTGCATTTATCACAGTCCTTGGCACAGATCTGGGTCCGGGGTTATCTGATTTAACAACTGTAGAGCAGCTGGCACGTGGATGAGAACAGATATATATATAGTCAGGGGGTGCTCACCCCAACTCAAACCCTCAGGCTCCCCCATTGCTCTACAGCCCAGCTCCCACCACTCCACAGCTATGACCCAGAGCCTGGGCCTTCCTTCTCATCTCTGTCCTCAAGTAAAACTGAGCCCAAGCAGCTGAGCTGGGCTCAGGTCCTCTGTCTGTACTTGGCTCAATCTGGGCTGAAACTCCTACAGCTTAGAGTGAGGGAAGCCAGTGTGTACAAGCATGCAAAGGTGCACACAACAGCTCATATATGTACACAGATGGGCATGCAGGTGACAGGATGGTCTGGATCATACAAGTCTCCCAAATCCCTGCCCTGCAGGCTCCTGCTTACCCACTATAACTCACATATCTTGAATGCTTTGCATCTCTAAAGGGCCCAAATGGGTGCTGCCTTAGCCTATGACTCTCAGAGAGAGAAAGAGAGGGCAGGGGGTGGGGGAGACAGCCCTGGATGCAGCAGGGTCTTGTAAAGACTGAGGTATCTAAGTTTTTCTGTGAGCAGGCAGAGGTCAGCAACACACGGAGGAGACAAAGCTGTTGTCCTTTCAAAGGGCTGTGATGGAGAGACAGGACATCCCTGGGTACCACCTGCCTGAGTCTTTCGCACCAAGTCCTGGAAGATGTCCTTCCAGACTTCCCACTAGTAGGTGGTCAGACACCTTGGGATCCCAGTAGCCTCTTCCTCTTAAGAAAAACTTGCATATACCCAGCTGCTAAGGCTCAGGAGTGTGCTGGGTGTTGCAGAATGCAGTCCTTCAGTTGAGACAGCCAGTGTCTTCACCAGATTGTAAAGATGAGCTCACGTGCTAAGGCTCTATTCCCATCAGATGTATTGACAGTTGACATCTCCTCATAGAAGCAGGCAGGGTCATTGGACCCTCACCTCAAATTCCAATTGTTCTTCTGAGCTATCTTATGTAATTCTTCTCTAACAGCAGGTGGCCTGAATCTGCAGAGATTTTTAGGGTTTGTAGGCCAGGGGAGGTTAATTGAAAAGGGGTTCCATCTATGTGGCTATGGGGAAGCTATCATCCTTACAGTGTGGCTGCTTTAGCATCACTCATGCATCTGCAAGAACCCTCTCACCCATTCTCTGTTAAGGAAGCCTAATAAGCTCAAGGGTAAATTTGGATGGAATTGTACTTCAGTGTGTTGCTAGAACCTTATAAAGAGGGGGTAGACATTTGTGTCTCCCCAGGGAAAAAATTCCCACTCTGGATGACTGAGTACATTTTTTTCTTTTAAAGTTCACCTGGTATTTCAACTCTAGTAGTTGCACAGCCCATCTCCCACTCTCCATTCCAGCCTCAGGTTCTCTTCCTTCTGCCTCCACTAAGGCTCTGGAACATTCCTTGTCTCATTTGTATCTTCCTTAAGCTGCATCTCAGTCTATATGGTACAAGGAGGAGTCTTCAGGCTCCTAAGAGCCACTGTCATGGGCTCAGACGGTGCTTTTGTAGTATCTGCTTTATAGGAAGATATATTCCCAGCAAAGTCGTAGCTCTGTACTCATTCATTCTCGTGGAGGAATAATTCTCCACTGCGAGAATGCATGTTGCTTTGCTTACCCAGCTCAGTCCCTGAATGCCATTCTTGTATGTTCAACCTTGCCAGTTCTCCCATAAGCACAGTGCGTTATCATATGTGGTACAGTGAGGATGGCTGAATCTGTGTCGCCAAGTTCCACATCTGCTTCTATCCCTAGAACTCACAACACCACACTCTCATCTACCTGTCATCCACACAGGGGTTCTCCAATATTCCAAAGTACTGGGTGTAAGGATTTATGTGCCTTGAATTTGTAGAGATTGTTGACAGTCCATCAGGAGGGCATGTGACTATCCCTCCACATCTGGCAATCGCTGTATCCTATTTTAGACAATCCTACCAGAGAGTATGGACATGCGTCTTGCTGACCTTTTCATCTGTTTATACCCATGTGATATTTGATATTCCTGCTGGTCTCAGAAGCCGAGAAGGACAGGAAGCAGGGTCAGGCAAGCAAATCTTAATGCTTATGCTGTGAAGGACAGATGTACATAATGGAGGTCAGGGCTTGACACAGGTGTAACCTGAAGTAAGATACACTGATGCACACTGGTTGAGACAGTAGCCCTGTTCATTCAGAGAGAAGGATGCCCCCATGGTCCCCAGCCCAAGCCCTTGGGACATGGGGATATTGATGACTGTCATTTCTGAATTTCCAGGGTAGCTCTCATTTGGTCAGATACACCTAGAGGAAGCAAATGAACTGCTGAACTGGCCAAACAAAGAACACTAGAATGCAAAGACCAGTCATCAGAGACTTCAAGGCAAGCCCTCACCTAGTCAAGGGTTCACGTTATCCATTAGGTAAGGTGACTTCAGGTGTGTGGCAGGTGGAGTCTGAGGTCTCCCCTAGAGAACCCCTCTTGGGTTATCAGAGTCAGGCTCAATCAGGTGACACAAAATGGGAGCTTCAGTTTCTCTGTCCCTACAGGGATCCCAGTCCCTAAGGAGGCTGGGTGGCAGGCTTCAAACTTCAATTCTCCAGCATGTGTATTAGAGCTCGTGTCAAGTCCAAAGATGAAAGGACATGGTCTTCAGGAGGGTGCGGCTGTCAGTAGTGAGCTCAGGGATAGATGAGGAACAGTTCCCTGGGTCCACCCTGTTGAGGGAACCAGGGGGCTAGGAGAACACTCTATTACCTGAATAGTCCAAGTCTGGTTCACTTCATCACAGAGCTTTGGTACATTCATGGAAGGTACTTCTTGCCTCCCCAAACCAAGACCTGGATATAGGAAGGAGAGAAAGAACAGACCAGCTGGGGCCCCGGGCTCAGGCCAGAAACCATCTGCGTCAGGCTCACGGTCTCAGACTTCTCTCTGCCTGTGTCCACTGGCAGAACAGCAGAAGGAGTGTGGGCCTGGAGACGGGCTGTGACTTTACACTTAGAGGGGCTCGTTGGAGAGTGGGGACTGCTGTCTGCCAGATTGAATTAGGCGCCTTGAAATTAAAAATACATATTTATTTGAACAGGTCGGGATGTTTGGAGGGAGATGAAAGGGAGGGTAGATGGAATATTACAAATTAGATAATTAAGCAGCGGAGGAGAGCCGAAATGGGAGCGAGGAGGGCGAATTATGAATTCCCCACACCATACCAATTTAGAGGGGGGAAAAAAGGGATTCAAAGCAAAGAGGAAAAAAAAAAATAAACAGTCCACAAAGCCCAACCCAGCCAGCCTGAGCTGCTCCTATTACTGCTTATTTAGAGAATTAGCAAGGGGGAGCTTCCTGCTGCTGAGCCAACCACTCCGGAGCTGGGAGACCAAGCCGCACCTAGATAGGGTCATCACAGGCCCCAAGAGCTTCAAGCAGCTTAGCTCACACCCATGCAGGAACAAGGCTGAGGATGGTTATGGTGGCTGATGGTGCTCATGGAGGCCCAGAAAGGGACATGGAGGAGGGGAGACAATGCTAAGGCCAGTGGTCTGGTGCTGGTGTTTGAGGATAACAGAAATAAAGATTTCCGTGCTTGTGTTCCCTGATTCTAGAGCTGGACAATTAGGAAAGTGAGTTGGCTGGGCTATTGGGAAGCGCCTAGCTGTAGTGAGGAATCTGCAGTGTCAGGCACAGACATGCATCCAAGGCACACAGCTATGGGAAGAACCACTACACCGTGCTGTCCATCCAGTTCCACTTGTAACCTTTCAAGGTCAGAAGTCAGGCTGATCCCCACAACTCTCTGAGGAGATCTTCTCTCAAGACCTCACTCTCAGTCAGGAAGTCCCATTTAGGGATGACTCCAAGGACCTATGGGTGGTGGGGATGTGGCAGGTTGACTCAGGTGGGAGGTGGGATGCGGAGCTGTATAGGAGTTTGGGGGGGAGCAAAGGAGGATGTTGAGGCGGGGGAAACAAGTAGGTTTTGTGCAGAGCACCAAGGGTCTGGTATAAAGGGAAAAGTCTGTAAGGACAGCGTGCCAGGGCATGTGTGCCTCTGTGTACAAAGACACACTCTCACACGCCCACACATGCCCTGCAGCCCAGCATCACACCCTGTGTGCATTCCCGGCCGAAGCCAGAGGGGATAGGCAGGAGATGTGGGTCAGGAACTGGGGCTCAGCTTGTGTAGCTCAGCCCCCCTGGGCTGACCTCTTTAGAGCCTGTAGTGGTAGAGACCTGTGGGTCCCAGATTTAGCTGGCGTGAAGAATAGCAGCTCTCCAACCCTTAGAAGGTGGGGAAGGCCACTGTCCCCAAAGAAAAGAACAGGGCATGAGGCCAGATACAACTATCCCTATCCCTGGTTCTCGGTCATGGAGGAAGGTTAGCCATGGGAATCTGAACATTATGTTCTCTGGGTTTCACTGGAGGGGTCTTCTCAGAGACTCACACTGGCCTGAGGCTCTCTTTGGGCTCTGGAAGGACCCATCTGATCTCTTTTAGAGCCAAAGATATTAAAGATCTGGACAGGCTACTACACCAGAGAGTCAGGCTATTGCAAGGTCCCAGGAATGACTACGGCACAGTCCACTCATGACACATCAACTCAGGGCCTCTGGATGTCTTGGGTCAGAATCAAACACAGGAGTAGGGCAACTCCTCAGAAGAGGGTGGAGTGAGGGCTGGGCAGCACTCTGAACTGAAGACACACCCTCACTCACCCTCTCCTACCCCAAGTGACCTCTGGTCTTCCTAGAGCCTGCGAGGGAGGCAGGAGCAAAGCTGAGATCACAGACCATTGCGGGGGGGGCCTTGACTTCCGCATCTGCTCATCTCTTTCCATCTACCTGGGCTCTCATCCATTCCATGACCTAGCCCCAGGGCTTCAGTCCCTGAGGAATTTGGAGAGAAGAAGGGTGTGCTGCCATGTGACTTCATATGCGCCGTGTGTGTGTGTGTGTGTGTGTGTGTGTGTGTGTGTGTGTGTGTGTGTGTGTGTATCACATGTAAATGTGGGCTCATACATGTATATCCACAGCTATGCTCAAACCTGTGAAGTGCTATACATGAATGTACGTGCACCATACAGTATAGATGCACATCAATGTGTGTGTATGCATACCACACATGTATAAACACATGGCAAGCGTATAAGTACACATGGGTCATACGCATTGATATGTATTATGTGCTGTGGGTCTGTGTACATTTTGTGTGTGAACTTAGCATGTGTATAACCAGAGAGGCTGGAGGCATAATGAGATGTCCTAAGGGTTATAAGGGCCACACTGTGTCCCTCACAGCACCAGGGTAGGAACAAACAAGCTACTACCTCAGAATATTAAATTGGACCAAAAGGTATGAATGGGGTGGCCCAGCTTGGGACCCTGGGGCTGCCAAGTGCTCAGTCCCATTTCAGGCTATACAACCACCTAGACCCCACTGGGACTGGAGAGACGCCCAGGACCTACCTGGCTAAGCCTGGTCCCACTGCATGGAGGTCCCCGCTGTCATCCACCCGGTATCTCTCCTCTGCAGAAAGTCATCCCTGTGTGTCAAGGCTCCCTCAGGTCTCTCACATAATTAGAGGGCTACTGTGCAAGGCATATTTCACAGCACATGTGTCTTTGGCCTCTGACAGAAGCCCAGCTCAAGGCAGCTGACCACCAAGCGAGAAGATAGCGCTGAGAACAGAATGACTAGGTTGATGTGGACTCCAGGTGAGAGAGCTGCATCTCTAACTGTCGCTAGGTGGATCTGTACCCTCCTCATGTTTTGATGTTCACGATGGAACTTCCTGGAACACAATGACTTTAGTGACTTTGGCTTTCCTCAGCATCCCACGACCTTCATTTTATCCAGTGTCTTGTGCCTCATGGGTTCAACAAGACTTCTGGAGCCCCAGCTGTCCAACAGGAAGCAGTAGGGACTAGAAAAGGCTCACACTGCTTTAGAAATTTATGTCCCATTTTCACTGGTCAGCTACGACGTTCTACCCCTGACCAGGAGGGTCTTCAGGTAGTGAGTTAGAGCAGTTCTTGCTTCAGACAGGGAGGCCTTATGAAGGGTTCAGTTTGCAGGTGGGTCTTGGCACCCCATTCTGGTATCTGCTAAGAGTGGCAGATTCTGGGGTGACCCAAACATCTTCAATCTCTGTCATCCAGTCTGTTGAGGTGAAAATAAGGTCAGATCTAGGGCGGAGGGCAGTGGGGGGGGGGCTCAGGGACATGAGGATGTGGCACAAGTGCTGAGGATTGTCATAGTCACTATGGATGCTTGGGGCCACTGAAGATGGACATTCAGGAGCACTGAAGAAGCTCAAGGACACTGTGGATGTTTGGGGTTGCTATGAACACTTGGGGTTGCCAAGGATGCTTGGGGTCACTGCAGACACTTAGGCTGAGGTCATTGTAGGAGGTCAGTGTCACAGTAGATCCTCAGGGTCACCGAGCTTAGGTCCCTGTGAAAATTCAGGGGCCACTGAGGACACTCATGGTCACTGTGGACTCTTGGTGTTGTTGTGGACGCTCATGGTCAGGTCAGATGCTCTGGATAACAGTGGCAGACAGGGAGCACCTGGGTGGGGGAAAAAAAATCTGCTTTTGGCTCAGCCTTTCCTGGCGATCTGTCAGTAGCTGCCCTTCAATTGCGGTGCAAGGCAGATTGTTCAGAGGAGGGGACAGTGGCCTACAGCAGGCGTGCGGGGGGGGGGGGGGGGCGCACAAAGCATGTAGGATGCCCCAGATGCTTGCCAAGTGGCCATAAAGCCGGCAGGAAGGGGTGGGAAGAGCTCCTCCCACATCCTGGTCTGTGGTCACTCACCCTGCCAGCTCCTGCCCTCTGTCCCCAGCCTGTGGTCACCCATACTGCAGCTCCTGCCCTCTGTCTCGCCCTAGATCCCTGGGTGCTGGCCCAGATCCCTGGAAGTAGCAGGGCCATTCACACTCACTGGCCACAAAGGGTGGTGCTGAAGTGTCATTTAACTAATTAGCAAGTTTCTGGCTGTAGCACCTGAGGGCTTTTAGCACAACCTAGTTAGCCTTCTACATATGGCCCCGGGCAGACAGGGCCTGTACTTGAACAAAAAGCCACCCCCGGTGACCTATGACTGAGGGACCCCTACCTCTGTTTCCAGATCCCACCATTGCCACTGGCCTTTCCCCAGCCCTCTGTGACTTCCTACAGTGACTCCAAATTCAAGTGTCTACAGCAACCCCATGCTTCCTCAGCGACCCCTAACATCCAGTGCCCTGATGTGGTCAGAGTACATGGTGGATGGAGGACTGGCCTAGGAGAGGCGGGACATATTATACAGATGGGGCCAATACTGGCTTCAAACACCAGGCATGTGCTGCCCTACAACCCAACCCTCTCCTCTGGCTGGCCCCCAGCTTCATTCATGAGGCCTGGTGACGTTCACCTCAACCTGTGCATAGGTAAGAAGTCATGGGAAGCGATCCAATCTCATGACCATAGCGGAGTCGGGGAACCTGGGGAGGGTGCAGAGGTAGAGGCTGACAGTGACGTGGTAGGGAACACATGTTGCCAGCATCCATGGTGCCATAACAACTAGAACCCAAGAACTCCCCAGCACCCTTAGGAATACTCCAGAGTCTCTCGGGCTTCCCTCGTCTGAGGCTATCAACTCTGGTGGTTGAAACAATTTGATTTCCCTGTGGGTCTTGTTATAGGTTTTTTATGGCTGTAACCAAATGCCTTAGAAAACAACTTAAAACATAAAGGATTCTCCTTTGGGAAGCTTCAGTGACTGCTGCTTCCATGGTGGTGGTGGTGTGGTGGTGTGGTGGTGTGTTGTGGTGGTGTGGTGGTGTGGTGGTGTGGTGTGTGTGTGGTGTGTGTGTGATGTGGTGTGTATGATGTGTGGTGTGTGTGATGTGTGATGTGGTGTGTGGTATGTGATGTGATGTGTGGTGTGTGGTGTGGTGTGTGGTGTGTGTGATGTGGTGTGTGGTGTGTGTGGTGTGTGATGTGTGGTGTGGTGTGGTGTGGTATGTGGTGTGGTGTGTGGTGTGTGATGTGATGTGTGGGTGGTGTGGTGTGGTGTGTGGTGTGGTGTGTGGTGTGTGTGTGTGATGTGGTGTGTATGATGTGTGGTGTGTGGTGTGTGGTGTGGTGTGTAGTGTGTGATGTGATGTGTGGTATGTGATGTGATGTGTGGTGTGTGTGGTGTGGTGGTGTGGTGTGGTGTGGTGTTGTGTGTGGTGTGTGGTGTATGGTGTGTGGTGTATGGTGTGTGGTGTGGTGTATGGTGTGGTGTGTGATGTGTGGTGTGTGTGGTGTGTGTGTGGTGTGTGTGTGGATGTGGTGTGTATGATGTGTGGTGTGTGTGATGTGTGGTGTGGTGTGTAGTGTGTGATGTGATGTGTGGTGTGTGGTGTGTGGTGTGTGTGTGGTGTGTGATGTGTGGTGTGGTGTGGTGGTGTGGTGGTGGTGGTGGCAGCGGTTGGGGTGGCAGCAGGTGAGTCAGACAGAGACCGACAGGAAGGGGACAAAATACAGCCCTCAAAGGTGTGGCCTCCTGATCCTAATGGTCAGTTCAGCTCTGAGTTTGCACCGGCACAGAAGAAATGAAGCTCTCTGGTTTGGTTTGTTTGCAGACAAGGTCTCTCTATATGGCCATGGCTGGCCTGGGACTTGTGGAGATCCACCTACCTCTGCCTCTGTCTCCCGAGGGCTGGGATTAGTGTGCCACCGTCTGTCTCCTGAGGGCTGGGATTAGTGTGCCACCGTGCCCAGCTTGTTAGGAATGAAGATGTTGGAAAGAGATGCTCGGGTCTCTCAATCTGACCCTACTGAAGGAAGGGTTTCCTGAAGAAGTGGGAATGCCCGGGACTCTGCTGAGGAGGGAAGAGTGACAGCTGGATGGGAACTTGCTTCCTGGAAGATGGTCTAACGGTTCTAAGGGTTCTAAAATCTCAGGCCACCTGACAGGATGGGTCTGGACCCACTGGGTCAATGGTGGGCAGGACCACACCCTGACCGGGACTGCTTAGATGTGCAGTCTTAGTTCTCTATTAAACTTTGATCTCACTTCAGGACCCAGAAGATGGGCTTGGGGTGTCACTTGGATCTCTTTGTCCCTCTTCCTGATGGGGCCCCGCTCAATAAAACTCCCCTCTCCTGCCTTCTACTTTTATTTTAGCTCTTTTAATTTGCTACTGAGGGCAGATGGCTGGACCTGAGTTGGGACACAGTTGGTGGGTAACAAGTTCTCTTATGGGTCAACCTGTTGCTAGGTTAGCACCATTTTGATTCAGGCAGCTCTCAACAGCAGCACCAGCTGGGGACCAAACCATCAACACATGAGCCTTTCTGAGCGTGCCTCATATTCAAAACTAACAAGGGGTCTTATGGGTTTCCTTGTACTTTCACTTTGTAGTTTATATTTGCACTTTTATATTTATACATAATGGTGAACATAGGACAGTGAAGACCTCTGTCACCCCCAACTCTCCCTGCCAGTTACTTTCCCAGCCCTGCCTGGCAGCCCCTCCTTTGTTCTCCTGGGCTAGATTTGTCTTTTTGTCACCCAAAATGGCGCAGAGGGACACCTTCTGAGATGACTTCTAGTCCATTGAAAGCCACCATCTTGTTCATGCTAAGAGGTCAGCTTCTCTGTCACTGGTGCCCTGCACAGATGTGATGCCATCTGCTCAGCCACCCACCTGCATAGAGCTGGCAGTCCTAGGCTCAAAATATTGCAGATGAAGACACTGTGAAAGTCCCTGTGTGAGTTTCTGTGAACACAGATGTTATTTCACACAGGGAAGTGCCTCAAATGGGATTCCTGGGCATTGCAATCTAACTCAGTGGTGAGAAACCACCAAGACATCCAGAGTGACTGGGCCATTTTGCTTTCCCATGGCAAGCGTGGGTGCCTATAGCTCAGCTGTTTTCATTTCAGCCTTTCTAAATGTGTGAGATGGTTTCTGATTGTGGCTGGAATCTACAGGCCTCAATGACTGATGGTGCTGAATATCTCACCAATATCTCTGTTGGTGAAGCATATGTCTATGATGTAGGCCATGCTTTCCTCTTCTTCTTATTTCAAAGTGATGATTATCTTACAGAAAGTTGCAAAAGCAGTAGTGTTTCTCTCTCTCTCTCTCTCTCTCTCTCTCTCTCTCTCTCTCTCTCTCTCTCTCTCTCTCTCTCTCTCTGTGGAGGGAGGAGCATATCTACCAGGTGCGTGTGTAGAGGTCAAAGGAAACTTTGTGATGTCAGTTCTCTCTGTTCACCTTTACATGGGTCCCAAGGATTGAATTCAGATTGTTAAGCAACAAATGTCTATCTTGGTGACATCTTGCTCTCCCTGATAGTGAGGTCTCTTGGCAGCCTCAATAGGTTAGGGAACGATGGGAAGAAGCCCTCCAAAGGCACCAGCACAGAAAAGGGGCTTTTTCTGTCCTACCAGCCAGCTCCCAAATAACAATATAGTGACTTTTTTATTAATATGAAAGCAGGTGCCGAGGGCACAGTTTACTGGTGGCTCATTGGGAATTCTGGAAAGGCAGAGGGAGACCCTGAAAGCCCAGTGCTGGGGTTCTGAGGTCTCTGTCAACCTGAGAGGTTCCTGAGAATCTAGGGCAGCGCTGTAGTCTGGGGTCCCTTGGGGGCAGGCTCAGAAAACTAGCAATCCTGGGGTGAAGTGTCCTGTGGATAGCATGGAGATTCCTTTCATCACAGACCTTGTCCATTGAGGGACCCACTTCAGCAGAGAGCTGGGAACACTAGCCTTTTGGGAAGGTGCCTCAGCCTGATAGGGATCAGTGGTCCCTATGAAGTCACCTTAAATTCTGAGGTCAAGGAAGGGACAGGATTGGAACCAGAAGCAGGGGCTTCTGAGCATTCCACGAGGTGCCTTCAGTAGAGGGGTTCTGCTCACCTCAGCTGGATCCACTGGGCAGCAGAGTTCCAGGCATAGGGAGAGAGCAAGGCTGTCTGAGGGAACATGGCCAGGAAGGCCCGACGGGTTAAGACACGTCTCATGACGGCACAGCTCACTGGCAGTGCACCAAGCCATCCTAACAACCTGGCCTGTGCACACTGTGAAAGTGTGTGTGGGAATACTTCAAGGCTAGGCAGGCTTCAAGGGCAGAACCTGAGGAGTGGCCCCACATGGGGTTCCATGCTGTGTCAGTGTCTCCTACTCAAGATTCCAGTTAAGCGTTATCCTTGTCCAGTCACTGAGCCCTGATCATACACTGAGCCCTAACCCTGGGCTCACTCAGTGCTGACCCTGCTGACTGACTAAGCACCATCTCATGGAGCTTCCCACCCACCCAGGTCTTGGATCTAGAAGCAGGAGTTGTCCTTGTGGAGACCTGGCCCTGGGCTTGATGGGGGTGCTCTGTTCCCTGGGTACAGGCGTCCAGGGAACGCAGCACTGCCTAGATGCACCAGCAGGCCCCTTTGCCTGTGCACATCCTGGCCAAGGCTCAGCATCAGGCAAGAAGCAGAGACCACACTGCGAATGCTGCTGTGACTCAGCGGGCTCCTCCTCACTTTATTTTTATCTCCTCCAAACCCTATAAATACAGTGACGATCGCCCAATACCGTCAATACTCCCAACGCCTCCCGCCCTGGTGCTGGCCCACTGTCATGGGGGTGGTGTCGGGGGAGGCTGCTGAGCAGACCTGAAGCAGCAGACATCGTGGGGGTGTTAGGCACTCAGTCCTGATCTTCATGCTCTCCCGGATGGGCAGTCAACACCTGCTCTTCGCCATCTATTAAGGAGCAAATCAAAGCAACTTGTTTTTCTGTGCTGGAGATTCAGGGCCTTGGTTCTTTTGCCTGAGACACAGGGGGTGCATGTCTGGGTATGTGCAACACAGCCCTCCTTGTAGTGCTGCTTGATGGTGGCTTGTAGCTTGCAGACACCTGTCAAGTAAGTGCATGGACAGCTAGACTGCAGCAAAAGGATGTGGAGGTGACACCATCAGGCTACCTGATGACTTCCTGTTCTCTGCCACCCAGGATGAGGCAAAGAGGACCCTAGCCCACGTTGCAGATGGAAAGGCCACACACTGCCATCATGGCATGGATGGGAAATGGTCCCTCATGCAAACCCAAAGGCCTGTGGGGGTGTGGGATGAGATAGGCTCATGAAAGCTAACAATCAACCCTGTGTGGCCTTACCACTGTCGCTTGGAAGCATCTCTCCCTCAAGTATGCGCTTCTCAGGCATGGAACTGAGGCCCAGGAGAGGAGCAACTGCCCACAGCTGCACAGTGAGTTAAAACAAGAGTGACCATTGTTCTTCTCAGGCTGGGCAGTGGGACCAAGCGGTCACATCGGCGCTAAGACTTAATAGGTCACTGATCTGTCATCATGACGATGCTGTGGCTGGAGTCCTCTCCAAGCCTCTGCCCATGAGGTTTCTCAGCTCAGCCTTCTTACTGCCACCCAAAGCTCTCTTCAGATTGTTGTGTGGGGAGTTGTGGATACAGGCTCCAAAAGGAGGACTTCAATGCCAAAGCGAGTTTTGTTTTTTTTGTTTGTTTTTTTTGTTTGTTTTTTTAAGGCTGTACTCTTGTCCAGAAAGCTACCGCCCCCCCTTTATCTCTAGCGGACAGCCATTCTGCAGCAGGCCTGAGGTCTGAGCTCTGGCCTCCAGGATAAAGCTAACACCAGCAGGTACTTCCAACGGATCAAGGCTGTGGCCATGCATATGTGGGAGTGTTGGATAGGGAACCCCAGCAAGGTTTGGTGGCAAATTAGATTTTTGCAAACACTGAAGAGAGATGTCCTGGGTTGAAGAGAGGAGGCTGAGAACGAGGTAGAGATGCAAAGGCTGGGCTGTAGCAATGTGGTCAGTTGTGGGGGGCGGTGGGCAAGGAGGGGAAAGTTTGACCCTCCCACATGGGCTGCCTCAACAGAGATAGGCTGAGAATCCCCACAGCCTAGCCAGGTTGGTGCTGGGAGCTGCTTGACTCTCTCATGGCCTTTTGCCTGAAGACTCTGCCCCTTACCACCTGAATCATAGGTATTATGAGTGTGGGTCTACTCAGAAGACGTCTGCCTTCACAGGGACAGGATCAATGTGGCAGAAGCCACCAGGCCCTACAAGTAGTGTATGAACTTGTCCTTGGAAGCCTGGAGTTGGTCATGCAGGGATGAGCAATGGCTCTGCTTCTCAAGGCTATGTTGGGCATTCAGCAAGGGGAGCAAGGCCCAGCAAGGATGGCCTCCTCTACTCTTCCCACTGAGGAGCAGAATAAAGACCACAGCTCTCTCCCTTGGGGGATAGGGACGTGAGAAGTGCCCTTGCCTAGTGCCCAGGACTGCTTGGTACTCTAGGCTAAGCTTCCCACCTTCTGACTTGTCACCAAACATAAGCAGGGCCTGACTTGTCTAGGGTAGTGAATAGAATAGACAGAGTGACTGTGAGTGCCAGCCCAGGGTCTAGCTACCCATCACTGCCCTATCTGTTCTAAGTTCTCACCCTCTGTTAACTAACTGGTGACTTCTTTTTTGTGTAATTACTGGGTTTTCTTGGTGGACACAGAGAGCAGAGCCCCATGGTTGGTGGTGTCACCAATACCAGGATACCCTCTCCTAGCATACTTGCTACCATGCGCCTTCAAGGTCCTGGAAACTTACCATAAAGAATTCAGGGACACATCTAGTTGGGGTCTAGCCTGGGTTATGGAGACCAAGATACTTGATGATTCTGTACACATCCTGGTCTCCCTTGGAGGCCTCATGGACCTGGCAGGATAAGGGTGCTCTCAGCCCTTGCTTTTCTGTTCTTCATCCAGTAACATCTGTTGTTACTGGGCTCTTGCTCAGGCAATCAGTGTAGCTAGCTGTTGACAGCAGAAGGACCTTGGGGCAGAGAAAAGGCTGCCCACCCAGGAGGCAGGCATTCAGACTCCTACCTCTACCGGGGTGGGGTGGGGTGGGGTGGAGTTCTGTGGTCCTGGAACCCTTTCCCTGTCTCTGGTCTGTTTCCTCTAGAATATCCTAGATGATCTCCAACCTTCTTGCTCAGTCACTTTGGTCTATTATATATTTGTTCAGCAAACACACTATGAAAAATACTCACATACCAGGGGACACCAAACAGGAGCTTCACTTTGTGGTAGGGAGGCCATAGGGTCAGTTCTATGCTAGAGGAGGGTAGGCAGTTATTTAACTTGGAAGAATACAATGGTGGCTGCTTGGTGCCTCAGTGGGTGTGGAGGCAGAGCCCTGGGTGGAAGGCAATTACAGACAGGAGGTCCAGGCTGGGAGATGGGGACAAAGGTGTTGGTTGAGTCTGACAAGATAATGACCTTATTCCATGGCCCTAACCTGTGACAGCTCAATGCTTGGCAGGATGCCTGCTGAGCCCAAATCTCAGGCTGGAGGAGAGAAAGAGGCAGTGAGGTAGGCTAGTAAGCTACCTCTGTTCTTCTGAAGGGTTTGGGGACTCTATTTCCCCTGCTGTCACTCCTCTTCATGATTGAGTCACATGGCCAGCTGAGCTGGGCACCTACCTGTCTGTCTGTACTGAGAAAAATTGGGGTTCTATTGTTAAGAGGCTAAGGGAGCCTGGTTTAATAAGAGTGAAGGATGTTTAGGGGGCAGAGGGGAGGCTCTTGTGCTGTTGGGTGTGTGTGTGTGTGTGTGTACACATTGAAGGGACAATAGAAGGTGAGACCTTTACTGAGCAGTCAATTCTGCTGGGTTTGGAGATGTAGTCTAGGCCAGGGCTACCCGTGTGGCTTCTAGGGGTCTGGTGGGGTCTTCATGAGCCTCTCAGGAAGCTGAAGTTGCTGAGCCCAGAGTTCCTCCAAAGGTCTTAGAACTATTCCAACTTGTCCCAAATCCAGGATGCCAGAAGCCAACCCTGACCCCCAAGTATTACAGCCCATCCTGAAGAGGCCAGTCTCAGATACTGTGGTTTTTGTGATCCGGGGGAATGAAATCCAGACCTGCTGGATACCATGTGTCAACTCTGCCCAAGCAAGCTCTGACCCTGGGCCCAATCCCCAGGCCTTGGGCAGGCTGCCTCCCTCCCTCCTGTTCCCTTCTCTGCTATGCTCAGTCTGTAGGAGTGAACACCTACCTCTCAGTAGGAGGCAAGGTGGCCTTACCCCAGACTTGAGAGGAAGCATTGAGTCCTTCTTCTGGTAGCTTCTGCCCAAGGTGGACTCTTTCACAGCCCCCAGAAACCACACAGCCCATGGTGTAAGGGAGGAAGCTATCCTGGAGGGGTCACCCTGTGGAATGCATACTCAATTTCTCTCTTTTTCTGCACTATTGAGGATGGAGCCCAGGCCTGGACCACTAAACTACACAGCCAGCCCTCCCCTCCCTCTTCCCCATCTTAGAAAAGGCAAAAGGGCCAGGGCCAGAGTGGCCTCCCAGTCCTCACACAGGCCTTAACCCTTTGTGACTCTTTCTCCCAAGGGCCTGAGTCTAGCCCAGCACAGGCAGAACTAGGCATGTGTACAGCCTGGCCCACTCAGTCTCCTCCTGTATGACAGTACCATGAACAAAACCATTGCCATGCTTGTGCCTTGACACAAACTTATGCCAGTGTGACGTAAAATCCATGTTCACCCTCAGTATAAGGAGGGACACCCATCTCTGGTGCAGGCTCATGTCCCTCACATTTTCACTGTCTGCTCACATACCCGTACACATGCACTAGTGGGCACACACACCAGTGCCTCAGTGTCCAGAACACATGCTGGTGTTTGGGTTCCTACATGAAGCACTCGCTCACACACCTCACAGGTACGCAATGGGGCTCACAAGCCACCTGGCACTCACATGCACAGAACGTTCACATGCTTAACCCCTTGCACACACATTACAAACTTTAAGCATTGGTCCTGCAAGTTGCTCTAGAAATCCCAGCTGACACTGATATCTACAGACATGTGTCCAGCTGCACACAGAGCCTCCACCGGAAGTCTTGGTGCGTGGTCATATTCCTGATTCTACTTGTTCGGGATCCCCCCTGTCATTTCAGGTTGCAGGTGGCATGCTCAGTGCCTGGGAGCTCAGGAGCCTGTACATGTGGTCCCAGCAGATGTTTGACCTTGCTAGAGAATGGGCTCGAAGAAGAACCCACTACATAGGACCACGTGATTAGTAAGGGCCGGTGGAAGTCATGTTCTTCTCTTGCCCCTGAATGATTTGGGCTCATCTGTGGGGCTCATCAGAGGTGATCAGCCTGTGACACATCCTGGCCCACGCTCCTCCTAGGTTTGGCTCTTCCTCCGGTGTATCCACTGGAGAATGGAGGGGAACCTTCAGCAAACCCAGTGCCAGGCTGAGAATGAATATCCAGGTAGGGTCCCTCCGAAGCCCCACCCGAGTAAATACGCAGCTCCCATGCCTGGTCCTTTCTTCAACTGCACTCATCCTCAGATTCTCGTCCTGCATCCCTACGGGAATTTCATGCCCAGGCACCCGGTAACCAAGGCGCGCCTGAATCCAGGTCCTTTTGCTTTATCTTCAGTCTTTAAGGCAGAATAAATGCCCTGCCATCCTCTTTTGGCCAGGTCAGCCGCCGTCGCGCCCCCCCCCACCGTTGACTCCCGCGCGAGGCACACTGGGACTCGTAGTCCGCGGGCTGGCGTGCAGAAGGCTGCTCGTCATTGGCCGGTTTCCTCATCACGTGATGTTTGGGTGCCAGCCTGCGGTTCGCATCCCTCCCGCTGTGAATGTTGGAGCGCACCCCAGAGGTGAGGCAGGTGAGTCAGGTGAAGGGGCAGCCGTGGGAGAGGGCAGGGCGGAGTCTGGAGTTGCAGAGTGGGCGGGGTCTTCTACAAGACCAGAGCGCTGGGCTTGGAACCCTGGTGCTTGGATTCGGGCTAGGGTGCCTGGCTTGGGCACCGCGAGGGCGAGGGCGAGGGCGGTCCTGGCGGGCAGAGTCCTTCCAAGTCTGGCTGGTGTTCTCGCTACCCATTCTTGGGGTCTGCACTGCACCTGGAGTGCCTGAGAACTCACTTGTTAGCTTCAAGTGGTGTCCCCTGAGGCTCTGAGGGAGGATCAGCTTTTGAGCCTTTGCAGGAGATCACGATCTTGTGAGCCTCCCCTTATGCGGTTCTTCAAACTGTATACTTTTCCTCAGCGGGATCCTTTTGGGGGCTTCCAGGTCTGGAGCTGCAGGATCCCTGCGGAATCCCCTACCCAGGGCCACCTGTTGTTCGTAGACTCCCCTCCACCCTCTATCCACCAGGAAGCTTTGTCTCAGATGTCCAGGGTGGCAGTCATTAGTCACCTGTAACTAAATTAGCCTCGGAGCCACACATGAAGGTTGGACAGCACAGGTAGAGGGACCTTTGCAGTCTTCCCAGGAAGTTCCCTGGGTCTCGGTGAAGCTCCTCCATCTATCATCCTGTCATATACCTTAACACTCACACCCTGGCACCCCTTCCTTCTACCCCTGCATGCCTGCCTGCCTTTCTCTTAGACCCTGGGCTGGTGTTAGCTGGCTCCCTCTCTCTGGGTATTTCCTGACTGCCCCCACCTCCATCCCCCGATATTTGCACACGGCCATTGCTTGCTCTCTGTGTTACCTTTTGTGTCTGTGAGGCAGGGATTGGGATTGCTGCTTGGCGTGTACCTGCATTGTGGCTGTATTCATAGGCTGGTGCAGGTAAAAATCTATTGGTGGTAAAGGTCCAGGGGTAACATTATTCTTTACAATCACACAGCATTATCCTCTGTAAGCTTGTGGCAGGGATCTCATGCACGAGACCAGGTCATGCTGGGACCTGGGAGCTAGGAGGTTAGATACAATTTTTGACTCCAGATGGCTCAGGAAGCCCAATAAAGGCCAGAAGGATGCCTGCAGGAGGTTGGGTTTTAGCTGGGCCATTTGTGTCCCTGACTAGTGCTAGCTAGCACTCACCGCCAACAGCCTATGGCTCCTCTGACTTTGCCCAGTTGAGTTGCCTCTGGTATTTCCCCGTATGGCCACACGCAGATGCTGGGAGAGCAGTCTAGGCCCTATCTCTGTGTCTGGGACTCATGTACAGGCAGATGTCATTATGTCCCCTTCATAGGTCCCAGTTTGTAGGTTGAAGCTCTGCATCTGGCTTGAATGTGGAGCTCCAGCCAGTACTTTTGGTTCTTAATTCATGTGTTCCCCGTGTCTTTTCTCACCCGTGTGTATATTCTACGCCTTTTGTTTGGCGTGCCCTCCACGCCCTCATGCTCTTTCTTGTGAGTCCATGGTCATACCAGCCACAACTACCCAGCAGGTGGGGGCCAAGCTCCGCTAAGGGTACTCTGTGGGTACCCTGAGGAGAGGGTCTGTTGTGATATCATTCTAAGGGTGACGAGCCTGGGGCCCAGGAAGAGGAACTGGGTTAGTCTTCTATTGTGAAGTTCTGTGGTGCCTTCCACTGGATCCTAGACATACGCAGTCGTGAGATTGTTGGGGTGTTTGTCCTTCTGCAGTGTTGGGGAAGAGTGTGTTGCTGTGTAAGGCATAGGCTTCTGTTGCTTCTCTTTCCAGGATACGTGTGGTGGGTGGGTTTGGGGCTAGGAAATTTATTTTGGTCTTGGGCGTGGAATTTTGCCTGTGGCTCAGTCCTGCTATAGTTCATTATGTCAAAGTTCTGACTTTGTGCTCATCAGTACCAGTGAGCATCTTAGTCTGAAGGTAGACATCAGATTCATCTGTGTGTGGACATGCTCAGCACTGCTTGGCACCTAAGCAGCTGCTGGATCTGTGAATGGGGGACTGGGTGACAGAGAGGCTGGAAAACAGAAGGGAAGGCGGCGTGGCCACTACACTCTTCTCCAGGACATGCCGCCTTCACTTGTTCACTGTTTACTCTCTTTGGTTTACATTCTCTACATGGAATATTCTGGTCCTGCTTCCTTCAGTGTGCCAAGGCAGGCAGGCAGGGAGAAGATATAGTTTACATTCTTAGGAGAGGCAAATTTGCATCCTGACTCAAGTTGCCGGCATCCAACTGCAGTCATTTCTCTGCCTTCCAGCCTGCCACCCCACTCACAGCCAGCAGTGGCCTTGGGGCAGGGAGTGTCTCTATGGATTCCTGGCCAATCCATGCTGTCTGTAAGTGCTACACAGAACTCTTCTCTGCAGAGTTGTCTTGGCCAGGTCCTCTGGCATCCAGGTGGCACCTGCCAACAAAACAGGTGTCTAGAGGCTATCCTTCAAGGTGTCCTGTCAGATATCTAGGGCTGCCCTCTAGTGTCTGTCACTTCAGGCTGCTTTATTTGGTCCCAGCTATCAGATTTTCCTATTAGCCCCAGGGCTTTCTGAGTTGAGGGTGGGTGGAGATATGCTTTGCTTGGTCCATACCCAGAGGACACCCAGGGGCACGGGTGCAACCTGTTAGAGTCAGCTTGGTGGCTGCTGCTGCAGGCAGGCAGGTGAGTGGTTTACTGGCATGGATTGACCACCTGGACAGGGGTCCAACAAGTCTTCATCTACGAACTCTCTAGACAGGGGCCTTGTCACAGAAGAATAGTGTTCTGTAGGGCGATGCAGAGATTAGGCCTTTGTAGGAGGCCCAGACGTGGTGTTCAACAGAAAGGGGCTGCCTGTAGGCTGTGTTCCTCACAGAGTACATGGGGAGTAACCGGGGAAGCTCCTGCAGGAAAAGAAGCCTGGACTTGGCAGTAGCTGTTGGTACTTTTCAAGAAAGGCCTGTTGAATCTTGCTGAGATTTGCTGGAGGGGGCTGGACACAGAGTCTCCAGGCTGGAGCTGAAAGTCCACGTTGCTCTGCTTTAGGACTCCATGCTGTGTGTGTGGCTGGACTCCCCTTGGTGCAGTGGTACTGTGTAGCCTTTAGTGGATCTGGGGCAGCTGGGTCCTTCCTGGACTGGTGGCTGGGGCTGCTCATTATCCTGGCAACCCTGGGCTGTGCTCTGGCTCCTGGAAACAGTGGCCCTTCCTGACTGGAAATGAACAAGCAGGGCCAAGCAGTCACGCTGGCCCTGAGAGACCCTGGACAAGTGCTCTGGCCCAAATAAACCTTTATGATTTTCTTCCAGTGGATCGATGGAAGATTGTCTTGTTTTCTGCCTGTGATTTCCCCTGAGACTAGGATGGATCCTTGGTCTGACTTATTCCACATCCTGGTGTGAGCCCAACATTGCAGCTCCTTAGCTATGAGATGTTAACTGTGTCGTTTTCCAGAGCTCCCAAGCCTTGCCCTCTCATACTGTTGACATGATCGTAGCTTCCAGAGTTTCATCATGCCCATCCCAGAGATACAGAACCTCCAGCCTTTTGAGACGATACTCAAGGGTCAAAGGAGAGTTCTGAAGGGTGGGAAAGGGTCTGTGTTAGCAGGAGAATGCAGTCCTTAGGCAGTGGAGCAGCCCTCTTCTGAGCCACCTTCTCAGTGGCCCCACTTTCCAGTTTCTGCTCCAGACAAACTGCTCTGTCTTCTGTCCGGATGGCTAGGGACATGGCTTGCCTTTAAGTGGATTACATCATCACTGTGGTCATTAAGTGGTCGTCATCACTGTCTTTTCTCCCTTCATAGTCTGTTGACCACTGGGAATCTGCCTGGATCTGCTGGCTTCCTTAAACACTGCAGGTCTGCACACTTGCTGTGTTTGAGTAAGTTATCACACTCTCAGTGCTGTAATGACTGACCCTTTCTGCGTCTCAGCTTTCTGACTCTAGAGACAAGCTTGCTCATTTCTCTGTCCCTCTGCATGAGCTCTAGTGTCCTCCTTGCTTTTGGGGAAGTCCAGATAGGAAGAAACAACATACTGAAAGGCTGGAAGAGGCCCATGAACTAGAGGTGGTGTTGACAATGGTAGTGGTTATAGCAACTGTGCAGGCCTTCTGTCTTCTGAGGAGGACCTGTTGTGTGATGTTTTACTCTTTGGACTTTTTGGTTCTTGTGGGAGGCCCACCACCAAATAAATCACACATGGAGGTTTATTCTTGGTTATGAATGCCTGGCCTTAACTTGGCTTGTTTCTAGACAGCTTTGCTCAACTTAAATTATTCTATCTATCTTTGGCCTCAGGGCCTTTATCCTTCTCTATTCCTATATACCTTTTCTATCCTTCTTACTCTGTGTCTACCTTTGTAGCTGGGTAGCTGGTTGGCTGGTTGGCTAGGTGGCTGGGTGGCCGGGTGGCTGGGTGGCTGAGTAACTGGGTGGCTGGGTAGCTGGGTGACTAGGTGGCTGGGTGGCTGAGTGGCTGGGTGACTATGTAGCTGGGTGACTAGGTGGCTGGGTGGCTGAGTAACTGGGTGGCTGGGTAGCTGGTTGGCTGGTTGGCTAGGTGGCTGGTTGGCTAGTTGGCTGGGTGGCTGGGTGGCTGGGTGGCTGAGTGGCTGGGTGACTATATAGCTGGGTGACTAGGTGGCTGGGTGGCTGAGTAACTGGGTGGCTGGGTAGCTGGTTGGCTGGTTGGCTAGGTGGCTGGGTGACTAGGTGGCTGGGTGGCTGGGTGGCTGGGTGGCTGGGTGACTAGGTGGCTGGGTGGCTGGGTGGTTGGGCGGCTAGGTAGCTGGGTGACTAGGTGGCTGGGTGGCTGGGTGGCTAGGTGGCTGGGTGGCTGGGTGGCTGGGTGGCTGGGTAATTGAGTGACTAGGTGGCTGGGTGACTGGGTGGTTGGGCGGCTAGGTAGCTGGGTGACTAGGTGGCTGGGTGGCTGGGTGGCTAGGTAGCTGGGTGACTAGGTGGCTGGGTGGCTGGGTGGCTAGGTAGCTGGGTGACTAGGTGGCTGGGTGGCTGGGTGGCTGGGTGGCTAGGTAGCTGGGTGACTAGGTGGCTGGGTGGCTGGGTGGCTAGGTAGCTGGGTGACTAGGTGGCTGGGTGGCTGGGTGGCTAGGTAGCTGGGTGACTAGGTGGCTGGGTGGCTGGGTGGCTGGGTGGCTAGGTAGCTGGGTGACTAGGTGGCTGGGTGACTAGGTGGCTAGGTAGCTGGGTGACTAGGTGGCTGGGTGGCTGGGTGGCTGGGTGACTAGGTGGCTGGGTGGCTGGGTGGTTGGGTGGCTAGGTAGCTGGGTGACTAGGTGGCTGGGTGGCTGGGTGGCTGGGTGGCTGGGTGGCTGGGTGGCTGGGTGGATGGGTGGATGGCTGGATGGGTGGATGGGTGGCTGACCCCTAGCATCCTCCTCTCCTTCTTTTGTTGCTCCTCTTTTCCTCAGTTCTCCTTCTATTTATCTCTCTGCCTGCCAGCCCTGCCTATCCTTGCTCCTGCCTCACTATTGGCTATATAGGTCTTTATTTTAGACCACCAGGTGTTTAGACAAGCAAAGAATCACGGTTTCACAGAGTTAAACAAATACAACATAGGCAAAAGTCACATACCTTAAGATAATATTCTACAACAGAGGATATCCTCGGGTGAATGCCATAGAGGTTTGGGGACCATAAGGAGGTATGAGTGCTATGTTTCTGATGGAGAGGGCTGGTAGAGCACGACTCAGGATTTTTCTTTCTGTGCTTGAGCTTCCTAGCATGGTGACTGGTGCTGGGGAAGGTGTCATTTCAGGGCCATGCACACCAGAGGTTGTGGGGCTGATGCCATGATCTGTGTGTGCCTGTGTGTCTAAGATCCTGGGTACAGTCTGAGGGGTGCAGGTGAGTCTGTACCAGTGAATGTGGGATGATGACAGGATATAGTAAGAAGGTATTTTAGGGAAGTTGGGAGTTTCAGAGCTATGCTTATGGATTCACCGGTATCAAGGACTACAGGGAATCTGTGCTGGAAAACACTGGGGAGCAGGAGAAGGGGTCCAGTGCCTCGCCTGCCCCAGCCTGCTTTATCTGCATGCCACGTCATCATCCTTTCTAGCCAACTCTTTGGAAAAGGACACATTTTTAAGTTGGAAGTCCAGAATTTGTCCCCCAACATTAGCACACAGCCCAGCAGCTCCTTCCTGGCTTGGGTATCCTTCCAGCACCGACCGACCGTTAGAGGCACCAACTAATGAGGGGTTGGGTTCATTTCTGAGTCTGGCTTCCTTTTCTGGGCTGGCTCCCCAACAGCCAGGGTGCTAATGAGTTGGAGGCTGGGCCTGAGTGGGGGTGGTGGCTGCAGAGGATGGTCATCTGCTTTCCTGGTCTGGGGTCGAGACTGACTCTGGCTGCGAGCCTCTCCCAGCGGTCTGTGGCCTCAGGCCTGGTCTCACTGGTGCTGGCTCATCTGGCCACAGTGTGGCTCTGGCCTTTTGGTTGTATCGAGGACTCTTGATCCTTGCCACAGAAAGACTGGTTTTCATTTGGCATTGCTTTTGTATGTCTTTCCAGCCCTGAGGACTCTGGGCCCACTTCTTGGTTGAGAGCCCAGCCTTTAAAGGCTGAGCCATCCCTCCAGCCCCCGGGCCCACTTCGGATGGCTGTCTTGACCTGTTCCCAGGTGTTTTTCTTCAGGCCACCACTTCATCTGCAGTGTCCGTGTCTGGAGACCCCTCCCTGCCTTCCTAAGCAGGGCTCAATCCCTCAGCTTGCTTCTACAGCTTGATTCTTGCTTCTGCCATGTGAGTGTGTTGGAGGTAGAGGAATATCCCCAAAGAACTAAGATGTTAGTTTGGCTGCTTCCTCCCTGGTTTCTGTAATTTGTTTTTGTGTCCTTCTGTGTTGCCCTCCTCTAGGACTTTGCAAGGTTTTGTCTGCCCATGGTCTTGGTATAATAAATGCACAATTAGGTACCCAGTGGCACTTGCTTTTGACATGAGCTGACCATTGGTAGGAGCATGTATCTTTAGAGTTCAGCTTCTGATATCACCAGGACACCCACCCCTCCACATAGTAGGTAGTGGGGGGCAGTGACAGCAGACACACCAAAAGCAGGAACCGAGCAAAGCAGTCCAAAGCCATCCCTCATCCATATGTTGCAGAAGGGATGGCTTGACTTGATGAGGGCAGTGACCTGCCATGATATTTGATTGAACGAGCAGGCTCATTTTAAGCCCCTGATTCTCTTTGTGTACCTTGACATTGCCAGGGTATGAACACAGCCTGGATGCTATGAGTACTGGGCTGATGCTATGGGTATGGGATGCAGACAGGCCATATTGGTAGGTGAGGTGTGCAGTGGTGCAGCAACTGGGAGGAACATGCACACATCTCAGGATGGAACCAGAGGAGAGCATGGCAGTGGGGGTTGTTTTCCTTCTGACCTGAGAGGTGACATGTTCTTCTAAGACCTCAGAGCAGGTGAAGAACAGAACTGGAGTAGAATTCGGTTGGGTCCAACTATCATGTCTACCGTTTGTTTTTCCACACTGCCCCTTCGGAGTCAGAGCCCTGGATTAGAAGATGATTTTAGGTGGAAAGTGTGTTTGAGTCATTCCCCAGAGCTATAGGGCATTAAACACTCCGTCGTAGTACCAACCCCTTTTAACTGAGTTAGACCTGATTGATCTGTTCATCATTTAGGATGAGCAATTGTGGAGCCCAGAATATGTCTGTAACTGACTGTACCCCATCTTTCTGACAGAATATCAGAGGCTACAGTATCTATTCCAGTGGCCCTGATTATAGGGGTTGCAGGCCAGTCCTGCTTTCTTGGGTCTGACAGATTTCTGTGTCTCTGCTCCTTGCTCATACCATCTGCACTCTACCTGCACAAGAGCGTGTGGAGGTGAGTGCAGGATAGGTGTGTTAGTGATGAGGGGCTCTGTCAGCAGGGAGCAAAGTCAGGAGCCAGATGGGGGTCAAGCTATGACTGATGGGTGGAGCATAAGCCTGTTAAAAGTGGGTAATATTCATAGCAGGCGGCCCCTGAGTTCCCACAACCTAAAAACAAAGTCTGCATTGGTGACCACCAGTCAGAAATAAGCACATGTCTCTACCCTTCAGAGGACAAGGTAGAACACTCAGCCACACTTCCCCCGAGGGAGTATAGCTGGAGGTAAAGGGTTGAGTTATATCTGTGCCAGCCATCTGGTTAAGGAGTATTGAGTTTCAGACAGGACCCTCCCTCCTGGATGTTCTCACTTATCCCTTTGGGGACCCCGTCTGCGCAAGGGTTGGTTGTACCTGTGATATAGTTCACCTGCATTCTGGATTTGATCTCTGGGCTGGCGGTGGCTCTGTTCTTTGTCAATGTGGAGTCTTGGCGGGGAGTGTGACATTTAGTGTCTTTAAAAGAGATTAAAACTTTTAATTACTGGCTAGTTGTGCCTTCATGTCCAGTTATAAGAAGAGAGAGAACCTGAGCGCCTGTCCCCACGTTTCCCCAGGGATAGCTTCTTGCAGAACTAGTAGTATAGTCAGGAGAGCAACTGCAGTATCCAGGACTCTGGGTGCTCTGTCACAGAGAGGTGGCACCCTTTAGCAACGTCCCCTTTGCTTCTGCCATTCTCTTCCCAAGTGTCCAGGAGCCACTGTCTACTCCCTGTGCCTACGATGCCATCTTACGGGTGCTGTGGGATGGCGTCGTGTAGTCTGTGGCCTCTGTGGGGTGGCTATTCTGCTTCCTGATAGGTCCTTGGAGAGTTCCAGAAGTTGCTGTGACTGTGGAGTCCTGTTTCACACTGCAGGGAGTTCACAGCAGAATGACCTTGATGTCATCTTATTTTAGTGTTTGCACTGTTCATACAGCCCAATAGCATTGTGTGAGGAAGCTGCAGTGGACAGTTGAGAGTCTACCAGCCTTTGCTTCCTGGCACCCTTCCATTTTCAGCACATGGCATATCTTTCTGGTTGTCGAATATCATCCAGTATTTTTTTAAAACTCACAATCTAGGGTGGCTTTGAACTTACCATCCTCTGCCTGTTTTTCAGGTACTGGTACTAGGACCTTGCCTATGCTCGGCAAATGGTACATCAAAATGAGCTGTGCCTCATTTCCTTAACTCTGTTTTAAGTGGCAAGTTGTGGACCTTGATGGTGTGCATCATGTGTTTGGGACTGGCCAGAAAGAGCTAAACGGTGGGAATACCTTATAGACTGATATGTTTTTTTTATGGGGAGAGCATTGCTAGCCTACCTCTTACTGATTACAGAGGAGCTGCCATCACACAGAGCCCCCTGCACCCTCTGTTTCTCTTGGGACTGGCATTTGCCCTCCACTCAGCTCACCATGCTGTAGTTCCACTCTGCTTCTATGACTTTGACTTCCATATAGTGGGATCATGCCATGTTTGCTTTTCGATGTGTGCCAGGCTCTTTGCACTGAACATAATGCCTTCTGGGGTCACCCATGTTGTCACACATAACAAGAGTCCTTCATTTTTGAAATCTGAGTAGTGTTTCTGTGCTACTTTTCCTTTTCAGCTCTTAATGGACACAGATTGATTCTTTTTCTTGGATGCTAGGATCAGTTCAGCTCTGAATACTGGGCACCAATGCCTCTATACTCCTTTGGTTTCCCTTGGCTGTATGCTCAGCACCGGGATTGCTGGTCTTATGGTGATGGTGTCTTGTGTTTAATTGTGGGGGATCACTATACCATTTTTCTAAAAATGGCTATACCAGATTTCCATGTCCTTGTAATGAGTCTTTCTCTTGTCCTACCAGACAGCTCCCAAATCATGACATGGAGACATTATTAGTTATGAAAGCTTCTTAGCTTGGGCTTGTTTTTAGCTAGCTCTTATGAACCCATTTCTATGAATCTACGTGCTGTCATGTACCGATCATCCTGCTTCTTCTGTGTCTCCTGGCATCTCTCGCATACCTGAATATATCCCTTGTTTGTTCTCTGTCTGCCCAGAAGTTCCGCTTATACCTCCTGCCTAGCTATTGGCCAATCACAGCAATACATCTTCACACACTGTACAAATACCTCACAACATGTTCTCATTTGTACAGAAAGTCCCTTTTGCTTATACCCTTGCCAGCTCTGGTTATCTCTCACCATCTTGGTAGTAGCTGATCTAACAATCATGGGGGATAGCTCATGGTGACTTGCATTTATATTTTCCTGGTGATAGTGATTTTGGGCATGTTCTTGTGTTGGCCGTTGGCATTTGTTTTGAGAAACGTCTGAGTCCTTTACTCATCTTACAATAATGTTTTTGCTATTGAGTGGTTGAGTTTCTTACACATTTTTCTAAAACGTCTATGACTTAAAGGGTTTTCTCCCATTCTCCCCACTCTACCCTGTTCATTGTTTCCTTTACAATGCAAATCATTTTAGTTTGATCTGATCTTATTTCCGTGTTCTTCCTCTGTGCTTTCTTCCAGTGGTTTTAGAATTTTACACCTACTCTTTCAGTCTTCGCTGCATTTGAGTTGGTTTTTGCATGTGGCAGAAGATCAGGGCTCAGCCTCTTTGGAATGTGCAGAATCCTGGCATTACTTTTGGAGAAACTGTCCCTTCTCATTAGGGATCCTGACAGTCTGTCTGAAGTCATGTGACTGGAAACACATCGGTATAGTTCTAGGCTGTATTCTCTTCCTTTGTCTGTGTATTTTTCTTTAGGCACTGGACTATTTTGGATGCAGTAGTTTCTCTGGCTTTGAATCACATTTTCTTTAGTTTCAAGATTTAGTTACTTTACTGTTGTTAGGAATTTCTGCTGCATTTTCTTGTGTATTTGTTAGTGTGATTATGTTTGGTTTCTAGATACAAGCCTTGTCCCTTGGCTGTTTTCTTGTTTTTTTTTTTTTTTGTTTTTTTCTGGGTATGAAGTACTATCAGTGGCAGACAGTAGTGGTTAAGCCTCTCCAACTGTAGTTCTTATGGACAGAGACCCTCAGCAGGGACCTTCCACACCGTGTTGGTACCCTTCAATGATGGCACTGCGGTTACCATGCTAAGTAAAATGTGGCTTTGAATTGAGGAAGGTGTACTAAGATAGAGCCCATAAGTTTTCCTGTGTTCCTTCCTTCCTTCCTTCCTTCCTTCCTTCCTTCCTTCCTTCCTTCCTTTCTTCCTCCCTCCCTCCCTCCCTCCCTCCCTCCCTCCCTCCCTCCCTTCCTTTCTTTCTTTTCTCCACCATTTTGTTACTTTATTTTTTCCCTGAGTCAGGGTCTCATGCAACCTAGACTGCTGTCGAACTTGCTATGTAACTGACCTTGAAGTCCTACCTCCACCCTACAAGGCCCTCTGAAAGGTTCCACAACCTCCCAGACTGTGCCACCAGCTGGAGACCAAGTGTTTAAAACAATAGGAGACATTACACGCGCATAGCATAATGCCCGGCTTATCATACTCCTTTCTAAGCGTGTGGAAGCATTCTGTATTTCACCTGATTTCTTGTTATAAGGAATTCCTCGGGCATGGTTTCTCCAAACAGCCCCCTAGTACTCTGCCGTTTGAGTCTTTTCCATTTTGGTCCAGGGCCTGTGGAGGTTCTGAGTACAGGGTTTGGTTTCCAGCTTGTGCCATTGTTCTGAATTTAATAGCGTGCTGCTGACACTGTTGGTTATTCTCTCTGCACGTTTGGTTCTCAGGGGGTTCCCTTGTGACCCATTGTGGTGTCTGTTTCCTTGAGGTCCTGCCAGGGCTTAAAAGGAAGGTGGCTTTAGATTCTGGCTTGCAGAGGCTGGATGAACACAGCCACTCAGTTTCCTCTCTAACCTGTAAGCTCTGTGTGCCCTTCTGCCTCTGTTCCTGAAGAAGGGTCATCTGTCTGCACTGTCTGTCTTGCTTTCTGGTCTCTGAGAGACAGGCCTGCAGTGTTAGCTGGAAACAGCTGTTTAAGGCTATGCAGAACCTCATAGCGCCCTCCATCTGTCCCATACATCTGGCTGAGAGGCCATGACTGTCATTCCATGGGTGAGGTGTGGTGGGAACGCTCTGGCCCCTGCAGGCCACCTCAGTCACAGGGTAGGAGAAACTCTGGCTCCTTTCCCAGAGCGTCTAGGAGGAGTGCAGCCCAGTGACCCAGCTGATTTTGTGTAATTGTGTATGGCAGCAGCGGGGAGCCAGCACACCTTCTGTGGGTGATTATCACATTAGCCTGCTTTCTCTTTTTCCTCCCAGCACTCGGTTCTAGTCAACAGTAGTATTTTGTCTGTCTGCCCCTTTGTACTGTGAAGTCGCCTTGTATTTTTGCTAGGGAACTGTCAGCTTTAAACACATCCTTTGACTCCTTCCTTGATAATGAGCCAGCGAGCTAATGGCTCTTCCCCTCTTCTTTGCTCATGTCCTCCTGGTTTTTATTAGTTGCTGCTCCTTAGCAGGACATCGCCATATCCGTACTCCTGCTCTGTCATTGTAACCCAACCTGCATGCTAGGCTCATCTCTCCAAGACACCATTCTCAGAACTCCTCCACCATCTCTTCAGAGCATTTAAAAATTTCTTTTGTATTTATTCTTTGTGTCTTTCATATCAGGCATCCCAATCCCACCTATCCCCCCATGCCCTCACATCTGCCCTCTGCCCCTGCGACCTCCCTCCTCCCAAATAAAACAGAACACGATTTAAGATAAAAGAAAAAGAAAGAAAGAAAGAAAGGAACAAAAGAGGGAAGAATGTCATCATGGAAGCTGCAGTGTGACATGGTGAGTCACACAGTAAACCCCTTTATCCTTCATCTTTACATGCATCTCATACATCACTGGTTTGGTTCAAAGCCCTTGGTCTCTGCTACACCATCGACACTGGGCCATCACTGGGACTCTTCCTGGACATCCCGTTGCTGCCCTGTGCCATGGAGATCCTGTAGCCCTGGCTCTGCAGGATCTGCAGATCACAGATGGGGTGGATGTTGAGGTGTGCTAACACTAACCCCTGGTTCTAGGCCTGGGTAGTTGCAGGGCTGGACAGCCCACCATCTCTCCCCTGTCTTCACGACCAGGGTGCGCTCTCCAGCATTGCCCTGGCTAGTTCACCTCTTGCAGTGATGAGTAAGGGGCAGGGTTGGTTCTCCTGCTTTCACATCCTCAGGGTGGCTCTCCCACACCTACACCTTCAGGGCCAGCTCTACTGTGTTGCACAGTCAAAGGGTAGGGCCGCTGTCCTGGTGCTGCAGCTGATGACAGCCCTCCTTCTCTTATGACCCCAGGGCCAGCTCTCCCACCTGAGGCAGGAGGGGAAGGCCTCTTTCTCTCCTATCTGCCACAGGCATTGATGGGAGACAGAGGTGTAGGGGGTGCCCTCCCCTGCCCATGCTGCCACATGGCAGGTAAGTAGTGGCCACTGGTGTAGGCATTTCTTAGGAAGTCTCATGGACACTGGGGGCCCCAAGTGCTGCAGCTTCCGGAAGCAGCAGAGAGACAGTGTGGCCAGGTTGGAGTCCACAGTTGCTGCCGATCACGTAGGCGTCACTTGCTGTCGTCTGACTTTAGAGGTTACTCTGGAGATGTCTGAGAAATCTGCCTCGTTTTCCTCCCTGTATAAGTGGTTTAATTTCTCTCTTTTCACCTCATTTTCTTCACTTTCCTAGTCATTATATTTGTAATACTTTTAAAAATAGGGTTTATTTTTTGGTCGAGTTTAAAACAGTGTATTCTGTGTAGTCAGCCCTCAAGGGTACATCTTTGCAGACGTTTCCTTCTGCGTGGGGAGTTGCCTCTTCCCCGTTGGTAATGTGCTTTGATGCACACACATTCTTAGTTTTGATAGAGTTCCATCTGTCTATTTTTTCCTTTTGTTTTCTGTGCTTTTGGTGTCATAGTTAAGGAACCATTGCCAAACCTGATGTCATGAAGCCCCACAGTGTTGTCTTATAATTTTAGCATGTACATTTAGTTCCATGACACATTTTGTGCTAACTTGTGCAGTGGTTTAAGGTAAGAGCCCAGTGGCATTCTGTATGTGGATGTGTGCTTTTCCAACACCATCTGTCCCTTCCTGTGGGATGGCTTTGACACCCTTGTTGACGATCACATGGCCATCCGCGTGGGAGTTCACTCTTGGGCTCTCTGTTTTAGTCTTCTGTTCTGTGTGTCTGTCTTTAGGTCACTGTCACACTGCTTTGATGACCAGAGCTTTGGGAAAGTTTTAAAATCTGGAAGTTCAAAGTCATGTTACCTTGTCACTCTGTCTGATTCACCATTTTGGAATGAATTGTTTTTGTTCTGGGTCAGTTCCTTGTACGTCTCCTTGTAGAGCAGTGGGAACATGGTTGGCAGTTCTGCCAAGGCCCTTTCTGGGTGCTGCTCGGGCTCCACGACTTTTTAGGAGGCTTTGCTGCTGCTATCTGCCCCATTCCTGTTAGGTTGGTGTTTTAGAGATGGTCGAGGGTCAAACTGTCCTCCTACTGAGGACATCAATCCTGATGCCCGTTCCTCTAGCCCCACAGATTGCTTTTGTGTCTCTGTGGCCCTGCCATGTTCCTCTACCCTTGTCTCATCCCTGAGGTGTCCTATACCATCTCCATCTCCTACACCATCTCCTGCTGCCTCCATGTCACTCCCCAAACCCTACCTCTGGGCCCTGACATTTTTCCACAGGCATGACCCTCTGCATACCACAGTAGGGTTTTGCCCTCTGCCCACTTTGGTAGGAGTTCTTATCAGATTTGGGGCCTGCAAATTTTGTTTACTGTTTTCTACATACATGAAGTTTGGATTTATAAACCTTTTCTTTATTAGTTCACCTATACTCTTGTCCCCATGTGTGATGGGGAGGTGACACAGTCAGGCTGCAAAGAGCAGCAAGGCCCCTGTGGGTCAGGCCAGCATGCTGTTCAAGGACCCATGCTCTCAGAACTTTGGATAGCGACTGGCTAGGGTGCTCAGTGAGTGATGACTGCAGCTGGCTGCCACTGGTCTTAACTACCGGATGCCTCCTTCCTGAAGGCCACTGGGTGAATGACAGAGGGACAGAGCTCTCCTGGTGTCTTTTCTCCTTTCCTACTTCTTGGTATCTGCTGGTTGGGGCATGTTCAGGATCAGGAAAGTCTTGGGGATTGTTGATGGGAGAAGAGAGAAGGAAGAGAAAAATGAGGGTTGGGTTGTGTGATGGTGATGTTGCAGGCTCTCTAGTAGTGTTGCTTCAGCTGGAGGGATCAGAACCTCTGTTGCCTGCTGTTTGCATTGTGCTTTCTGTAGCGTGTTGATGTGTCGTTGGTCATGACCCTGTTCCTAGCACTACCTTTGTCCAAATGTTTGCCCAGTGCATGAGCTGTCCTGTCTTCCTAGTAGCATGTCCTTCAACCTAGGGGAGACCAGCGCCTCCTCTGAAATTCCTTAGACCTTCCTTGTTTTTACATCTTTTGTCTGAGTTTCCCTGAACTCCTGGTGGAGTGTGGCACCAGGGTTCTGGTACTGGCCAGGGCTTTCCCCTGCTGCCTCCTTTGGACTGCCAGGCTGGCCTCCCGTGGCAGTGTCTCGCTGTCCTAACATTTCCCTTGTGAAGCTTCACGAGCTGGCTGAGTCTCCCGAGAAGGTTCTGGCCTTGAGCCAATGTTGCTGTGGGCAGTAGCCGTGGTCAGGGTTGGCCCATCTCTCTCCAGCCTGGCTGCTCAGCCTGGCGCCTGTTTGGAACCTCCTCTGAGTCTCATGCACATGGCACACTGCCTCTCTCAGGAGTCCCACTCCAGACTCTGAGAGTAGTTTTGGGCATGGCAATTGCGCAGCGGTCTTCCCATCAGGCCCTATCTTACCAAGTTGAACTTGTGCCCAGTTTTGCTGACCTCATGGGGATATGGATCTGGCACACTCAGGCACACTTGTTCTAGCCTTGCAGGCTTCAAGATCCATGGCTGAGGTGGCTCCCACACTTAGCAAAAGCCTGAACAGTGCCAGTACATTGTGGCAGGGGAGGGACCTGCATCCGGATTCCATCTTGGCCTCTCACTAGCTCAGTGGCCTAGATCAGGCTTGGACCTTTATGAGACTCAGCTTGTAGGCTGGGATATGGTGACACAGATTCTCCATCTGCTCAGGCCTGAGGTTTACATAGTGGCTATAGGCTTATAGCTCACTGACTGAGTTCTCGCCTGGTAGGTTAGGCTGCCTGGTTGAAAGGAGTAGGTTTTCCCTGTGAATGGGATGTGCCCAAGGGAATGAGAACCACGCCTCCCTCTTCCCTTAAGGTCCATTTACCTCGAGCCCAACCCTATTGCTTGCCAGCTGTTCTAGTGGGGCTCTCTGTGTGTGCCTTTGTGATGTAGGCACTGTCACTTCTCTGTAGCTGACATTCTAGGGAGAGGGGCTGGTGGCTATGACAGGCAGCTGTACTGTGGGCAGAGCTGGAACAGATGCCTGGCCTCTTGTTGCACTCCAAGGGGTAGGAGGGAGGGAGGCTATGATGACGGCAGCCTTGGCAGTGGAGGTGGAGGGAGAGGGATGCACACTGCTCGCATGTTGACCACCCTTTCACAATGGTGGTGATCTGGCTTCTCTGCCGCTGACTCTAGGCTTCAGTTTGCAAGGTGCCCGGGGGTGCCTGGCTGCATTCTGTTTGACGCAGAGTCGAAGTTGCTATAACAACACTGATTCATGACATTGTAGCTCCCCCATCAGGGCCCTGCTCTGGCTCTCAGCTGCACATACAGGCACACATGCTTGCGTACACATGATCAGGAGGCTGTAAGGGCTGAGGCTGGGGGTGAGGACGCCTCCCATTCTACTATGGCACTGTGCCTCTGAGCATGTGGCCTTTGTTTGAGGGGTATCAGGTACCACAGGAGTGGAGAATGGTCTACTACTCCCAAATTGGAGGACCACACATCCAAGATATGGTGCTAGTGTGAGCTGTGCTCCGACTCATTGGCTCCCGTATGCATCATGAGCCTCAGGTTCCAGGGTGTTAGCAGATCTCAGGCTGGGCATGAACATCCCTGGTTACATTAGGGCTTTCAAGATTACAATGCTTGGATGTGAGGCAGAGCCAGGTCCCAGGTGCTGGCTGGGCTGGTGTGTGTATGTACACATGTATGGATGGCAGAGTAGGAAGGGAGCACATTGGAAAGTTTTGACACATTTTAACCTTCTCTTTTAAAAGGGGGGCTTGGAAGAGAGCTAAATTGGTAGAGTACCATTTGCTATGCAGACATGAGGACCTGAGTTACATTCCCAGAACCCATGTAAAACGAACTGGGGATGGCAGTGGGTATCTGTAATTCAAGTTCTGGGGAGGTAGAGATGGGAGGAACCTTGGGGCTTGCTGGTTAGCAATTGTGGCCCTTCCAATGGGCCCCAGGCCAGAAAGACCCTATCTTAAAACAACAACAACAACAACAAAACAAGACGGGTAAGTTCTGAGGAATAACACTCTAGATTGTCCTCTGCACCCTAAGTGCATGTACACATGCATGTTCACTCACATACAGAGTCTACCCATATACTAAATATATGTGTGCACCCCCCATATACTAAAAAGGGAGGGCTTCATCTGAGTTCCTCCAGAGTAGAGCTTCTTCCTTATAGAATGCTCGTAAGTGAGTGAAGGAAGTATACCCCATGTCCTCATCTCCTGGTGGCAATCACGCATACCCTCTTCTAGAACTTCCTTCCCAGTCCCCTCATCCCTCCTTCAAGTGGGTGTCTGCCATGGAGCTTGTTGCTACAACAGCTATTCCTCTGCAAGACAGGCAGAGAAATGTGTGGGTGGCTTGCAGGGATGGCGCTGAGCAGGGGTCATCACCTGATGAGAGCCTGTACAATGGCTACCTACTGAAGTGGAACTAGCCTGGGGCGAGGGAGCTGGAGGAACTTAGGCTGTCGTCATGTACAGCAGGTCTGAATTTGTGTTCATATTGACACCTGGGAGGGGGCCACATGGCCTAGGGTTGTCTTCTTAACAGCTTCTGGAATATCTCCTGTTAGTGTGAGTCTCTGTGATTGGTCACACGAAGCCCAGGCCCATAAGCATCCTCCAGAATTTTACCTCTCCCCTCGCAGAGCACTGTGTGACGTCTGGCCATGGTTTCCCCTTTCCGGTTGGTCTGCCTAAGAGCCAGGCTGGGCCACACTGCTGATATCCTGGGGCCTTGGGTATATTGTTTCATCTCTGTACCCTGTTTTCTTTAGCTCTGTGCAAGTGTGTTCGTGCTGTGAGTGTCACTGTGTATCACTGTGTATACAGCCAGGTAAGTGCCACCAAGGCTGGAAAGAGGACTGTCTTCTTTTGCATCTTCAGCGTGTTCTTCACTATTGTCCCTGTGATCTAAAACTCCCAGTGTAGAGAAGACAGGAGTAGGCACATGGAGCAGTTTCCTCCCTACTGGGCAGTGGCACAGGGGAGGCAGGAGTGGGCGGCCCATCCTCCCCCAGGGCCCACAAAGTTCTGCACTTGTAGAGGTCCTTTTCTCATTAGATCTTGTTGGGTCAAAGTGTGTATCCCCAGAGGCTGACTGCCCCCATTAACCATTCTAGCATGGGGAAGCAGGTAGCTGAATGTGGCCCATAGGGACTGTGGCACTGGAGGCCAGCTGCCAGCCTCTGGCCACTCTTCTCTCTGGCCAGGGATAGCTGTTGGCATGTCCCCCTGAAGGAGAAAGGGGCTTTTAAGGGTTTGGAGATACCTGACTCATGCTGGACCCCGAGTGCAAGTTTAAGTAGGCCTCCCTGCCTTGGGGATCCTGGAGGGAGTTATGTGGGTACATTCATTTAGAAGCTAGCTATGAGCCATTTTTCCTTTGCTTGTCCCCCTTGACACCTGTCTTTCTGCCCAGTGACTCCAAGCATGAGTATGTCACATTGGATATGTGAGATGCTGTTCCTGGGTGTGAAGAACAGGGTGGGACCTTCAAGGCTGGGAGGAGGGGTTATAGACAGTGGCAAGGGAATTGACCTCTGCTATAGCCACGGGGACACTCACTCTTCTAGCGTGATGCTGACTTTGAACTTGCATAGATGAGAGGAAGCTCTTGGGATGAAGTCCCACCACTGCCCCTGCCCATGTCCAAGGTCACATCTGGGGCAGAAGGGCATTGCTCCTTCCTGAGGTGCCACCCCTGCAACTGCAAAGCTGCAAAGAACATTGCGAAACTGATGTTGGTTCTTTGCCAGCAGCTCAGGGATACTGCATGGTGGTCTGGCTAGGTATTGAGGCAGAGAGGCTGTGACCAGCTGGGCTGTGAACAGCTCAGGCTTGGACACTGCCACTCGATGAACCTGAGGAGACAGTACCAGCTGAAGGCATTGCTCACTGGCTGCATAGTCACCCTGGGATCAGAGACTAGACTATTTCCTTTTTAGGAATGCAGGGATGTGGGGGACAAAGGTCAAGGGCCTTGGGATCTAGGAGTCAAGGAGTCAAGATTTTCCAGGGCTGAGGCTGCCTCCTGTCTGGCTCAGCTGTGACTTGATCAGAGGCCTGGGGCTCCAGGGCTTTACCAGCTGTCTGGAGAAGGGAGAAACTTTCCTTCAGGTGAAGCATCAGCAGCATGCAGGGACCTGTAATGTAAACATGTGATATATGACCCCGGTTTAGGAGCCTTGTCCTGGTTTCCTGGGCCAGGTGGAGAGAGATGGGAAGGAAGTCTGTTCCACTCCTCCTGCCCTAGCGGATGAGGCTCAGCTGGGCTAGGGCGTGGCCTCATGAGCCGTTAAGACCATCCCAGCAGCCCTTTGAAGCTGGCCAGGTCTGAGCCAGCTCCCATGGCCTCAGGCCAGGCTTGTGACTTATAGTGTCTTCAAAGACCAGCTGGTTTGCTTCCCAAGGGATTTGGGCTCAGCACCGGGCTAGGGTCATGTGCTCATTGGCTAGCCCTGGGTGCTGTCCGACTCCTGTTTTCCCAAGCCTAAGTGAGACTTTAGGGGCAGGGTGCAGAGGCGGCCTGATGGGGTGGGAGTTGGGGGAGGGCCCAGAAGGAAAGTGAGACCTGCACAGGACCAGAGTGCAGCCCAGAAGGAGTGCGCAGGAAAGAGTGTCTTGCTTACCTGCCAGTTGGAGGGTGTCCTGAGGTTCCCTCCCACCCCCCAGCTTCCCTTTTCCCTCTCCTAACACTTACTCACCATTGTTTTTATATCTACTTAACAGACAGTTGCAGAGCATCCCCCAGCTCAGTGCCAGCAGCTAAGGTTGCAGTGAGCCACTGCCCAACCTCCTTCCTGGGCACCTGCTGCCCTGCCTGCCCCAGCAACTGTGCTCTAGAGGCTCTGCTGGCCTCCATCCTCCTGAGTCTATCACTGTGGATCCATGCCTGGGCTCCAGCTCTGCGTTTCCATTGAGGTGGTTTCCCAGGGCTCACAGCTGCCCAGTCCTGAACCTGTCCCTGTCCCCTACCGCCCTCTTCTGCATTGTGACTAAACCCAGCACCTTATACTGGGCTGGCATTCTACCAGCGAGCTATATTCCCCGCCTCAGTCTTGATTGTAGCACTGTCAGTGAGGAGACTGTGGAACCTATGTCCTATCACAGTTTAAGGCTGTTGACATGAAACAGACAGAGCAAATCATTCTAAGTGTCCCGTGACTGCTAGATTTATACTCCGGCAGGACAGGACTTTTGCCCTCTTGTTCTTGGGTAAGCTTGACCTGGCATTTCCCAAGGGTTTTGTTGACCTTGTCTAAGTTGGTAGGCTCGCAGTGCTTGTGATAGCTAGTACCATTGCCACATCATCCTTTGGGTTGTCCCTAGATCCTGACAGTGATGTTCCTGCGTGCTTGCTGGGAGCAGCTCTCCACCGTGGCCCCATCTTGTGCCAGACACTTGCCATGATAACTCTTTTCTGGTAGTGGTTAGCCAACGCTCTTTTCCCCTTGGCTTCTTTGGAGTGTTGTCGATGAGTGGAACAGGGTTCTGCCTTGCTGTCCTTGTCTTAGCTCCTTAGAGAGGCCCCTCCACTGGCTAACAGACTTCCTGATGGGAGTCTGCTGTTACTCCTACTTGTGTTTCTGGCTGAAGGGGTCACGAAGACCTCTTGTCTGTCAACTTCGGGGCCCTGATAATTTTTGAATTTTCTTTCACACTTCCTTAACTGTCTAATTATTATTTCTTCCTTGGTTCTGTCTTTTCTCACTTCTGTTACCCATGCCTGGTCACCTTCTCTCTGTCCAGGTGCTTCTCTGTGGGGAATCTAGCACCTCGACTTCTGGCTTTGTCGATCTGCTGACCAGCTCCTTCCTCACAGGCACCCTTCATTTCTGCGTGTCCGGAGACTAGCAGTCCATGTCTTCAGACAACTAGCCCGGCCTTGGTGTTGTAGGGGACAGGGACGCTCACCAATGCAGGGCTACAGTAGTCCTTGTCCCTGCATCCTGGGGGTTCTGCCCCATCTCCAGTGGAAAGGAGGGCGGAGTGGCTGTGGGACCCAGGCTGCTCCACCCAGAACAGGTTTCTGACACTGCTTAGAAAATGACAGCGGTGCGGCATTTTAGCTTGTCATCTTGTAGGGTTAGGGCAACTCCTGAGCTTCCCATGTGGCCAGCAAGGGCGGATGGAGCCCTCACTAACCCTGAACTGCATTATCTCCAGTTTACAGGGACATGAACTTTTAGTCATTTCTTTAAACCTCAGTTTTGTGTAACACCTGTGTGTGGGCATTCTTTGTAAAACCAACAACCCTTTCTTCCTGTCTGCCCAGTCCCTGTGAGCTCTCATGTCGGGGCCCTGTGTCTGGTTTACATAGCTCAAGGTTCTGTCCCAACGCTGCTCATTGTGTCTTAGGTTGTGATTTGTCCCCGTTGTCTCTCCTCTTGTGGCCTCTTCCCTGGGAAACTTCCCCTTTCCCACAGGAATTCTTTCTCTTTTGCGCTTGCACATTCGTTATTTCGCTTTTCACAGTGACGACCATGATCCATTTGGAAGATACTCCTTTTTATTATGTGAGGCGTGAATCGATTTTTATTTTTCCACATGGCTGGCCAGATGTCCCCGAACTACTTAGGGAAAGCTCGACTTTGATCCTGGGTGCTTCCTTTATGTCACACTGCATTTCCATAGTTGCAGGGACCTATTTTTAGAACCTTCCTATTCCCTGGTCTGTTTGTGTTTTCATGCACAGCATCTTAATTATAGGGGCTTTCTAGCATTTTTAATAACAGCTCCGTTGTCATACCATCCACATGGCTAACTCTCACCCCTTTCAAATGTACTATTCAGTGGGTTTGGCCTGTTCATGGAGTGGTGCACCCATTGCTGCTACTGAGATCGAGAACATTCTCCATCCTGGTTAGCAGCCTCTCCGTGCTCTCCTCCAGCGTCTTGCTGTGTCTTGGGTTTGTATGCTGTGGGCATTTGATTCAGGCAGAATTGTACAGCACAAGGCTGTTGGTGCCTGACTGTGGAATGCATTCAGCATCCACCCACGCTGTGGCATGTGCCAGTGCTCTGCTCTAGGATCTACTCAAGTCTGCCAGTTCTAGGCCTTTCTGTTTGTTTGGTGTCTTCCTGTATGTTCTCATGCATTTGTTTTCCCACATGAACCTCCCTGTCAATTTGTCTAGCTCCATAAAGAAGCTGTTGGCGCACTCCATCCACATGGTGGGAGAATCGGTGTCTTTGAAAAACAGAGCTGCTGCATCCAAAGACTAGAGTGTGTCTCTACGGAGCTATGTTTGGGGCTTCCTCTTAGGCCCATTTCCAGTCTCGTGCTACACTTCCTCTCAGGTCCACTGCTGTGTTGCTGCGGGAGTTGGGATTTCTCCATCCCCTCCTCTCTCTGGCAATTTGTGTGTAAAGGCTGTTGGTTTCTTTTTCTTTTTAGATTTATCTTATTTTTATTTATGTGCATGCCTGTGTATCTGTGTAAGTATAGGCAGGTGCTGATGGGGACCAGAAGGTGGTTTTTCATTCCATGGAGCTGGATTTACAGGTGGTTGTGAGATGTGCAATGTGGGGGTTAGGAACTGAACTCCAGGTAAATATTCTCAACCACTGAGTCATCTCTCCAGGCCTGGCTGTTGATTTCAGCATATTACTTTTACACTCTGATGTTTGGATGTTAACTTTGTGTCTCTAGGGTTTCTCCCCTTCTTCCTTATCTCTGTGGATCTAGCTGGGTCACCCAGAGGATGATGGACCATATAGAGACAATCCAGATGTCTTCCCAAGCTTTGGGAGCCATGTATAGTGTCCCCTTGTTAAATGAGGTGCTTATTTAAAGGGAGACAGGTATTTATCACTTAAGATGGCTTCTTGAACCATTTACAAGGCCTGTGTGTTGAGTTTTGTGTGTACAATGGTAGCGCACCCTATGAGCCCTCTCTTGTAGGTCCATTAATAAAGGATGTCACCTGAATGCATTTCCACATGCTGAACCAGCTGTGCATTCCTAGAAAAAATTCCAATCAACAAGACTTTGAATCTTGTTCTTAGTATTTAACTTACTGTTTTCCAATTGATATTTATACTGATTTGTGATTTTCTTTTGATTTTGGACTATTTATCATGTTTACTACAAGTGTATCATCAAACAATTAGAACCAGGGCCAGCGAGATGGTTCAGTGGGTAAAGGTATTTGCTGCCAACGCTGACGACCTGAGTTCGATCCCTGGGACAGAACTGACTCTGACAAGTTGTCTTCTGTGTACTGATGGGGGCATGTCATCTTCTCCCATCCCCAAACACACAAAACAAACAAATGTTCCAAAGAATTAAAAAAATTATCAACATTCCACATGATCAGTGGTCTAGAGCCACGAGAAGCCATAAGCAGTAAGAAGCTGGCTGTTGTCCAGGAGCATTGACCCAGAGCACCTTCTCAGGCCAAGTTTATATCCTTTACTATCTTTTCCCTGGCAAAAGCTGTGTTCTTCGGTGGGTCCCAGGGTACACATCCCTTGCCTGTTACAATCCCATGTCTTCTGGACTGTGATTCATTTGCTCAAGTTCAGGGGTGGGAGGGCTCCTGATTCCATGCTCTGTGCTGTGTTCTCTTTCAGCTTCTACACACCATGCATATGCTTCTCTCTGTTTTCTTCTTGTTTTGAGACAGGGTCTCATGTACCAGGCTGACCTCGAACTTGCTGTGTAGCTAAGAGTGATATGGAATTCATGATTCTTCTGCCTTCATCTTCTGAGTGCTAGGAGTATAGGTGTGGGTCTTTGGACCCAATTTTACATAGTTCTGGTCAACCCCTGGGCCTTGTGATGCTAAGCAAGCACGCTACCAACTGAGCCACATCCTAGCCCTCACCTAGTTTACTTGATTAAGTTAGTTGTTGGTTGTCTATCTGTTAATTGTTTTTAGAAAACAACATTTTGATTTATTAATTAGGTCTTATGTTTTCTATTTTCCGCTTCATCGGTTTTTGCTCTTATTTGCATTATTTCTTTCCTTGTGGCTATTTTTGAATTATTTTGTTATTCTTTTTCTAACCTTTTGAGCTAAAAATTAGTTTATCTATTCTCACTTTTTTTTTTTTTTTTATAAAATGTTGTTTAGAGTTAGCCACTTCCTCTGATTCCGTCTTTAAATCTGTCTTACTGATTTCTAAATGTAGTATTTCCATTGTCATTATTTTTAGCAGTTCCTTCCTTTCTGCTTGAGATGTAGAATGGTATCTCCTGCCCCTCCTCCCACGAAGACTTTCTGCTCCCTCTCCAGGGCCTCAAGGGACCTTTCCTAAGACCCCTGAGTGCCCTGCATGCTGCAGGCTGTGGGTCGGCAGCACTTGCCCTCAGACCATCTTATGGGGAGGGGTCACCTCTCCTCCCTCTGTGGTTTTTATTTTTCCCCAAGTGTTGTTTAGTAGATGATTTTTATGTTGAAAGGGCTTCTTGGTTTAGTAAACACTTGAGTGTACACTTGTGCTGCTGCCAGGGCCAGTGTTTATTTTTGTTCTTGCTTCTAAGGTAGGTGGTGGGATCTTTGACTGGGCGGACTCTTGCCATGAAGGCCAGGCCCAGCAGTCTTTCTGTCTCAGTCCCTCAAGCGCATGCCCCTGACTGGGTGTTCCCCTAATGTTTTAAAGGAAAGATAACTTGGCGAAGGCACTTTGGAACCTTGTAAGTAGTCCATTTATTAGCTTTTCTCTCATTGGTCTTAGTGCTTAGGGACATTCTTACCTAATCAAGTCCCTTCATGATTGCTATAGTTCTGCCTTCCTCCACAGTTGTTAGCCGATCCCCTACCGGGAGAGGTCATTTTGGTGATGTCTTTATGAGTCTTGGTCAGTGAGTTAGACTTCTTGTTCCCCCTGACTGTGCCCATCTTACAAGTTAGAATTTTTGCTGATGACAGTGGATTAATGTTTTCCTTGTGTGTTCATGTGTTGAAGGCTTGGTCCCTCATGCTGCAACCCTCAGAGGAGAGTCCTTGGGGAAGCAGCTGGGCCCCTGAGGTCTTCCTTCATAGCAGTAGATGACTTTGTAGATGGATTCATGCTTGGATGGCATGATTAGGATGTGGGGGAAGGGCTATTGGGTGCACTGGAACTATATTTTACATCACCAACTTCTTTCCCAGTCTTCTCTCTACTTTGTTCCTGTACACTCTCTTCCCCAGAAATAATGCCACTATGTGACCATGTACTGACACCTCTGAAACCATGAGTAGAAAGAAATCCTGCATCCATCCTTTAGTTTGCTTCTCTGAGGCATTTTGTCACAGTTATGTCACAGCCAGGACTTCGCCATTACCTATTTTCACATTACCTGTCCTAGCTGATTAGGCCCTCAAGTCCTCCTGAGATGCCCTGACCTTGTTTGAGCCTCCTCCTCATGCTCCTGTGAGGGAAGCAATGGGTTTCTCTTCCTTCTCTGCTGCAGCCCTGGATTTAGCCACTTCTCTCAGGATTCCTGATTTCTCTTCTTTTATTGAAGAACAGTATACAGGAGTTAGGGTGGATGTGCTGGTTAAAGCCTTGGGAATGGCTGTGTTGGTGCAGCTTTATCAGCAAGTGTGCAGACACGGGGTGGTGGGTTACATGTAACTCCCACAGCTGATGCCCATGTTTCTCTATGCTTATTAGAAATAGTGAACTCAAGCCAGTCCCTCTAGATGCTGAGTTTCTCACGTGAAAATGAACCCAGGTTTGGCCAGAGTGATGTAGCGAGGGAGAGGATGCTATCTTCTTTCCCTGTAGCTTCTGGACCAGATGGGAGGCAACTGTGTGGTTGCTGGAGACTTTCCAGTCTGGTGTGGAGAATGCTGATGTGGGCCACATGGAGCAGAGCAGACACTGAGCCGGTGCCATTGTGTTCTAGGTCCCTTCCATCTCTGTGACTTCGCACTTTTCTTCCCTAGATCCACTTTCCTTGCCCGAGACACTGGGCTTTGAATTGCATTGGCGAATCCATGGTATGGGTGCCTCTGCTCCTGAACGTGGCCCATCTGCTGTCACCCAAGACTCTTTTGACTCTAGAATAGACGTTTTCCACATTACAGTGCAGTCTCAGAAGTAGTCATGAGCGAATTCAAGTTATAGCCCATGGTTGAGTTGGGGCTTACTTTGGCAGACCACCTAGTCTTGTGTGAGGTTCATGGTCTATATATATATATATATATATATGTATGTATGTATGTATGTATGTATGTATATATATATATATGTATATATATATAAAATCTCTTTGTGTGGCTTCATGCACCCCCCCACCCAATGCATTTATGTAGCTGAGGAGGCATTAGCTAGTGGAGGGAGGTGGGGGGGCAGATGGCATTAGTCAGAGCTTGCAGGCTCTGGCCTGGGCTGAGTCATGACATCTGCCTTGTTTGGGAAACAGATAGGGAGTTCATCATCCACCTGGACCGTCCCAGGAGGAGCCAAGCATCCCAACACTGCTTTCACTGGGGAACAGTGTATCCTGGGGTCTTGTGCTTCCATGCCTACACCATAGAATGCCAGGATGGAACCATCTCTCCACCTCTAGCAGGTCCAGGGAGGCGGCAACACTGTCACAGGATGGCAACTGAGAGATCACTGTTATCCTGGATTGAGAGCTGCTTGGGACCAGGAGCCCTTTCTAAGGATTGGAGCTGGGTAAGGGCTGAAACATAAAGGTGGGGGTAGCCAGCACCTGCAGCTCCTGTCTGGAAACAGACTGCATCTTATACTTTATCTTGTTGGTATGCATGTCTACCCTTTAATGGTCCCTCTGACTACCATTTAGCAAAAGGGGAACAGGTTCTGGGGTGATAGGATTGACATTGTCCAGGTGGGGACCTGACCCAAACTTCTACCCCTAGGCTAGAACTGTTTCTTCTTCCTTAAGCTGAGCCCAGGGCAGGCACTGTGGGGAGAAGCTCAGAGAGGTCAGAAGCATCTTGGGCAGTGCAGGGTTTATAGTGTTACTAGCAGGCTCCATGGAGGCCACAGGAGTTAGGAAACAGCAGGCTTTGCTTGAGGAGCTGGCAGAGTTCCCCACTGCGTGGTTGTCCAATCCGATCCCTCCTATGGTGAATTTCAGGGCCATGGGTAGGGCATGGGGTGGTCTGTGGTAGCAAGTGAAGAGCTGTTCCGGTGAGCCTTGACACAGTTGCCTGTGGAAGTGCTCTGGACAACTGGCCTTTGAGCTGGGGCTCTGACAAACCTCAGTAAGTTTTTCTTCTTTAACTTTTCAGTTTCATTTTGTTCAGAAAATAATTTCCTCTGCTAATGTAAGCGTTGCAAGAAAGACTTTCCAGGGCTTGGATGCAGTGTGTGTCTCCCCTGTGTGGGGCAGGGCCCAGGGGTGTAGGCTATCTGTTGTAATGGTGGCATTGACCCAGCTACTGATTCTGGCCTTGATGCTCGCCCTGGTCCCTTTCCTTGCACTTCCTTCTTTTGTCTTGTCAATGTCTCTGGAACTCCTCATGAGGCAGTTAGGATAAATGTGAAGGTAGAGGTGTGTTCCTGCAGGCTGTCCAAGCTGAGCTTCTAGGAAACCGAAGAATGAGGGAAGGACAGGTACCATGAAGACCACAGATGTGAGCTGGCCTGCCTGGCCTGTTCCAGGGACATAATGTCGAAGGACAGGACCTGTGACACGACCCATATATAGACCCTTTGGAAGATTAGAAGTCATATCCGCAGAGGCCTGATGTGGAATTAGTGTAGGGCCCTCCAGGGGTCACCTGATGAGCCACGGCTTAAGTTCTCAGGAATATCTGTCCTTAGCTGCGCCTTCCCTATGTGATGTTTTCAGTCAGAAGCAATCCATTTTCCCACCTGTGTGACAACTGTAGTGCCATCCTATGCTTGTCCCTGAATATGAGCTCCCCCGAAAGGAGAAAACAAGCCAGGTTGTCCTTTTTTGCTGTGAGCCCGGCCCCCTCTTGTGGGTGACTTCTTCCTCCAGTGCTGGGAGGGAGGCAAGCCACTACTCGCTGACATGTGACAAAGCCCCATGTACCAGGGGGCCTTCCAGCTCAGTGAAGAGGTAGTAGGGTCCATTCTGGGGAGCCCCATCATAGGGATTATGGTTCCTTATCACCTGCTGAGAATGGTAATCCCAGCTTGGAGGTTCTCCATGGGAATGGGTTCTGGAAGGGCTGGAAGTCAGGCATAGAAACAGAAGTCAGAGCTTGGCCTAGGGTCCAGACCCTGGAACCTTAGCCTGGTACTGTAGATGGCAGGTGGCAGTCTTTTGGCTGCGGCCTCACCATTCCTGGGCCTGGGTGCTTTGTGTTGGATGAGGGCTGAGCTACTGGGGCAGCAGCAGGCCTGAGGTAGGCGTTCCCTGGCACCCCCACTTCCTCTGGCACCCTGTAAACAGGATCCGGGCAGTGCAAGGACAGATGGCTCCCTTTAGGCTGGCAAGGGTTTGGGGTCCCTGGGAAGAGGTGGCGCCGGCCTGGAGAACCAAGGCCGGAGGGGCTGGTCGCTGGCTTTGGCGGCAGTCACAGAAGCTGCATGGTAGGTGGCCTCCCTGGGAGCAAATGAGCATTGTCTCAGTGGTTTCTCTTTAGCCTCACTGGGGCAGCCTCAGGGCTTGGGCCATTCTTGGGCACAACAGCCTAGCAACTTCTGCCCACCCCTCTGGCCAGGCCCTGCTGCCAACTTCCGCCTGCCTGGGCTGTGAACAGCTCAGCAGTGTCTGTTGAGCTTTTCTTCCAGCTCATCCTTGTCCACTCAAACCTTACCACCCCACCCCAGGGGCTCCTGGATGCCCACATGCCTGGTCCATCCCTTCCTGACCCATCCTCTGGGTACTAAGCCCCAGTCCTCCACCCTTGGCTCCTGCGAAGCCTCTTGCCTCTCTACAGTCCTCAGTTCTGGCCTGCCACCCTCTGGAGGCCCTAGGTACACTACAGAGTCCTAGACACTTAGCACCCCGAGCCACCAAATGGATCATGACACCTGGGGAGGAGAGATGACTCTCGGTGAGACCCAGAACCAGTACTGAAGCCTGGCTACCTCCCTCCCTTAGCTGAGTGGCTGTATGTTCCTCCATTGCCCTCTGATTTCTGGTGCTTGGGCCAAGGTGCTTCGCTTCGCTCCCTTTGGCTTCGGAAGCCTCTTGTCTCAAGTCCTGCTGGAGCTTGCAAGAACAGGAGGCGCAGACGTGTCCTCCTGGTGGCCACAGTGTCTGTGATGGGCAGTGTGCTTGCTTGGACAAAGGCTGCAGACTGCAGTGAGTCTGGTGGCCCTATGCAGTGTTCTAAACTCTACACTGACTGGCCAGCTGATCTTGGACAAGTTGAGTGTTAGCTTCCCATTCTGTAAGCAGAGCCCGCGTGTCTTGTGAGGGAACTGTGAGAATTAAGAGCACGGATATGGGCAAGGTGACTCACTAGAGCAAGGACAGGTGAGGTCCATGGGTTTGACCTCCAGCCTTCTCCTGAGGTGTGAATCCAGGTATGTCCTATCTGCCTCTTGGCTTTCCTGGTTCCTCTGTAAATAGAACTTATGTGAACACGGCCTTTGTAGAGTTTGAGGGTACCCTGTGCCATGAGCTGTGCCAGCCCTTGAGATCACTGCTTTCACTTTGTTGCCATACCCCTACTCACCTAAGTAAAGGGTTGGGGATGACTCTGCGATGGACAAGCGTTGGGGCATCCTTGACCTGTGGCAGAAGACAGCTGAGACCCCCTGCACAGGGTGGTTGGCTGAGGTACTGGAGTAGGGCTGGCTCTGGGAAGGGTGACTCCAGTTGGCACCCAAGGAGGGCAGCGGCCTGCCAGCCGCAGGACTCAAGTTTTAGAACACAGAGATGCCTGGCAGAGGAGGGCCCACGTGTGATTCTGAGGCAAGGCACGGCAGGAGTGCCGTCAGGCTGCTTGAGAAGGTGGGGTAGGAGCGTGTTGCAGGGTAATGGTCAGAGACAAGGAGGAAGCTGAGGACACAATGTGGGCAAAGGCACTGGGGTGGAAGACAGCCTTGGTACTGATGAGTGGCATCCCAGAAAGCAGGCTGGGGTACAGGAAGCACTGAGGCTGCAGTACCCAATTTCCGGAGGCCAGTGAAGGCACCGGACCCTGCAGACGATCACCAAGAAGCTCTGTGATGGTCTGGACTACAGACCCGGACCACGCTGGTTGACTCTAGGAGGGCCGAGGGCTACAACATGCCTGCAGTTTTGCTTGGTGCTGCAGAGTGCCCCTGTATCTTGCTGTCTCCCAGAGATGGGCATTGTACTGGCTGGTTTTGTGTATCAACTTAACACACGCTAGAGTCATCAGAGAGGAAGGAGCCTTGGTTGAGGAAATACCACCATTAGATCCAGCTGTAAGTCATTTTCTCAAATAGTGATCAATGAGGGAGGGCCCAACCCATGGTGGGGGAGCCATCCCTTGGCTGGTGGTCCTGGGCTCTGTAAGAAATCAGGCTGAGCAAGCCAAGGGAAGTAAGCCAGGGAGCAGCACTTCTCTATGGCCTCTAACCAGCTCCTGCCTCCAGGATCCTACCCTGCTTGAGTCCCTGTCATGACTTCCTCCAGTCATGCACAGCAATGAGGAAATGTAAGCCAAATAAACCCTTTCCTTCCCAACTTGCTTGGTTTCATCACAGCAATAGAAACCCTGGCTAAAACAGGCATGCATCTGCTGGATCCTAGCATCCATCTGAAGCCCAGAATGGATGGCTAGGAGGTAGAGGACACACACTGGTATTTCTGGTTCTTAGACCACTTTGTTTTGGTAGTACTGCAGCTCTCTGTGTTTCTATCAACTTCCAGCCTTCCTCTCAGCCTCTGAGCAAACACGTTCAGCATGCAGCAAAATGAAAGTGCAAGTCTGAGCTGGGGAATTTGCCTCTTTCTGCCACAGCTCATGGGTATGCCTTAGTCTGCACCCCTTGCTCCTCCAAGGTCCTGGAGCTGGTCCCCTAGGCTTTTCCCAGCTATCCCATATGTGTTCAGGCCACAGAGGCCCTAGCTTTGGCATAGAGAGCTCTTCCGAGGCTCAAACACTTTCCCATCCTGTTATAAAGGGTCATCTGCTGCTCATGGACCCTTGTCAGCTTGCTGTGCCTCCCAGGACCCTGTCAGACTGCTCTGCCCTCTGCAGTCTCAACATGGTGACCACTCCTGCTGCTCCCGACTTTGCTGTTTGGACCTGGGTTGCCTAATTACTCTCTTCTGTAGCTTCTCCCTTAGGCGGTTTCTCTGACTGTCCCCACTCTATGTCCAGTCAGCCTGTCCTCTCTGTGTGCATGACTCTTCCTGGTGTGAGGAGGAGGTCACAGCACTGTCTATCGGTGAAAGTCCCTGACTGGTCCTTTCCTCTCCCACTGACAGCCAGTTCCCTGGGTTCTCACTACTCTTCCAAACCTCAATGCTGCTCTCTCTGAGGCCAAGGGACAGTATTAACATGGTTCCTACGCACGGTGGATGTGCTGGGCCAGCCTGTGGGATGGAGCTACAGAGCCACCCAGAGGGGACCACATTTCTGAAGGACCAGGGTCCTGCTTTCCCACCTGGCTCCTGTCTGCTTCCACTGTTTCCAGACACATTTGTCTGACTGATGTTTTGTTGGAATCTTACACACGCAGCTTAATACTTTAAAGTTATACATGCAGAGAGTTTAGGGAGTAAATGAGCTCTACAAGATTAATTAAGAGCAGCATAATCCCCAGTGCCCCTCCACTGCCTCTCCAGAGGAAGCTCCTTTCACTGGATTCCTTTGATATTTATCTTTTCTCCAAATGATGTGCTGCATTGCTGCTTGATTTTTTAAAAATAATTTAGACATTATTTGTTGACTTGCACGATGAGATCCGCAGCCTTTGCACCTCTCACAGGCCGGTGCTCTTCTACGTACACTGAAGGCATACATAGCACACAGCATGCACAGGCACACACATCTGTCATTCTCCACCTCCTGTCTCACTTCTGGCCTGCCCCCAGAGTTTGTAATGGTTTGAAATGGTCTTTGTGTGATTGGTTCTGTGTTCCTCAGGCGCTCTGTCTTATGTTCCCGCCACTCAAGGGTCCAGTTGTTTCTTATCTTCCCAGTGTGTCTCCAGAAGCTTCTCCAGGACCTGGTTAGCACGTGCTCACCTTGCCTAGTCACAGTCTTTGCTCTGCTTTCCCTTAATCTCTGTGGATTCTGGCAGACTGGGGCAGCCTTTCATTAGCTGCTGGATGGAGCCTGACACAGTGCAGTAGCCGGGTCCCCTGGACCTGTCTCTTCCTCCAGTGTGACGTAGTAGGGCTGGGTGCAGGAGCCTTTCCTGGCCAGTTTCAGCTGTGTGGCTGTGGACTGATTCTCTCTCTTTTGATCTTGTGTGTTCATACCTGCCAGATCAGAGCTTAAAGGCTGAGCCTGTGAACGGCCAAGTTGGGTGCCTGTGTTTGCAGTTTGTGCTGAGTGCTGTCTACTACCTGCCGCCATTCCTGCTTCCTAGTGAGGCTCCACTTCCGGGCCTGCCATGCCAGGGATTCTCCGATGCAGTCCTGCCCTAGGGCCCACTCTGCTCCATGGACCTTATTTCTTATTCTTGACTGACACTTAGAGCTGTTGGGCCTTCTGGTCCCTTGTCCTTTATACCAACAGATGTCTATCTTCTTCTATTGAAGTTATTTTCTGTCCCTTCTCCATAAGCATCTGGAAATCTAATGACAAATTCATATAGGAGCCCACAGTGAGAGAGGATTCCCAGGTGCTTTCAGGCTCCTCTGAGACCTTCCTCTGCCAATTGTCTTCCACTGTGGGGCTGCCCTTCCTCCTGGGCTGCAGTCCTGGAAGCAGGAGTGAAAGCAGGAGTGAGTGCCCACATGGCCTGCCTGGAGACCACTGGGAGGGCAGTGTCCTGCTACTTTGCCAAGATTGCTTTGTTTTGGGAAATGTTATTTTACATGTGAATATGCTGTATATGTTAACAGTGATAGCCTTATTGTTATCTACTTCAGGATAAACTGATATGCAATTGAAAAGAAGTCTGTTTTACTTTCTAACAGTAAATTTATGATAGAATGCATAAATCATAGCTTCCAGGGTTTCTGATTTCTCAGCACTGTCCTGGCCTTGAGAAGGAGAAATAGTTGGAGCTTTTGCTGTGTACTTGCCCTGTGAGGCCGAGCGCAGGCCCATGTATGTGATACGTGGAATGGAGGAGCCTGTGGGAACCAAGCAATTCAAATTGTGAGCTGGGAGGGCCTGTAGGGGCAAGGAGCAAGCAGAGCTTTTTGTTTTGTTTTTACAGTAATTTATTTTGTATATATGTTGGGGGGGGGCACAGAGATTGCTTTCTGTTTCTTCTACCACATTTGTTCCAGTGATTGGACTCAATATAGCAAACAGTTTTACCTGCTCAGCTACCTTACTGGCTTCTCTGTGTTTTTTTGTTTGTTTGGTTGGTTTTTTTAGTTTTAAGATATTTAAAATTTTTTTTTTTTTTTAAATTGTGTATGTGTTCGTGCATGCAAGTGCAGTACCCATGAAGGACAGAAGAGGGCGTTACAGGCAGTTGTGAGCCCCTTGAGAGGAGTGCTGGATACTGGAAAAGCAGCATGCCCTGAACCAACTCTCTAGCCCTTCCCACTCTGTGGTCTTTCCAGAGTCCTTGAGAGAGAAAATAGGGCACACCTTCTTCTTGGTCCTGTTTCGCTGTTCCCATTTGGTCACAGGTAGAACAAATGGACTCTTATGATGACCATTTGGTGGAGGCCACAGCTCTGGGGGTGTTGAGAAGCCTGGGGTGACTCTGAGAATGGGTGCAGAGGAGCCAGAGGGGCTTGGGGTGGGCTTGTGCTCTGAGCCCTGAACCTGAACTCCATTCGTCTTCTCCCTCCCTGCCCCTCCAGTCCAACAAGGAGGTTTCCCCCTGCCCTGCCCACCAGAAGATGCCCAACAAATCTGCCACCAGCAGAGGTGGCTTGGGGGGAGGGGGCGTCATGGCCCTTTTAAAGGACCCTCAAGAAAAGTCTACCAGCACCTAAGTAATGGCACAAGAGGCACCCAGAGGTGAGAAGGTGGTAGCGTGTGTGGTCTCCATCAGGTCACACTCCTCTGAGGAGCAACCAGCTCCAGTGACTGCTGAGGCCAGGGTGGTCCCCTGGGAGAGGAAGGATGCTCCCTGTAGGGGCACTGAGGATGCCTTTCCTATGAGGCATGGAGCAGGTGTCCACTGCCACACTCCTGGAATGCTCTAGGTGTCTGGGGGTGTGACTGAGGGGTGGGTGATCTTGGTTGGACTTCCTGACAGCACTGGAGCAGCTACACATTACACAGCATAAGGTGGGGCACACTGAGGTCCTTGGGTGATAAATCCATCTCTGGGATTGATATCTGCAGAGCTAGGACTCCCCTCCTCCCCCACCCACCGCCTCTACCGTAACTATCTGAGTTTGAGTTCACTGAGTTCCATGTCTTTCCTGCCATCTTCCCCTGCTGGGCCTAGAAGGTACCCTGCTCCATTTGGGTCTATATGAGGCTGTATTATGGCTATAGCTCCTTCATCTGGCCTAGCCTCTGTCTTGGAGCAGGGAGGACATTATATTTGGGGTCTGCTTGGGCTCAGTCTAGTAGCTGCTCCAAGCTAGGGGGTCTCGCCTCTGTGCTGGGCCAGGCTCCACTGAGCTCAGGGTCCTTCTGCGTTGAGGGATCCTCTCTCCTCAGCTCTCCCTAGGCTCTCTGCAGCTGCTGGGTGGACTCTCGGGTGAGCCAGTCTGCTTCCTTCTTCATGCCTACCTAGCCAGGGGTTGCCGGGCTCTACCTTGTCTCTGCTGGGGTGTGCACTGTGTCAGGGAGGACATGGTTGCATGCTCACTCTTCGTGGTGTTGCTGCCATGTAGGGCCTCCCCAGTTGGGACAAAGTGCTGTTCGGGCACTGTCCACCCCAGGACTTTCTTCCCATGTGGTTACAGGGTGTGTGGATCCTTCGGTATTCAAGGCTGGGCTCTAAGTGCTGGGGCCTGAAGAGGAAGCAGGTGAACCTGGACCTAGGGACTGTGTTGTTGGGAGGCTATCTGAGATGGCATCACGTGCATGCTGAGAACCTGAGCTGACTGGGTGGGAGGGGGGAGACACTTGGAGGGAGCCACCACGGGGGGACTCGGGTGGAAAGGCACAGGGCCAGCACTAAGTCCCATGCTTCCTTCCATGAAGCCAAGCTGCAGGCGAGGGCTTAAGCAGGATATAGGGAGAGCTGGATTTCAGGGGTGTTAGGTTACTGTGTTCTTGGGATGCTGGAGGTATAAAGGGTATGTATGTATGTATGTATGTATGTATGTATGTATGTATGTATGTATGTATTGTGCCATTTAGATGCTCACAGTGTATGTCCATGGTTGAAAGATGGGTGACATGCACACCCTGTCATCACTCGGCCTTCTCCAGCCCAGTTCCATCATTCCTGGTCCTGAATCCCATTCTCCTGGCTTGCCTTTTTTCTTACTTAGATTTCCCTGTTTGTTTCCTTAATGGCATCTTGATGGGTTTGGCATGCTTGGAGGCTTTATGAATGGGATCAACTACCACACCAGTCTGATTTGATGCTTTCATGCTTATTCCACTGCCAGATGGTGTGATGCATAGCTGTCAAGCTTTAGCCGATCCTATATTCTGTTCTCCCGTGGGCATGCTGGGGCCACTCTGCTCACTCCACACCCCAGGGACATTAGGTGGCTTTCCTTTTCCTGCCACTCCAGCTCCTGTTGCCGAGCCTAACAAAGTTATTCAGAGCCACTTTGGCCTGGAGAAGGAGTGCTTCCTGGAGTCTGATTGGGATTGTATGTCCACTGAGTGAACATGGGGGGAAAATCAATATTCTTATCATTCTTCAGTCTTTGGAGTCTTGGGTCATGTTCTTCAATAAAGCCCTGTGCAGTTTTCCATAAAGATCATTCTTAATTTAGAAAAAAAAAGCAGCTTAAAAGCAAATTTTTGGTGGTACCAGTGCTCTGAACAGTAAGTTTTTCCAAGTGTTTGCTGCTGGTATACACATGTATTTAGTTTTTTTTGTGAAAAGAAAAATCTGGAGGTCTTTCTTAATTTACTGTTTGTTTCTTAACTTTATAACTATGATAACTTTCACATACACAAAAGAGATACAGTGATGTAGCAGCTCCCTAGTGTCCCTTGTCCCTTGTCACTGTTGTTTGCTCCTAATTAGTTGGTCAGATTTAATTTAAACCCCTTTCTAGCCTTCATCTGGTCTGCTAACCATGTCTCTGTGAGGACAGTGCTGAGCAGTGCTGCTCAGAAGCCCTAGCTGAGGCAGACCCTGGGCTCTCAGGGTCGCTGTGGGAGGCAGGCCTGGCAGATCACACATCTTGAGCCTTCTGCTTCCTTCCACATCTCCAGGCTCACCTCCATCCTTTCCCATTTGCCCTTGAAGTTTATTTGTTGAAGGAGCCAGTTTTTCCTGTGGAGTGTAATTGAGTTCATACCCAGCCATTTTGCTGAGGTCTCTTTTATGAATTGCAGTAATTTGTGAGATCTTTTGAGTTTGCTCTGTACATGTTTGTGAACACTGCACTTTTCTCTTTTCTTCCAGCAGTTTCCCTACTAATATTTCCCTCTCTTCCTGAGCCAGCCGGGGCCTGTTTCAGCGTGCCATACTGACATGGGACCTCTTGTTTGCCTCGATAAGCCAATGAACCTCAGTGAATGGACAATGACTAGTACCTCTCACTGAGTCTCACTGCACAGCTGGAGGTGTTCCGAGTCTTAATGGGACAGTCGATAGTGGGTAGGCTGTCTAACGCAGCACCAGCTTCCTCTGTACACAATAGCTTGTGTAGACATGTTAGAATGTAAAGTTACAGACAGGGTCAAAAGAGGTGGGCAGCACAGACATTGCTGGCCCTGCTGGTTCCCCTGGTGAGGCATGCCCGGAGCCACCCGGTGTATGCCACCAGGGTATTGTGCTACACATCACCAGCCCAGAAGAGGTCACCGTTCAGAATCCCAAGTGCACCAGTAAGGCTCCACAATGGGTCTTTGTTTCAGCTACAGTGCCAGGCCACTATGAAATGTGTTCGTTCTCCTGGTTGCTATTGTAGCAGAAACACCTGTTGGGGACTGTCCCTTCTCTGAATTCATGGAGGAAGGAATGTGTACTCTTTGAATCTCCCTGGGATTTTGCTGCATACTATTTTGTGCACAGAAACATTTTGGCATCAGTCAGTCTTGCAAGGTTTGAAAAGACGTCCATGTGTTTTTGATCCTTGCTGGGGCAGTTTTAAAATGTGTGTTTCACTCAGACATTCAGATTTATTGAAGGAAAATTGTACACAGTGCCTCTCTCTGCCGGTATCAAGAGGTCAGTACTGTGGACATCAAGTGCACAGCGTTGATAAACTTTGCTCTGGTCCCAGTCCCCCCGCTGTGCCTATTCACAGGTTGACTTCACTAGAGAAGGGACCAGAAAGACCTGAGGTCCTGTAGGGGTTGGGTTGGTTGAATTGCTCCATTCCAAGTGCCAGCAGCCAGGGCTGTGGAGGATGGTGCCACTGCCGGTATTTTGTTCTTGTTGGAACATGGTCCTGCGACTTTCTTCTTGCATCTGGGACTGTGTGTGAGTCACTGTTTCTCCCAGCTTCCTTCGTAAGTTAGAGTTGAAGTTTTTTTGGTCTCTGTTTATGTTCTTACTTTCCCTCCTCCTGCCTGTTGCCTTTTTGTCTTCTGACTCCCAGATTGGATGTTTGCCTTGTGCACATTCAATACTTGGCTTTTATTTCTTTTTAATAAAAGCATTTAAAGTTACAAATTTCCAAAGACTCACTGCTTTACTTGAATACCACACACTTAAACAACATGTAGCATTTTACATCTTTGTGCACTAAATAAATATTTCCTGATTCTCATTGTGATTTTTTTCTTTGACCCAGGAATTATTTTGAAGTGGATTTCATCATTTCCAAGAGTGTTTGTCTTCTCAGCTGTCTTTTAAAAGTGATTTAAAAGCAGCTAGAGTGGCTGTGCTTCCTTCAGCATGGGGCTGCCGTGCAGAGGAGCTGGCGTTTCCATGAGGGGCTTGTTGGGGATGCCTGGTACACCTGGATCTGCCTTCTTATGCTGTCTTCTGTCCTGGGTGGGGGCTCCAGTGGGGCTGGTGCTAGAGCTGGGGAGGCCTTCCAGGCAGGAGAGCTGGAACCCATGGCTCCATTCACTTGGTCCCTGTTGACACTGCAATCCCTTCATGCACAGATTATCACTCAGCACCTCAGGGTCCTCTCTCCATGGAGCACCCTCAGACAGCAGGCTGTAGACGGCTGCTTGTAGTCTCCACTAAGTGGCCTTGTCCCAGAACACATCACCCCTGTCAGCTGTGGTGGGCTGAAAGGCACGTCTCTTGTCCAGGGAAGGTAAATGTAGGCATATCTGAGGACACAGGGGCGCTATACCCATGTCCACAAATGTTATTCCAGTAAATGACAATTGAGACACATTCCCTATGGGGTCCACACCTGTGTTGGGCCTCCTGAGACCAGGGCTGGGGGAGCTACCACTTCTCTGCAGTGGGGCCTGTCACCCTGGCTGTTGGAGAAGTGGGGTTTGGGAGTATGACTGTAGAATGTGTGAGACTGTGCTTGGGTGTTGTGGCGGTATTGGTTGCCATTAGATACACTTCTCAGTTGTTGGGCTTTGTCAGATTTGTGACAGATGTCCAAAGCTTTGTCCCTGGGCCACATCTGAGGGTCTCCATCTCAAGGTTTTATCTAGGTTGGGGCCAACTTTCAGAAGAACTGTGTGGTTCAGGGAACGGTCTGGAACATGAGACATTCTGAATTTGGTGTAGCTTTGAGCCCAGGGAGGTGTGAGAGGCAGGGTGGTCAAGGAGGGGTTCCTGTAGGAGGTGGGCCTGAGTGGGACCATGTGTCTGGACAAGCGGGAAGTAACCATAATTGTCCCTTGACATCCATAGAGTGTGCTTGATGTTGGACTGAGTAGAGAATTTGACATTTTTTTGTGCTTGCTCCAGCCATGGGAGGCCTGCACAGGGAAGAGTAGGGAAAATGCCCCAAAGTCTGGGGGCTAGGAATCCAGGCACTTCCACTCAGATGCTGGCTGTGGAAGGGTCCTAGGAAGGCCACCAGAGATGTGATTCGAGGAGGTGCGGCCCAGCTTACAAGTGAGTCTGGCAGCATTAGCCATGGGGTAGGAGACTGGGGCAGGGACTGTGACCATCTGCCCTCGCCCAAGGACATCAGGTACCCGGGCAGCATTGGGCTGAAATCTGTGTGATGACTGTCAGTGTCCAGGATAAGGTCCCACGCAGCGGGACCATGAGAGACGGGCACGTTTATCTAGAGAGTCAAGCTAATGCCTTGGCCCTTCCTCTGCATAGCCTGCAGCGTGGGCTGTTGGTGTGTGAGTGAGGAGATCTACAGAAGTGGTCTGGATGGGCATCCCTTCTTCTGGAGAGGCCCCTCTAGATGCTGCGATGGAGAATGGCAGTATTGAATGCTCCAAGGTACCTGTTATACTCAAGGGCCTTTCAATTCTGGGGGTGCGAGGGCTCTCTTCCTGCCTTTGGGAAACCTTTGTATCTACTGAGCCGTCCCTTGGTAGCAGACTCCCTGCCTCCAGGAAGACATCATATAGTTAAGGAGAAAGCTACTGTGGGGACAACAGGGAGTCCAGCCTGGACCCCTGCTCTGTGAGTGGGCAGGCCATGGGTTCTGAGTGGCAGTGAGCTGCTGACCACACTGTCGTCCAGCTGCCTGCCTTGCACCCATGAGCCAGAGAGGAGCCATAGCATTGCTCACGAGACAGTTGGCACGCAGCTGGCAGGCCTGTCAGGACAAGTAGGCCTGTCCCTCCTGGTCTACTCTGATGGTAACTAGCAAGGGCACAAGGAGACGATGACGGGTTGGAAGTGAAGAGTCTTGCTGTCACCCAGCTGGAAGGTCTTTCATTCCAGTGTCTAGACATGAGTGGGGAGGGGCTGAGAATAGGAGTGGGCAGCTGTGTCCTGACCACAACCCAGGCCACAAGCACTCACCTTTTGGTGCCTATCCAGGGCCAGGGGTCTCCCCTGAAGGCAACCAGATAGCAGAGCTCACCTTGCTGCCTTCCATGGACTGAAGGAAAGACAGCCACAGCGCTCTGTGGCTGAATGGCAAGACCTAGCACCACCCATGCAACAAAGAGGAAGCCTAATTCCTTCCCTCAGGAGACTGAGGTGCTGGTGCCCAAGGTCAGGTAGCACCACTAGCTGCTGTTTGGGTCAGGGCTACTGAAGGCTGCGTCCACCTGCAGGCACCGTATGTGGAGCCGGATCCTGCAGGCAGTAAATGCACCTGGCTGCTGTGAGTGAAAGATGTGGTGTGCCTGAACCACAGGTGGTGGGACCTGTGCTTTGTGTGCTGCAAGCCAAGCCAGGTGAACCCAGGAAGGTGACTCTTGGACTGGGCTCTGGCCCCAGCTCTGGCTCCTTCCAGCCGTAGGCCCTGGCGCTTACACCAGTGGAATAAGCAATAGCCAGGATGTTCTCATGCTAAGCCCTGCTCCCTCAGGGTTTCCACCTGGAGCTGCCCACAGGCGAGTCATCAGGCGCCTTCTCTACCGGGCCACCACTCAGGCCTCTAGGAAGGTGGCCCCACCTTAGCTGCCTAGCTTGTAACTTCCTTCGAGGTGACCTGTTCTTGCTCTCTCTCCGTAGTGTCCTACCACTGTCGCAAATGTTTTCATGCAGCCATTCTCTGCTCCACTCACTCTCCCACCCGTCTGTCCATCTATCTGCTCAGGATACTTTGAAGTTCCGTGGCGCTTTGTAAGTTTGACCGCCTGACTAGCTCTCGTCTCTTCCTTACCCAGTCCTGGACAGAGCTGAGCTGGGACAGAGTTCCCTCCCTAGGGGCATCTGTTGGTCTCTTGGGCTACGCTGTGAGAAGAGTGAGCGCACAGCTGAGACCCAGCCTCTTCAAACAGTGTTTGCCCATTGTAGCCTCATCTTAGTGCCGAAGCTGTTCTGTTCAGTCCTTGCCATACGGAATTCTCAGGGACTTACTGACCCAGGCTCAGTGCTGCGATGTGAAACATGCTGGGTTGTGGCTTACTTTCTTAAGAGATGGGACCTCACTGTGTGATGCAGCCTGGCCCAAACTCCTGGGCTAAGCCACCCAAGAATGGGAGAAACTAGCATGGGTTACTGTTTTGGCTCAGCATGTTTTTCATCCTCGGCAGAGATGTTTGTCCTGGAAGGTCCAGCACTACAGCACTGAGTGAGTGCAGATTGAGACCGGGAAGGTAGCGTTTACTTGGAGCCAGTTTCAGTCTTTTAGGCTGAGGGCGGTCTTGGCATCTAACAGGTTGGTGAGGCCATCAGAGGTCAGTAGAGACTCAAGGTCCAGGAGAACATCGAGTGTAGGCCCCAGGCACTGGGGAGCCAGGCTGATGTGTGGACACTGATAGTGCCAGGACAGTGGCAGTAGCAGATGTGCTGGACAGAAGGTCCCTCTGTGGGATTCTGGCTACAGAGGGGTGTGGCCACTGGCTAGACAGGTCATAGCACTGGGGCTAGACTGGTTCCCAGAGTTCAGGGCTAGTTTGGGATGCCTGTTCAGATTTGCCCTCTGTGGCAAATAGAAGACAGATATCCCATGCCTTTGGGTACAGCAAACCTATAAGAATTACATTTACAATGTTCAGTTCATTTGTATTTGGCGTATTTGGGGAAAATACTCCATTATTTATCCTGTCTTGATGAGTCCAAAGCTCTGTACCTAATTTACTTTCTATTATAATTAAGAAAAACTGCAATGATAACTACCTAGACTTCAACTCTGTCAAAGGCCCCAGAAGGATATAATATCTGAGTAAATAGCAAATGCACTGCAAGCCACTTCCAAACCTACATAAATGACATCTGACTTCCTGGACAGTCACCTGAAGCTCCTTTGCAACATTGGGGCATCCATCTTCAGCCTTCAGGCCTAAGGTATCTAACAGACTTTTATGAGAAGCAGAACATCTTGAGGACTGTCCTACCTGCCTTGGCATGGTTCGAAGTCACTGTTCTTTGTGTCCTGCTTGAATGGTTTGGACAGCACACTCTCAGCAGTCAAGGCAAGGGCACTTTCTTGCCTCAACTAGCTTTTGCCACAAAGAAAGCAAACTCCATATGGAGGTTCTTAGATGCCCATCATCCTTTTTTGAAGTGGATTGGTGCTGCCAGGAACAGGCATGTCTCACTGTCATGAAAAGCCCTATGTTAACAAAACATTTTCAATGCCATATTCTGTAGGCCTTTGAAGTGTTTGAACACCATCTATCTGTTTAACCTTCAAAACATATCTAACATGACTACAAGTTTGATTGTTATAGATGACTAACTACTAACCTGTATTTCTTAATATACATTAATTTTTTAAATGTGCTGCTTAAGGACAGCACCACAAATAAGAGTAGAAACAGTATAGACACTGTAACAAAAATAACCTTAAGTTTGTATCAGTATCCAAAAATACATACCAATGTAAAATATTTAAGACTAGTAGTTGTTTTTTGTTTGCTTGTTTTCTTGTTTTGTTTTTCGAGACAGGGTTTCCCAGTAGTTATGGAACCAGTCCTGGAACTTGCTCCATAGATCAGACTGGCCTGGAACTCATAGAGATCCACCTCCCTCTGCCTCCCAAGTGCTGAGATTACAGGCAAGCACCACCACTGCCTGGATAGTAGTTTTTTGTTGTTTAAAAGTAGATTAAGTAATGTACCCTTTTATCCTATCATTTCTACATCCCCTTTTTCCATTCAGAAAGAGATTCTGAATTTAATCTCCTTTGCTTAGCTTTCTCTCTGACCATGACCAATAACTTGTAACCAACCCCCAGAAACAATGTCAAGCATCCATAACCCACCAAATGACCAAGAAACACCCATCCCATCTCTTAGAATGTGGGCTTTGTGTTCTTAGACCGCTTCATGTTTTCTGGGGGTGCTGGCATCGCCTGAGAAAATTAGGATAGTGGTCAAGTTCTGGCTAGAATAGTCTGTGAGGCAGGAAGGGCCTTCTCAGCCAGCAGCCTTGAAGCTGTTCTGAATGTAGAACTCTGAAATAACTGCAACAGAGGCAACCTGGGAGGCTGGATCTCCCGGGCCATCCGTTTTCACTGGTGTCTGGTTCCCCTACTCTGCAAACACATAAACTTTCAAAGGTAGCATACATATCTGCATTAATACATGTATAGACTTAGGTTGTACACAGCTAGTCAAGGATGATTTTTTTGTTGTTGTTGTTTTGTGTTTGAATAGGTAAAATATACATAACCTGTCTTTAAGTTTTTCTCGATTTATTTCTTTATGTCTATAGCCAGGATTTTCAGGGGTCTCCCCCAATCAAACCTGATCCTCTGTGGAAACAAAACAAAAACATAACCTCTTCTCCAATGCAACATATTTTTTTTTACTTCCATTTTGGAGTTAAGACATTGTTTAAATATATAGGTTGGTTTAATTTAGCAGTTTCTATAATCCAATGTCTCTTAGCAGCTATATTGTTTGTTCATCAGCAATAATAATAAGACAACATAATAATATGTAGGATCCAGACTCCCTGTGTATTTCCCATCTCTATATGACTTATTCTCTCTTTTTAAATTATTATTACTTTACTTGTTCTCTAAAGATTTTTTTTAAAACTACTTATTTATTTTTTGACTATATACTTTTTATTTTTTGTTCTTAAGTCTACACACATTGTTAAACATGCTGTAACCTGTTTAGAGGCTTTTTCCTATCTGGGTGTGCTTTGCTGCATTTCTGTAAACTTTTCTGTCTGCGTGAGCAAAACTTAAAACCACCACACAGCTTAGCTCATGCTGTGCTGGCAGCAGCCAGGAGATGTGTCTCTGTACTGTGGCCTGCAGGAGAGACTGGGACTAGAAAGCCATGTTTGGCTCAGTTTTTCTGTCTTTGGAATCTTTTTAAAGCTTTCTCAGGTCTTAAGTGGAAATATGTGCCCCGCAGTGGGCACCAGATGAAGCATTTATCTAATTATTCTTTATCAATAAGCTGGGTGCTCGGGAGGCAAAGGCAGGTGGACCCCTGTGAGTTCGAAGCCAGCCTGGTCTACAGAGTGAGTTCCAGGACAGGCTCCAAAGCCATACAGAGAAACCCTGTCTCAAAAAACAAAACAAACAAAGAAACAGACAGACAGACAGACAGACAGACAGACAGACAAAAAAGAACTCAGGAGTCAGATACCAGGGTAAGAATCTGAATGATAGAGAAGAGGAAGAGAAGCCACGAGTGACCTCCTCTTCCTCGCTCACTCATGGATCCAAAAGGGCCAAGTCCCTCTAAAAGTCCCACCCTACTGCTTCCTGTGCCTGCCTGCCTGTCCTCAGTCCTCCAAAACCTCTATGGCAAAGAGAGCTCCGAGTCTTGCAGGAGCCTTTGAACACTGCCCTCCCTCCTCATGGATCCATAAGCATTCTCTCACCCTGAAGACCACCACCTGCTGCACATGGGCTACGGGCTTTCAGCTCGGCTCAGACCAGGAATCTTTCTTTATCTTGCTAGCATAGATGGCGCTCTGCACAGAGCCCAGTCCAGCAGTCACCCGGGCAAGTACCACTGAGAGCCAGTAGCACCATTAGGTGCCACTGCTTGGTGATGTTATGTCTTTGGAAGGTCTGAGTTTGTCGACTGCCTCTGGAGAGCCTCCCAGAACTGTTCACCAAGGCCTTGGATAGGGGAAGAATTGTGCAGCAGCAGGTGGGGGACACTCTTCATGATGCTCTGTCACCACATGTTATTACTGGTCTATGTCTCTCTCCTGCTGCGGGCAGACCATGGTGTGTGATGTTGCCAGACATGTGGGGGTGTGCTGTATAGTTTTATGCCAAGTTGACATCTAAGAGGAGGGAACCTCCATTGAGAAATCTTATGCCTCTATAAGATTCAGCTGTAGGCAGGCCTGTAAGGCATTTTCTTAATTAGTGGTTGATGGGGGAAAGCCCAGCCTGTTGTGGACGGTGCCGTCCATGGTGACCCTGCGTTCTATAAGAAAGCAGACTGAGCAAGCCAGAGGGAGCAAGCCAATCAGCAGTACTCCTCCACGGTCCTGTATCAGCCCCTGCCTCCAGGTTCCTGTTCTGTTTGAGTTCCTGTCCTGGCTTCCTTCAGGGACGAACAGTGCTGTGGAAGCATAAGCCGAGTGAACTCTTTCCTCCCCCAGTTGCTTTGGTCATGGTGTTTCATCACAGCAATGATAACCCTAACTAGGGGAGAAGACACAGACCAGGTCCTCCTACTGTCCATATGCCATCTGAAGCCATGCCACCCCTTGTGTTTCTGTTGTGCCTCATGAATCCAACAGGGACCTGACAGGGTGGCATGAGACAGCTTAGGGTACCTGGGTGCTGGGTTTTGGCAAGGTAGCTGTGCCCCTGGAGTATGATGGCTGTGTGGAGAGACACATGGCCCCAGGTGTTTGTGGCTACTTGGTGTCGTGGAGTGCTTCCTGAGCTTTGAGCTTATGTTTGTCTCAGCAGTCACATCTGGGATGTGAAATGTTACGGCAGGTTCTTCCCCGCAGGCCTCCCGGTCCTGCCGCCAGTCTGGGCCCTCAGCCGCACCAGCCCCAAATAACATTCAGAGACTCTGTATTTGATTCAATCCTGTTGGCCAGTTACCATTATTGTTTATGGGCTAGCTCTGCCTTAATTATTAACCCATTTCTACTTATCTAAGTATTTCCACGTGGTCGTCTTATGGGGAGCTGCAGCGGGCGTCTTCCTTCCTCCCCAGGCTACATCTCGACTCCTCCTTCCCACTTCCTCTTTCCTTCTCCTAGTCTCCTAGCCCCGCCTATCTAGTTTTCTATTGGCCACAGAGCTTTATTAACTAGTATGAGAAACATATATACAGAATAACATCTCCCATCAGTGTAATTGTGCTAGACTAGTCTAGGAGCTTTGGGCTGAGAGCACAGAATGGTCCTCTCTTGCTGGTAGGGAGATGATGGACTCCAGTGTAGGAGCTTTGGGCTGAGAGCACAGAATGGTCCTCTCTTGCCTATAGGAGGACAGAGCTTTGTCAAGAAGACTTGACCTGCTGGGCTTGCTAGGCTAGGTGGGTCCTTGGCTGGCAGCTGGGCATGGGAAGTCAGGGTATGGTGGCTCTGCTGGGGAATAAGGGTGTGGTTCTTTGCATATGCCATGCTTCATCTCCTTGTTCATGGACATATAGTACATGTCTTCATGTCAGTCCTATGATGTCAGCCAGCCACCCATGTGACATCCACCCATATTGTCAGACTAACTTTGGCTTCTCCCTGGTCACTTTGTCCTGAGTGTAAGGCCTGGTTACACTTTACTTCTGGTACTTAGTCTGTAGCTGCCCTCTCCTGGCTCTGGCCCGCAGACCTTCATGTCTTGCTCAGTTGGGGCACATTTTTGAGTTGGCTCCATTTCTGGGTCACGTCCTCTTCACGCACTTGGTTTGTTTCCAGCATCGTTGTGCAAATTTTGTATGGAAAGGTTTTCACTTTTTTTCCACGGGTGTTGCTACCTGGGAGAGGAGTAGAGCTGGTCATGTGTTTGGGGTGACTTTTAGAGATGTGTCCTCTTATGAAAGCCTTTGAGCAGCAGGTGCCCACTGGCTCTCCAGCCTCACAGGGCCATGCTGGATGCCCATGGTTAACCACCACATGTGGCTTTTAGTTTGCACTTTCCTGGCATTGCTCTCTCATGGGCATTGGCCATCTGCACTCTCCCCACGCGTGTCTGCTTAGCCCCATTGTCAGTGTTCTGTTGTGTGTCATGTCGTGAGTCTGCCTCTTCTGGACACAAGGGCTCTGTCTGTCAGTGACTGTACTTGAATATTCTTTCGTAGGCCGTGGTTTGTTTTACTTTTCTTAACTATGTATTTTTTTTAAGGTCACACACTTCTAAGCGTCTTCTATGGCTTTTCTGGTTGTATCCTGCCTGAGAAGACTTTGACCACACAAGGTTACAAACTGTTGCCTCCCCACTTTATTTCAGACGTTGAAGCTCCAACATGTATGTCTGTGATGCATGTTGCTATCTGTGTTCGGGAAGTTGAGGCTCTGGCCTTATTGTTTGAGAGATGCTTCTTTCTTCAGGGATTACTCAGCTCTTTTGTCTTCTTTAGTGGAGGTGGGTGTTTATCTGAATAACTGCTCCCATCAGGACCACACTGTCTTGATTGCAGGGGCTATAAAGTGCATCTTGAAATAAGTTGCAAAGTGATCCCTCCTGTTTTCTGAGGGGTTTGTGGAGAATCAGTGTGATTCTTCCTGTAAATATTTGGCGGAATTTGCCAGGGAAGCCTTCTAAGCCTGGAGTTTCCATTGAGAGAAATGCTGAGCTATATGTTCACTTTACATTCAGTTCATATTTCCTTCTGGCTACAGTGCCACCCGAGGTGTCTGCTGCTTCTCAAGTGGCCTGACTTTTAAAAGCCTTTACCCATTTCAAGTAAGCTGTGGGAACAATGGTACCGCTGTGTGGCGTCTTCCTGTCTGTAGGCTCTGCAGTGGTGGCTCCTCCTCCATGGCTGATGTTGCTGGTCTGTGTTTGCTGTGTGCGTGTGCGTGCGTGCGTGCGTGCGTGCGTGCGTGCGTGCGTGCGTGCGTGCGTGCGTGCGTGCGTGTGTGTGTGTGTGTGTGTGTGTGTGTGTAGACAGGGTCTGTCTGCATAGTCCTAGCTGACATGAAGCTTGCTATGTAGATCATGCTGACCTGGAACTTGAGGTGGCCCTTGTCCCTCTGCCTCCCAGGTGCTAGGTTCTCAAGATTACAGATGTGCACCACCACACCCAGGGTTATTCTTTTGATTATCTGGTATAACTTTATTGTTTTAGGTAATCTAAGACAGAATTGGAGTTAATATAAATATTGTAGAATTATCAGTTTTACTGTTTCTAAGGAGCAGGCTCTGATTGTATTGATTTTTCTTTAATGTTGGTTGATTTTTTTTCTCAACTTCTTTTCTGATATGTGTTTGTTGATATCAGTTTCCCTCTGTATATGGTTTTACTTGTATAAATTGGACATATCGTTTCCAGTTTATTCAGTTAATATTTTCAGAATTCCTTTGTAATTTCTTACTTTACTAATGTTTTAAAAGAGTGTGCCTCTTAATTTCAAGTAGCTATAGATATTCATGGGCACTTTTGTGCTGTTGATTTCCAGTTCTCTTCGGTTCAGAGAATGTGTTTTGTATGGTAATAACTGCTGTTTTAAGCCTGCAGAAGCTTGTTTTAATGTCTAAACTATGACACGTCCTAATGAGTGTACCTATGCACTGACAGGGTAGCTCAGCCCCTGTTGGGTAGCATTGACTGGTGCTGTGTTAAAGTCTCTATTTTCTCACTGATTTCTGCCTACTTGCTTTGCCATTGTCTGTGACTTAGCTCTGGTTGTGGGTTTGTGGTTCCTCTCTCCAGCCTTGTTGGTTTCTCTTCACATATTTTCAAGCTGCGTAAGTGTCCTTCCCTTGTCCTGGCTGTACTTCTGAACTCTGCTGTCTGATGTTGGTGCATGCATGGTGTATTCCCCATTATTACCTTGCAGCCACACATTCTATGGAAGTAGAGTTATGCATCTTCTGTGTGGATTTTTGCTTCTCATTGTCTCTCTTGGCAGCTTCTGCTCTGTGACCGAGCCACCTGTGGAAACTGGAAAGATCCGTGCATGCTCTGTCTTCTCTGCTACAAAGCAGTACAGAAACACTTGGGACGTGACTGTGACACTAAGAAAATGAGTCAAAATTGTGTTTGATTTCAGTTCGTTAGAGTTTGCATTCAGACTCGCCGTGGCTGTGGACTGCGGGCCTGGATCTCCTGTCCAGCCATTCACCTTGTGCTGACAATGCTGGGTGTTTGTTGCACTCTGTCCTCTTGATGCTTGCTTCTGGTATTTCCCTCTTGCCTGTTTCCTTTTCCTGCCCCCATGTTCTTGGAACAGTTGATCAACTGAACACTGATCAGTATCATTGTTACCATTGCTAGGGCCTACTAACGATTTCTAATTCACAGTATGTGTCTTTAACTATTTAGCTGACCTTCTGCCTGCAAGGTTGTCACTGCCCTTGTTCATTCCCTCCCGGCGGCCTCTTTATAACTGTGTGTCCCCCATATGTTAACAGCCGTCATTGATGGCACATCAATGATTTTACAGTCATCTGTCCTCTGGGTACACAGAAATGAGAGAATGCCTGTTAAAACTTATCTCCCCTTGCACCATCCTGGCTTTCTTCAGCTCTTTATTTCGACTGAAATTTCCTTTGCTTGGAGCTTCCAACCTGAATAACTCACTTCAACACATTCTGTGGTGCACATCTGGTTGGAACAGGCTCTCGGCTTTTATTTGTAGAAAATAAATATCTACTCCACGTGTATTTTTGAAATATATTTCCAGTGAGTTTGGAATTCAGTTGGAAGTTTTTTCTTTCTTTCTACACTTAAAGGTGCCACACTGCATTGTCTCCAGCACTATTGGTCCTCCTCTGCTCTTGGAAGCTGTCTGCTTCCACTGTCCCATGCCCTGGCAGAGTGGGTGTGTTTGATACTCTGCTTAGGCCTCATTGACATTCAGTTGCTGCCGTTTATAATTTCATAGTGTCTGGATGCTTTTGGTCATTACTTTTCAAATCCATTTTGATTGCTTGCTTGTGTGTTCCTCTTCCCATGTGTACCTAGACTTCAGGATATGGCCGGGGCCCTGGACCTACTTTTGCGTTTCTTGGCCTTTTCCTTTTGCTAATTTCTCCTGTTCTTGTTCAAGTGCACTAGCTCTTTTATTCTACTCCATGATTCTCTCTAGCAGTGAATACTTACTCCCAGTATTCCCGCTGCCTCACCATTCCAGTTGGACTCAGAGCCTTGCTCATATTCCACAGGCCATTTACCACTGAGCTGCACTGCATTCCGTGTGTGTGTGTGTGTGTGTGTGTGTGTGTGTGTGTGTGTGTGTGTGTGTGTGTAAGTCTGCTCCACTGATGAACATGTCACTGTTTAGCATGCGTTCAGTAAGCCTGCTCCTGAGTGTGCCCTGGAGTCACTCCGAGTGAATGCTGAGGGTTTAATTCCTTTCGGGAACGCCCTTTGGTCCCTTCCCACCTGATATCCACTGCCCAGTTTCTAGTCTATTGTAAACTACATGCTTGCTTAGTCGTAGGGTTTGTTTTTGTACTCAGTGCCGTGTTTCACCCGTGGTGGCCATGCTGAGTCCTTTCCTTTTTACTGCTAAGTAGTATTCTGCAGTGTGGCCTTTTCACTTTCTCCTTACCCAGCACCTTCCTAGGGACACTGGGCTGGCTCCAATTAGTGCTGAAGCTGCACTGTCTCCTCAGGTTTTTGTGTGTTCCCACTTTTGAGTACGCTTTAGGTAAAGCGTAATCGTAGAACAAAATAACAAGGTGTGTGTTAGCTCTGGGTGGATCCCATTCAGCTTCCCAAAGCAGCCAAGCCATTTACTGGGCTCCATGTGCTCTGCAGAGCCTGTGGCATATGTGGGCAGTGCCACAGCTTCCAGTGTGTGTTTTAGTGGCTCCTGTGTGGTGTGTCCTTTGGGTGTGTGCCAGTCACTTTCCTGTTCTTGTCATTACTGGTCCTTGCCTTGTGAGTGTGGGGTGATATGATCTCTTACGCTCTCAATACAAGTCCTCAGCCAGGTGCTATGGGGAGACTTTCTGATCACAGGCTTGTCTTTTCTAAGAGTATCTTATCTTTTTTAACATGGTTGAGCACACCAAAGTGTTGTTCACAGCTGTGGTGTGATCATGATTTTTCTCCTTACCCCTCACTCAGGTACCATTAGGAAGATGGACATCCAGTCCAGCCTTCGGGAGCCTTTGGAAGGTGCTTAAATACAGGTCACTAGGGCGGAGGCCTGTGATAGAACTCTGGTAGCTGTATGAAAGGAGACTGCGAAAGTGCACACGTGTTTCAGAGCCCAGAAGGCCCTCACGAGGGACTGTGCCATGCTACTGAGATTTCTTTTCTGTATTAGGTAGCCTGCCTCAGACAGTAATACACTGATGTATTAATGGCTCATATATTTGCAGTCTTATGGTTTTCATATTTTCAGCTCTCACATTTGGGCCTGACACACTTGGCATTTATTTTTGTGTATGCAGTGAGGTAAGTCTAAGCTCATTTTAAAAAATGCAGGTATCCCGTTATTCTGTTGGGGGAAAAACACAACAATTTCTTTTGCTACTGACTGTGTTGGCACTCGTCTGGAAAGCTGCTTGAACCTGTTACTGTGGTGCATGCCAGGCTTGTGAGACCCGGATTTAGGTGGGAGCCCTCAGCTGCTGGCCATCCTGAAGCTCCTTTGAACACCCACAGCCTTTGTGCTTCAGTTGAACTCAGCAATCAGCTTGTTAATTTCTATTTAAAAAATTGTACAATTTTGATTGTGATTGCTTTGAAGATTGAACTTCTCAGCAATATTTTCTTATACCTCATGAAGCCCCTTCTTCTTCTATTTTTTTTCTTTAGACAGTGCCTTATAGTTATCAGTGGCATGCTTGTTATTGTTGTAACATATGCTCAATTCATCTGAATGTTTTCATGGTTCCTATACTGTCACAAATGGTATTGTTTAAATTTCATTTTCCAGTTTTGGCCACAGTTCAGAAACATGGCCGTGCTTGTACACCACTGCCCCGTGGCACTCAAGATTTCTTCATTTATTCTTGGAGGTTTTCTTTGGCTTCCTTGGGGCTCTTTATAGATGGCATACCTGAGACACAGGCCTCATGTGGACTTCTGGGGGACTCACTTCATCTTTTCTGAGACCAGGGCTCTGAGTGGTGATTTCCAGTCTGTGCCGTCTAAGCTGCACTGTGATTCTTTCTGCTGTGTGCTCTTATAATCCCACTCTTTGCCTCTGAGGGAAATTGAGGTAGCAGACAGGCTGGTCTGGGTCACAGATGTCCAAAGTCTCTGGGTTGGGCCTGTCACTACTGTGAGTGTTCTTGAAGATGGGGAATCTGTGAATGCTCCCCTTGGTTGCTGGCTTTCCTGGTGATCTGCACTCCTCTCTCCATACTGTTTCTTGGGTTTACTGACTGTGTCGTTTCAGCCTGCCAAGGTCATGGCAGACTTACCTGATGCCTGAGGGATGCTAGGCTATGTATGGAAGCTGGATTGCTTTCCGGTCATGGATGACCACAGTCCATGAGGGATGGAGAGGAGACACATTCTAGAAGACACAGAAATGGACTGCTTTCCATCTGGTGCTGATGCTCCAGAGAGATGAGAGCCACGCCAGCAGCTCTCCTGCCATTGCTTGGGATGAAACCTGGGAGGGAGTACAGAGGAGGAGAGCACAGGAGGAGGCCGACGTGGCTCCTGAGCTGGCACTGGGACTTTGCCCATTGCCCTGTATCTAAAGCATGGAGCATCAGGTGACAGCTGGCCTGCTGCCACCCTCCCTGGCTGTCCAGGGGCTGTGGAGTGGTGTCCTTGGTGGTTCTGAAACATAGTTAGGAATGAAACATGGAATTGTTGATATGGGCCGAGACTGGAGGGACCTCTAAGCAGCATACTTTACCTGCTGGTGGCATTCAGATGATGACAGTCTCTAGAGGCCATGAGGAGGCTCTCATGGGGAGTGGCTGGCAACACAGTCCTGGGGCACTCTGTGCTCTAACGTTTAGGTAAGCAGGTAGCCTTAGGCTATAGCATGGATGCGGGCCAGTGACATGTGACAGCCCCCTTTGTAACCTGGCACAGTGTCGGTCCGTAACCCGTCTTGCCAAATGCTTATTTCCTCTTCCAGCCTCATTTGCTGGTTCTGCAGGCTGCTTGTGGTTCCAGTGATGGTGGTAGGTGGCCTTTGAGGACGTGGAGCTGCATAGTACACACACTGGCCACTACAGTGAGGAGTTCATGGATAGCTAAGTGTAAGGTGGGGCTTCAGGGAAACATCTGAATTGAGGGTTTCTGTGGTTCCTGTCGGGTGGGCCAGTGACCTCCTTCTCTGTCAGGTTGTGTGTGTGCACATGTGTGTGCGAGTGTGTGCATGCATGTGCGCGCGCATGTGCATGCGTGTGCGCATGTGTGCACGTGTGTGCGTGCATGCATATGTGTGTGTGTGCATGTGTGCGCGTGCTTGTATGTGCACCTGTGTGTGCATGTGTGTATGTGTGCACGTGTGTGCACGTGTGTTCATGTGTGCGTGTGTGTGCACGTGTGTGTGTGCATGTGTGTATGTGTGCGTGTGTGTGTGTGTGTGTGTGTGTGTGTGTGTGTGTGTGTGTTGGGGCCAGGCTGGGAGGCACTAGGGTGAAGCGTGTAGAGTCCTCCCTAAGCAGCAGATTGATGGTGTGTGTCACATGGCATCGAGGTAGGTCTGTTGTGCTAGAAGAACCTGGGCCCTGCTCCTGGAAGAGGCCCCATACTCTGCATACTCTGCCCAGGTTTAGGTTATCACAAGGGAGGGAGAGTGATGGGGTGGGCCCCTCCATGTGACAGGCACTGGCCTTGGTGGAGCCAGAAAGTCTAGCCATTTGTCTAGGAAGGAGTAGGGGCAATGATCGATTAGTGGCTTCCACCTCCCACTGCCAACCCTGTGTTTCTCTCCCCCTGCTCTGCTTACCTTTACCATACACCTCCCACCCTCTCTTCATGCATTTGCTGCCTGTACCTGTTTGTCCTTGTACTTGCCTCTGTCTGTCTTATTGCCCTTTGATGGTGTCTTTGCCGCTCACCCTGTACCACCCCTCTCTCCTGTGCCTTGCCTGTCTGTTCCTGCCTGTCCTTAGCTCCTCATACCTCTTATCTATGCATCTCCTCACACTCTGCCTATTTCTGTCCTAGTTCCCTTTCTCGCCCTCTCTGCTCCTCTCTCCTACTCAGGGCTATCCCAAGCTTTCTGCCCACACCTCTGCACTTGGCTTCACTACTCCAGGCACGAAGGCCAGCAGGACACCATCAAAACCATTGCTGTGAAGCAATTCATTGCTTCCTGCCAGCCCCTCCTGCCCCATGAAGATTGCCATGCCCAGCTTCACTGGTCCCACTGTTCTCTGCAGAGCATGGGGCCTTGTCTCCCCTCTTGCCACCTCATGTGGCTTTGCAACAGGTGTAAAGAGGAGAACAAAGTGGGGGCCTGCGGTAGCATGGTTGTGACACTGGCCCTGAGTGGCACTGCAGGGACATTAGAACTGATGACATGCCTCCAAACAAGGCCAGCGTCTAGGAAGACAGCAAGTTTGGAAATAGCGTGTAGTAAGTGATGTCATTCTCAGCTGGAATGGCAACATGTGCCTGTGGTCCCAGTTCCAGGAGGGTCATTTGGGCTCAGGAATTGAGGCCAGACTGGCACAGTGCCACCTTGTCCTGAAGAAGAAAATAGAACGACTGCATTAGCATAGCATCACATGTAGGAAGAGATCTGGAGTGGCTGCTTCTGGCCTGCATGTTGAAACACACCTATGGATACTGAGAAAGGAGAGAAGACCTAAGGAATGAGGGTGCCATGTTGAGAGAGAGGTTGTTCTCCACACACAGTCTGCAGATTCCACTCACTT